>JAOQGH010000001.1:185293903-185319783 GCA_025769975.1 Gallinago jamesoni | reverse complement strand
TTTTGTGGTTGGACTCGATGATCTCTGAGGTCCCTTCCAACCACCACAATTCTGTGATTCTGTGATTCTGTGATAGATGAAACCATGTTTTAAAACTCTTCCCCCCACCCCAGAACCACGCTTTAAAATAAAATCCTTTTTTCACCATTTTGATGATGACCTACCGTTTGGATACTTTTAATCCTCAATCTGTATAAAAGTTATGTCTTGCATTAAATCCTTTGTGTTGTTTTTTTTTTTTCCTGTGGATTTCCGGAGTAATCCTCTGTCATATAGCTTGTTCTTCATATTGCTTGAATACAATCTCCTCGTTTCTAGGAGTCCTGCTTAGAAAGTTTTAAATCATGGATTTTAAACAAAATTCAGCTGGATATACATTTCTGACCAAAAGTCAGCTTTATACATTCTGCATCTCTGAAATCTTACCCTGGTGAAACTATTCAGTACTTGATAATTTAGTCAGTGAATATGAGTAAAACAGGACACTTAGCTGAGGAGTCAGTGATGTACTTTGTAATGGGTAAGAATCTTTTTATAATGGCTTTCATTGAGATTTCTTTCCTCTTGAAGACTTTATGGGAAAGAAAGAATCCATTTGAAAGGGAGTATATATATTCACAGTTATGCCAGTAGATGGATATTGCTGGACTGTCAGTGGTGTACTGAAATATATTTTCTGTATCACGTTGCATGCATCTGCAATATTTTTTCATCATAACTGTATCTTAAATGTAGAACATGTAGTGAGAAAGTCCAGCACTTCTTCTCTGGCTTATCCTGTGTCTTTTTAAAAATACTTTACTTTAAAAGTAAATCAACAACAAAACCTACAAAACTGAACAAGAATTTGATTAATAAAAGATTTAAAACTGCTTGACATCGGCCATGTCTTGATGTCTTTATTTAACCACGTAAGGATTTATACTAACCCCTGGATAGTTGACCTCATTTCACCATGAAAACTGTGCAAGAGTCTCATCCTCACGGTTCACACGGTAATTCCTGGCTTCCTTCCTATCCCTGAGTAGGTCACACGTGTTGCTGACCTGAGTGGAGAGTTCTTGCATCGCAGGATGAATTCCCATGTATGTGTGCAGCACTACAGATGTTGTGTTGGTGTAGCTGATGGAAGTGGTGAACTGCAGTGTATGGGCAGGAATGAGTAACTAATGGGGGGGGAACTGAGAGTCTGATAAGGTGCTTTTGTTTTGTGCAGATACACCCTCAGCCACCCCGATAGTACTAGATAATTTGAGTTCTATATAAAGTTCCAGTCACTTTGTACCCTGACAGCTATTTTGTAGTGTTTTACAATAGGGCTAATTGCTGCAAAGCAGATTTGCTGTTTCTAGAACTACGGGTATACTTGAATAATTCACTATTGGATCAAATCACTTAGGGTAATAGGATCCTGTTTGACATAACTTTAGTCAGGATTGTGAAGCTGCTTTTGGAAGACACCTTCTTCCCCATATGCCACACCTATCCTGGTGATATGATAGGGAGACATCTGAGTGTGAATGAACTATACGTACCTGAGCCTTGTATAATGTGTATCTTCGGAACAGGTCTTTCTGTTAGCCTGTAAACGCATAAGTGAGGACCAAGGTATTGGCCAACTGGTAGATCTTGATAGCAAGCTAACTAGAGGGCAATATTATGTTTAGAATAGGGGGCTGCTGCACCAAAGCTTACTGGAATTGAGGTGGGGGCACCATGATGTTAAAAGTTGAATATTTTGTGGGAGGATGAAGGAAATGTAGAGTGAACAAGAGATGTTGTCTAGGACATTGATGCCTTTGAGAAATCTGTGTGTGGTGACTTTAATAGCGTCCTGCTCTTCTAGGTGCTTTGGCTTTGTTAAAAATCCTGTTTTACAAAAGTGCGATTGAAATGGAAATAGTTTTTCTCTCATGAAAATTTTCATTGTCTACAATGCCTAATCAAGTTCCATCAAGGAATGTGTAGCAGCAGCCTTTAAAAACATGGCTGTAATATTAGTCTCTTATAATCAAATGATCTAGTCTAGAGATTATCTTTGTTCAGTTCTTGCAGAAAGGGCAGCTATGTCTTAACCACAAAAACTTATTTTATCAGAATTTCGTTTATGACTAAATATTAATCTATAAGAATATTCTCTTGATGTTAGCATCTGTATTATTTTCATGGAAACATCTCAATACTTTTTGCAAAAGATTCTTATTGCTTTTTTAGTGTTTTGGTTTAGCGGGTTTGTGTTTAGTAATATTTAATGTACTGTGAAGTATATCAGAGAGACTCAAATGTGCTGTTTTATTATGCTTTACAGTAGGCCATTACTGTACATTTTTCTAACCCCACAGTCTTTAAGTGGGTAAGAGTTACCTTCTCTGCAGATATTTCCAGTTAAAAAAAAAAGGCATTGATTATAAAATAATGCAAGCTATTTTCTTACCTTGAAAACCTTTATAATAGGAAATAACATTTAGCTCAAAACAGTTAAAAGTATGTCTAGATTCTACTTGTGCATTTTTAAGTTTTTTTAACCAATCACCGAAATGGATTTTTTTAATGCATATATTTAATTATTCTGTTATTGAAAAGCTAAGTTTCAATTTGTCTTTGTTTGCAGATAAAGCTGCCTGACTCTGCGAGCAAGTTACAGAAGAGCTGCCTTCTCAAACGTGTAAACGGAAAGGACGTTCTCTGCTCCCTTGTTTTAAATGGTAAGTTGTTAAAGGGAGCTCTTACTGAACATACCTTGTGACTTAATTTGCATTTGTCTAAATCTGTTACAAATACACTTTGCAAAGTGTGGTAAGTCCTTAAACTGAAAACCAATGATGAAGTTTGGAAACTGTCCAGGAGGTTTTGAGTTAGCATTGGGAAGGACGTTTATAACTCTGTGATACTGAAGCTATGTTGTATTAGGCCCTGAAACAAATAATAATCTGGATAAGGGGATTGAGTGCAACCTCAGTAAGTTTGCAGATGACACCAAACTAGGTGGGAGTGTTGATGTGCTTGAGGGTAGGAATGCTTTACAGAGGGATCTCAACAGGCTGGATCAATGGGCTGAGGCCAATGGGATGAGGTTTAATAAGGTTGTTTTGCATTTCAGTCACAACACCCCAGGCAACGATACAGGCTTGGGGAAGAGTGGCTGGAAAGCTGCCCAGCAGAAAAGGACTTGGGGGTGTCAGTGGACAGCTGGCTTAACATGAGCCAGCAGTGTGACAAGGTGGCCAAGAAGGCCAATGGCATCCTGACCTGTATCAGGAATAGCGTGGCCAGCAGGAGTAGGGCAGTGATGGTGCCTCTGTACTGGGCACTGGTGAGGCCTCACCTCGAGTACTGTGTTCAGTTCTGGGCCCCTCACTACAGGAAGGACATTGAGCTGCTGGAGCGTGTCCAGAGTAGAGCCACCAAGCTGGTGAGGGGTCTAGAGAACAAGTCACATGAGGAGAGGCTGAGGGAACTGGGTATGTTTAGTTTGGAGAAGAGGAGGTTGAGGGGAGACCTCATTGCCCTCTACAGCTACCTGAAAGGAGGGTGTAGAGAGGTGGGTGTTGGCCTCTTCTCCCAAGTGAATAATGACAGGACCAGAGGAAATGGTCTGAAGTTGGGGCAGGGGAGGTTTAGATGAGATATTGGGAAGAATTACTTTACTGAGAGAGTGGTCAGGCACCGGAACAGCCTGCCCAGGGAGGTGGTGGAGTCACCATCCCTGGAGGTATTTATGAAACACGTAGACATGGCACTTCAGGTTATGCTCTAGTGCCTGAGATTGTTGGTTTGTGTCTGTTTGTAGATTGGGTTTTTTTGTGTGTGTGGTTGGACTTGATGATCTCAAAGGTCCCTTCCAACCATGAAGATTCTGTGAAATGTCAAATGCACTGCTGGCCCAGGAGACTGGCATAATTTAAATACAATAAGATTAGTGCAGAAAACAGAAATAAATTTGCTTTATTCATGGATGTTCATGAGATACTGGATTTCAAAATTTGCATCTGTTAATTACTTTTACCCTGTATAATTTCTGCTTTGCTGATGTGTTGTCTTAGAGATTTAAACCAAATCTGCTGAGGTTAAATGTCTGACTGTTTGCCTCAAAGTGCAACGGATAATAAAAGATTTATATTTATTGATATTAAACTAGCTTTGTGGGGAAAAATCCCCCTGCTCCCCAGTCCGTCCCAGCTACAACACGCACACCACAGACTTTTAGATGAGGAATATCTGTTGTGTTGGTGGAAGAGTATGAAAACAGCTGTGTTGCACTTCCTTCACTGTGTGTCTTAAGATGTAGGCCACATTGGGTGGTGCTAATGAATGCCTACTGTCAAAGTGCAGACAATTTTGTTAGAATTTAAATAAAGGTGATTTTTTTTTTTTAGGGGGCTGCAGCTTGTCTGCTTCTGCAGCAGGAAAGAGAAACCTTTTGAGCAGGGGAAGAAGTTGGAGAGCAGGTTTGTTGTTCTTCCTTCTGAGAGCATGAAGAGGTTAGAAGTAGTATTAGCTACTTGCAGGAGAGACTGCATTCTTTCTGTGTTGCACAGTCCAGTGCTGCCTTTGGCAGAATCTGCAGTCGGCCTTGCTTCAGTGTCTCTGACAAAAGCAAAGTGTGCAGCAATGCTTTAGGATACTGTTGTTGACTTGGCCTTTGTCCTAAAGCTGACCCTGGCCATGATCCTTGGGCACACTGTGTCCGTTGAGCTGAAGGTCACATATGCTTATTTTAGTTTTGAGTTCTGATTATATGCTTGATGATATTCAAGATGATTATCAGTATATATTTTGTGAAAGAGATTGCACCCTAAATTAGGGAAAAACTCAAAGGAGCTCTGGAAAACTCCACTATGTACGCATGCATGCATTCAGTGTCAAGTAAGAAACTTTATTGTGAAGGATGAAGAGATGAGGAAGCAGTATGGTGCACACAGAAATGTGAAAGGAATGGCAACAGCCTTGGAAGGAGAAGGATGAAAGAAAATCCATTCTTTCACCCATCTGCCTCTCCCACCATTCCTCTTAAATGGTGAAGTAACTTGATGGTTATGTACTGAAATCGTTTGGGGAAAAAACATCACTTGCTGTAAATGTCAAAGGTGAGGAAGTGTGTCATGAAAAGTAAATCTGCAAACAGTTTGGTAAATGAAATGGACATATCAAAGACTGAAAATAAGCTTCACTCTGCTAAATTATTAATTAGCATATTCTTATTATTTAATGAAATGGATGTGTTTCTCTGAAGATATGTATTTAGTGTCCTCAGGTGTTCTGTTGTCACACAGATGTACATACACATAAACATGTGTTCAAAAATGTCTCCAGCAGATAATCCATACCTACCGTCACTCCAGCAGCTGACTTTAAGACCCCTGATCTCTTCAGTATCTGGACCCTAGACATAACGGTCTCTCTAATAGCTGGCTTGACAGACCTCTTCTCCTGCTCTTGGGATTAAAAAAGTTACTGCTGTCATACTTTAACTTCCAGTGTTCCTTTTTTATATTATAAGCTCAGCAATTGTTAGAATTGTTATATTTCAGTTGCATTTCATGCTGCATGGAAACATCATTGCTTGCTTTTGTTCATGAAAGGTTGTAGAGGTTATTTGTTACAGGAATAAAAATCTAGGTTTAGGAATATCTTACCTAGCTTGTATTTATTCATAAGACTTCAAAAATTATTTTGATATATTTGCTGTTTATACTCAGTGTAGTATTATAAAATATTTTCTGTTTTGTGCAGGTTAAGCATAGCTTCCACATAGGGTTTAATTGAAATGTATCTAGTGTTTATTAGTCTGGAGTTTAATGTAGTTAAAGGGTATTTAAAGACAGAATGCTGAACTTACTTAAAAAGAATCAGCCTTTGATTTTTTTTTAATTTAAAACCTAATTCTAGTAAACATACTATTCTAATTTTTGGTTGGACACTGATCATTCAAGTATCACAAACTTTCTAATAGGACATACAATTTAGAAACTCTACCTGGTCAATAAAATGACAAGCTTGTATTTAAAATAATGATTGATTTCTACAGAAATGTAGTCTTTTTCTTATTAAATTTCTGCTTCAAATAATTTAACTTAGAATTCATAATTGAAAACCTAAATGGCTTAATTTGCCTGTTTTGCATGGATAGTAAGGTGTTTTTATGTTAAATCAAGTCATTCATTTTGTCACTTGGATTATATTTGTGCCTTGTCTTTGTTTTTTTTTTTTTGCTCCTCTGGATTTCCTAGAGTGTTTTGCCTAATACAAAGGCTTCAAAAATTTGTCAAGTTGCTCAAAATAAAATCCAACTATTAGATGTTAAGTCATCAGCAGATTTTACAAACTTGCATCCTGTGTAAAGGAGCATGCACTGCCTTTTCTGAACTTCCATTGTAATCCTACAACACCACACCACAAAAGTCTTTCCCACAAAGAAAATCAGAGTGTGTAGTCAGTAAGGCAGTACCAAATGCAGGGCTTGAAGAAGAACCCTGATGCTTACCAGCCTCAAATGTCAATTTACTAGCCCAGCTGAAGAAGTCCTTTAGAATTGCTTGTATGTGATGATAAGAAATATATGTTTATAGTTTGGCATATAAAAGTGTTGCATATTCACTTATGTTTTGAAGAAAGATGTTGAAATTGTTTGTGACTGCTGTGTGGGCAAGACTGTTCCAGTCTTTAGAAATGCTTCTACTACGAAAGCAACTTAGATACTTTTAGTCAGGGTTAAACCAAAATTCTTCACAAAAAATTTTGCCTGTGCTATCTGTCTCTTCAGTAATATAACCTGTGTCCTATATGGCTGACAAATTGCAGAATGATTTAGTAAATTAACAGTTTGTTTTAAATCAAGAATTCAAGAAAAGCTTCTTCCAGATTTTCTTCAGAAGACTACATTTTGCATTTTCCCTGAAGGAAAGCAACTTCTCAGAATAGGAGTGAGTGGAAAAGGTAGATCGGACAGGAGAGAGAAATATCCTTCTGGAGAATGGTGGAAGGTTTTTGGACCACTCAGCCAGTCAAAAGCTGAAGATCTCTAATTGCATAGCAGTGGATGGGGGCAAAAGAGTAGGGCAATGTTTCCCTGATGATATCCTGAGGAGAAAAAAAAGGCCTATGAAAGAGGAGAGAGAAAGTATCCCAGAATGCTTGCATTAGAAATGATAAAGCCAAAAGGAGGTGAAGCTGGTTTGGGGAGAGACTTACATAAAAGTATGATAGAGAAGTCTGATCACAGATTCTTATTTTAATTAAGAGATCCATGTGTTTATCCTGAGCTCTTCTTGTTTTCTGTCTGATTTTGATATTAGAAGATGCTGAATATTTGGACTCAACTCTTGCCTGTCTTCAGTTGAACTCTATTAGTGTGCATTTATTTACATTTTGCACATGACTGCATGAAGTTGAGGGACTTTATTTTTAAATTGCAGCCTGGCGAAATAGGTTTGATGTTAATACACAAGGAGGAATAGTTTGGTAAAACTGGCATCTGTGCAATGAGAGCCTTAGCACGCCTGTTCCATTTTCTAAGATAGTGATATGCATACAGAAATATTCTTCATTGTTGTTTGAGACAGTGGAAAATTCAGTGCTACTTAAATACTGCAAATAAATGCAGTCATAAGCCTCTTCTCTGAAATTTTTCTGTGATTGGCATCATAGAACTTCCCTTCTGAATTATGCAGCTAGAGCATAAGGATCTGCTTGAAGATGAGATTTAAATCTTGGTTGCCTGTGCAATGATTAACTGAATCAGTTTCTAAATTTAACTGATGTAGTTAAATTGCTTTTTGAACTGTGTGTAGATTAGTCTCTAATGGCTTGATTTTTTTTTTTCAATGCACACAGTTTGTAGTCTCTATAGATTGCTATTTTTGAAGTGTAGTTAAGAGCAATGCAAGTATTAATGGGTTTGTTACATAATTTGGTGGGGTGTATGGAACATCCATGTAATCATAGATAACTTTAAATGTCATTCTTTGAGATCAGAGTCAACGTGTTTAGACCTTGTGTTAACCTATCAGGCCAGGTCTGCAGTGCAGTTGCACAAGTTTTGCTCAGTTTTGATGTGATTCTCAAATAGTGTTAGGCAGGGTGTCAACAACTGCAGTTCTGTCTCCTGGAGCCACAGCACAGAGGTGGCAATAGCAGTCCTCTTTTTTGGCTCAGCGGCCAGCTGGTTACAGCCCTAGTCAAGAAATCTGTTCCTCTTGGATTGTGGGATCTCATGAGCTCAAAGGGATTTAAACTAATTGCATTTCACAGGAGAATGTTTTATCACCAGGATAACAGCAACAGCAGTGCTAGGATGGAGGCGAGTTCACAGTAAGCTCACTCCGGAATTCTGCATCCTTCTTTGTTTAAAGAAGACATCATCATCCTAGACATCAACATTTCAGATGTAATTTTTTTCATTATTTTTAGTTGAGCATGTTTAGGTTCGAAATCTACTTGCTGGTATTAAGAATGAACATCTAGGAAACCTTTCTTATTCAAAACAATTTAATGACAGATCAATCTTAAAAGTATTTTGGTCCAATATGCAAAATATTTTGAAGCAGACTCACGGCAAACTTCAGGACTAACCACTGTGGAACCAGAATAGGGAAAATCAGATTATTTTTTTTTTTTGGAAATTGGTGTTGAAATTAGGTTCAAAGGGCTTTCTTTAAGTTCACAAGACAATGCAGTGATCATCAAGATCTAGATGGTTCCTGTTTCCTCTTTAAATTAATGAGTAAAATTAAAGCATATTTTATAAGTACTCATTGCATTCATGCACATTTTCTTGTAAATAAAACAAACTTATAAAGCTTCATTTTTTTTACATGCAGTTTGTATATTTATAGGATTAAACTCTGTTCATATGGTTGCAGTCACATAGCTTTTTTTTTTCCACCTCAGCTATGTGTTAAAACAGTTAAAAATAGGTATTAATGGCTCCTTTTATTTAGAAAAAAGTAAAAAAGGCACCGGAATGTTTGCAGGCAGCTGCCTGATCTGAAGCCTGCCAGCATTTAGTTAGCAAGGAACATTTTCCCTGTGATATGGAGGGAAGCTGCATCTAGTCCTGAGCCTCTGTGGAAAAAATTGACATGTGTTATGTGGCCTGTTTGAGGAGTTTTCAAATTCAATTAAGAACACAGTATTTAAGTAATGTATTTTTTCCTGACAGCAGAAGGAGGGAACTTTGGTAAGGCTGTGGGGAATGGATAGGAGAGATGAAGGAACAACTACCTGGACCTATTCTTTTTGTTACTGTAGTCTTTTTAGATAGTAAGAAACAGTCTCTAGAATCTACGACTAATAAATGGTCCAAATGGAATCATAGACTGGTTGGGGTTGGAAGGGACCTTAAAGATCATTGAGTTCCAGCCCCCCTGCCATGGGCAGGGACACCTCCCACTAGACCAGGTTGCTCAAAGCTTCATCCAACCTGGCCTTGAACACCAGGGAAAGGGCATCCACAACTTCCCTGGACAACCCCTTCCAGTGTCTCACCACGTTCACAGTAAAGAATTTCTTCCTGATATCTAATCTAAATCTTCTCCTCTTACAGTTTAAAATCATTGCCCCTTGTCCTACTGGTCCACTCCCTGATAAAGAGACCTGCCCCATATCTCCTGTAGGCCCCCATTAGGTACTGGAAGGCTGCCTGAAGTGAAGAAGAGAAAGCATTGTCAGTAGGGCTACTATAAAGGAGGAAAAGGTTGGACTAGGGCTCTAAAATGTGGGCAGGGCATCTTAGAATAGTTTGGTTTGGAAGGGACCTTTAAAGGTCACCTAGTCCAACCCCCCTGTAATGAGCAGGGACATCTTCAGCTAGATGAGGTTTTTCAGAACCCTGTTGAACTTGACCTTAAATTAGGCATCATTGTGCAATGAAGCACTGTCTCTGCAGGTGTTTGTCTACTGAATTTTGATAGATGGCTGTTTCTCTCTGAAACTATAAAATATGTATGTGATCAGTTCAATGTGCAATCTATTTGTATACTATTTTATAACACTTGTTAAAGTAGTGGGGAATAAGTAATGCTCTGTTCTCTATGAATTGTAAGAATTAAGAATTTTTATATTAAAAACATATGGAGAATAGGTTGCTTTTTTTTTTTAATGGTTTGTGCTTGTTTCCATCTTATTGTCTTGGAAAAGAAAAAAGAGACTCTAACACGAGGAGCTAAGAGCAGCTGCTTTTCTTGAGATGTGATGGCACATTCTTCCTGAGAAGTGGATAACAGGTTTTTTTTGCTGAGTTTCTATCCACCTTCCTCTTTCAGCATACTGTATATTTATTAAAAAAATATCCTTTAATACTTCATGCTTCTAGAATTAATTTGGTCTTAAATATTTATGGATGTGTGCTGTTTTTTTTCTTTTTGTAAACAAACCACAGAAATAAATGTATAACAAGTTAGTCTTCACATAAAAAGATGGAAATGATCTAGGCATAAAGTTCTTCTGTGGCTAACAAGGTAAACAGAGTTTCTAATGTGTACATGAGATGTCATGTAATACAGTCCTTGTGATATGACAGATGCCTCTGAACCTGAGGAATAAATATACAAGATGTGTATTTTCATGTATTCAATAAAATTTTCGTTGACGTTCTCAGTTTGCTGGGACTCCTATGTGATTTTTGTCAAGTGTGGCAGCAGAGGATGACAGAAAATTGCAACAGTTCTGAGCTCTTCAGTGTCATAATAGTATTCCTACCATTAAGATGGATTGGGACTAGAGAGCATGGCTTCTGAGGAGTGGCTGAAGAGACTAGAATTGTTCAGTTTGGAGAAGAGGGTTCTGAGATGTGAGCTCCTTGCCATCTACAACTTCCTCATGGCGGGGAGAGGAAAGGGAGGTGCTGATGTCTTCTCTCTGATGTCTGTTGACAGGACACGAGAGAATGACTTAAAGCTGCATCAGGGGAAGTTCAGATTGGATATTAGGAAAAAAGTTATTCACTAAGAGGGTGGTCAAGCACTGGAAGAAGCTCTGCAGGGAAATGGTTATGATCCCAAGCCAGGTAGGGTTCAAAAAATGTTTGGACAATGCTCTTGGGAATCTGTTTTAACTTTTATGTTTCCCTGTGTGGAGTCAAGAGTTGGGCTTGATGATCCTTATGGGTTGCTTCCATGTCAGGATATTCTATGATTTTGTAACTAGACTTTAATCCTCTTTCTATGACAATATTGACACAATTTGTTGTAGAAAGTAGTTATTCATCTGTCAGGTCTAGTTACCACATTTTAGATAATCCCTTGTGTTTAGCTTGCTATTCACCTATAAAACTAAATGTTTTAACTGCTCTTTTGAATGCCTCTATCCTGTATCAGTATGGAAGGGCAGGTTAGCTTGAATTGCTGATTTTTTTTTTTTTCTTTGTACTGAAGCAGATTGAGTGCTCTCACTATTGCTTACATGCCTCAGCTATAAGGGCAGTAATTCCATAAACTGCTTTGACCTCTTTTGTCTGGATTATGTTTCTGCTCACTTCCAATCTGATTCTAGCCCTGGAAGCAGCTCAGTCAGGAGCAGCAGCTATAACAGCAGAAATGTTGAAACAGGGAAAAGAATCCATTTAATTAAATCAAGGAGTGGTTGGCTTACAGATGTCTTAAAAAGCACAACTGTAAGTGGAGTGGATCCTAAGGCAATAACTGGGTTTTGCTTCTGAGAAGGAAACATAACTCATCTTGTGGTTGAAGCGTTTGTTGTTAAGTATTGGTGTGATCTAGGTCCAATTTCCAATCCTTCTATGAGCCTTGTGTGCTGGCCAACATCATCATCAAGTAGCTTTGTGCCTCTCAAATCTATAATGGAGATGCTGCTTCTTGGATTTCTCCAATTTGGAGATTCAGTTTAACTTCTAGGTGTACAGATACTGTAGTAACACAGGAATTGCTCAACAACTTTACTATAATAGGCTTTCTGATGCTATTTTGCAGTTGCAACCTTGCTATGCTTGGGCTGCCTTTCCCTCCTTCAATGGGTTTTAATTGGCTTTGGGCAGCCTGTTCTTCCTTTGGTGGCTTTTAGTTGGCCTCGTTGCCAGGAATTTGGTGTGTGGTTGACTGCCAGCTAAGTGGGAAAGATGGGGTCCTTCCCCACGTGTTGGGTGGCTGAGTGCATTATAGGGAAGGAGACAATAGATGAAGCTCTGACTCTTGTGCATAAAAATGTCTTTATTCCTTCCTTTCCCATGGAGCCCACGTTTGTAAATATTGGAGGGAGCCATAACTTAAGGGTTCTGAACCTTAAGATGATTGGGTTTTTTTTCAACCAGTATTTGCCTCTCTTCTTCCGCCTTGTCCTAATGAAATTGAAACAAAATTAAACTGCTGTCTTTCAGCCTTGATGTACAGAATTAAAATATGCTGAGACAACAAGCATTTTAGGGTGCGTTATGCTATCGGTTTGGTTTGGATCCAGGAATGTGTTTATGATGCGAATTCCCCAGTTGTGGAGTGTGTGAACTCTTTTAACTTCTGATGAGTCTAAAACCAAAAGATGCTCTCTAGGAGCATATCTGGTGGTTTCAGCATCTAATGAGACCAGTTGAGAGCTAGATCGGAACAAATATGCCTGCTTCCCTATAAAAAAAATTAGAAATAAGATGCATACAGGATCTACAGGATGATCAGCACCAGCTACTCTTCTCTGCAGGTCTCTCTGCTCCTGTTGTGCCACACAACTTGCTAATGCAGTCCTTAACCTTTGTTACAGTTTTCTGAATTCCTTTTGAAGTCTTTGAACATCCCCCGAGTTCCACAAGTGGAAAGCCACTGACGGATGGTGCTGGTCTTTCTTGTGGGCTCCATGTGTTTTGTTCCATTCTACTTTTATTATACTATGTAATGCTGTTATACTATTTTTTTCCCTCCCAGCTCACCCACACTTGCATTCACCCACGCTTAGCATTGACTAAGAGGTGAATTATAGAGGTAACTGTAAATCAATATGATACTTCCAAATGTTCAATGTCAAGTCCTGAAATTTCAAAGACTCTTAAAAAAGCTGTGTTTACATTTTCAAGACATATATACATATGCATCTTGAAGAAAGGCACAAAGACTTGTGTTTACAAAGGTTCCACAAAGGATATTTAATGCAGATTTGAAATGCTGAAGGAAAGCAGACTTTAAAAATTACTTAGTATTATCATTGGTAACCTCTGCATCCTCAGTAATCTTAGCTAAGATTTGATGATTTTAGCTGGGGAAAAAATGTTGCTTAAACCTCTTCTTAGTGATTGATTATACATGGTTAAGAATGTTTTTTGTTTTTTTTTCCCCCTTCAAGCTGGTTTCTGGAGCACTTCTTCCCTGCTAGCTCCATGGAGATCTCTTGATACAATGCCAGATTTCATGGAACACAGCTTTTGAGCCTTTAAGTCTTGAAAGGGGATTTTTAGAGAAGGCTAACTGCTGTATTCAGTCTGAGACTCACTATGGTTTTATAGTAGCTTATTTTTCCTCATAATGGGAGTTACTGTATGTGTAACAAGGAAGTCTCTTTAATGCTGCAAATAAGGTTTTGTAAGCCAACATTATTGTATCAAAACCTGTTACGTTTACTGATGCCTGATGTTCATTTTAGGCTTTACTTAAAAAAACACAAAAAACAACAACAAACCTGCCCAATCCATCCCCCTGCCCCCCCAAAAAAAACCTGCCCCCAAAAAACCCCTGCCCAAAACAAAACCAAATCCAGAACAAACAAATATTGAGACAAGGATTATACATTGAATTATTAGGAAGCTAATGGTGGGCAGAACTTTGACATCTGAATTTGGGATGCTAGTAAAAGGGAGGATCTGTCACTAAAGGACCAGAAAAAACGAGAGAAAGTGATGTTATATATTTGGGGAGATGTAGCTGCTTTCAATCCTGATGAGCTATATTAATAAAATATTAGGTATATGAAGTGTATTCAGATTTTTTTTTACTGCAGTTTTATTTCTGTTGGTATTCTGTTCCTGGTGAAAGGTATAAATGGATATCTGACCACATAACTTAATTTTTAAAAATGTCTTCAGTATTGATAAGAACAGGAAAAGGGCTGTGATCCATCTTGATTTCTGCTGGACCCTGTGTTACTTGCATGTAATTCAATTGTAGGGGTATAAGGAACTGCTGAGCTTTTTTTAACTGGATGTTGCACTGTGCCATCTGTAACTATTACTATTTTGTTTTATGACCTGAAAAAATATGAATTTCTAATTTCTTGTGCATCAAACATGAATGGTTTCTGTGATTAACCTGACCATGTGGAAGAGAGAGAGGAAGGTTATGTGATAGAGAGAAATTGCATTGTTAATGTTCCAGTTACCAAACACCAGCAGTAAGAAAGATACAAAAGGCATCCACACTCTGGAAGAACCTTATATCGGAGCTCAGCCCTCCTTTAGGCACCAAAGTGAAATAACTATAATACCCAAAGCTGTAGAATACCTGGCTGTATTAATGCTTGGGCTTATTAAGGCTACTTGTCCTTTGTGGTGGTGTTTTTGTGTGGTGGGTTTTTTGGGTTGGTTTTGGTGTGGGTTTTTTTTGCTACTGTTTTGAGTGTTGCACTTTATCACCTATAGCGTTTTTCTTGATTTATGCACCAGTCTTTGATTGCCTGGCACTTTGTGACACGCTGTAGGACGGTAGCCACCAGAAGATGGACTTCATGGGAACAGATGGTGCACTTGGCTCAGGATGAAAATAGTTGGGAATTATGTTGATTCATTTGGACTCAGCTGTTGGATTCAAACACAAAATATTTTGCTCAGTTTTTCCTTTAAATGCACCCAAAATAAATCTGTGTGTTCCCCCCCACCCCCTTCCCACATAGCCTAGCTGCCACTTCCAGGTTTCTGTTACATAGGGAAAGTGCAGTGTTGGTGGTAGGTTTGTAGTCAGAAGAATTAGGAAAATCCCAAGTTCCCTGCTGAAATTCCATGGCAGGGGTGGGTAGGAATCTTCAGCTTGAGGAATTTTGGGGATGTTGATTTATTTTGTATTAACCTAAGTCTTCGAGGGCTGCCTGTGTGCTTGGGAACATGTGCCAGGTGATTTCTGCTACTGGCTCCCAGAATCTGGCAGTTCAGGTGGACATTGAAGTTGCTTGACTGCAAGGTATTTTGGGGATCATGATACACTGTGGTGGACTGATAAAACATCTTTACAGTTGTTTCCCAGTGGGAAGGTTTGTCCTGCCTGGTGAGAACTGGGAATGGAGGAGGCACAGACAAAGATTAATGCTGAATTGTCATGGTACAAAGTGTTCTTTCTTTTGCAGTTTGACCTATGTTATTGCTCTCTTCCATCATCTCAGTGTCACACGTACAAAAAATGTGTATATATTTTTGTGTGTAAGTGTATGTATCATATATATGTACACAAACTGTGTACTTGTGTACATATGCATATATGATTTTTTGGAGGTTTTTTGGTATGGAAAAGAATTATAAAAACTTAACACTTTTCTATGACATTTTAGATTTTGGATTAACTGAGCTATGAGAAAACTTAACACTTCCCTGTGACATTTTAGATCAACTGCTGTAAGGAAGAAGAGCTTAAGAGTATTATCTTTTTTTCTGAAAAATGCTCCTCTGAAAGGATTTTAATGGTATGTTAGATAAAAAGGGAAATAAGGAACACTGTGTGTTGCCATAAAATTGATAATATTGGAAAGAAGTGGATGCTTCATCCCTTTTGTGCTGTTCCTTCCAATTCAGGGTTAATTTAGAGTTCTGAGAAACAAATTACTGAATTTGCTTCTGGTTTAGCTTGAGGTCATTTGAGGATCTGAACGGCATGTTCTCCCTGTAGGCTGGCTCCTGAGGCCTTACCAGGCAGCCTTTGTCACATGGGCTGTGACCCAGACAGTTATTTCAAGCACTTTAAATCCAGTAAGGCTCTGTTAAATGGGAAGTGTAAGTCAGCAAGGCCTAGCTGCAACTTATGTTTTCATTAAATATTCTAGGTATTTGCTGCTGATAACAATTACTATTAGTGAAGGAGGAATGAATGCTCTAACAAATGCGCTTGAAATGGTCTCCAAGAGCTATTTATGCATTATTGTAGCCTAAATGTTAAAAAAGACTTTTTTATAGTTGCAGACTTTTACTGTTCTGTTACAAGTTGTTCCAGCATCAAATTGTCTAAAGTAGCATAAAGTATCTTTTTGGTAATGACTCTTGTGTTACAGAATTGTTCTGTTTCTGTAATGTAGATAAAATGTGACTTACTTTCCATAACTATTAGAAGAACGTCTATTAGATGTCCAAAACAGATTTAAAGTAGGCACTCTAAGATGTATAAGGCCATTATTCAAGAGACCAAATTGAAAGAATCACACTTAAAATAGTCTCTCAGCAGTTTATAGTAAATTCAGAAATAAAAAGCTACTGTGTGCCCTCTTAACTTTAATCATCAGATGGATGGAGAAGGAATTTGTGTTTGTAATGATGCTTTTTTGGAGTACAGTCCAAAAAGATCCTGGAATAAGTGGGTGGTGAACAAAAAAGAAACTTCCTTTAGGTGGGAAATTTTCTTGTGTGTTTAGTTAAGTAATAGTATTTATTACATAGCAGTTCTCTTGGTTTTGTCATTTTTTTAATTTAATTGCCCTATGCTAGAAAAAAGAGGTACTAAATAGGTGGGAATCACTAGTGTTGAAAGTGCACAGTAAAATGTTTGAACCATGATTTACTTTAAGGCTAGAGTCATTTTAGCTATTTCATGGGAGTACTTCACCTGGTTGTTGAAATAGTGGCCTGTGGACATTTTCTCAGATATCTGGGCAGCTGAGTTCAGCTATGAAAAGTGAGAACTGTGTGGCTCTGTCTGCACAACCAGCTCTATACTCAAATCTGGTAAGATCCAAGCCTGATGACATCTGGAAACATTTTGACCTGCTAGTAGAGGGCTGTTCCTGACCTAATTAGCTTGGCATTATAGCCAGCTCTCTGCTGTTTTGTGATTTTGCTCCTTTTGACCTCGTCCAGTTTATACTCCTCACTGAATTTTGCCATTTACATCCTAAAGGTTAAAGTAAAATTAGATTTTAGAGGATACCATTTTTTTAATCAGTGTTTCAGTACTTTTGAATTTTCATATGTGTAATCGTTGGTTATTCTAAGTAGAAAGAGCTGAATAATTCAGCAGCCGTATGGTTCGCACATGTCAAGATGATACAAAAGGAGGGGGGATGATCAATCTAAGTCTCTTTTCTTGTGTTGTAGGACAAAGCACTGCTTCCTTCGCTTTCTTAAGTCCATGCTGAGTTCCTTCTCCTTGTTCTGGCTGAGTGCTTCTTTTCAAGAGATGTTTTTTTTAAAGTGTAAATGTTATTTGAGAGATAGGCTGTGTACTGTAGTAAAGTATTTATCTTTTTATTTTTTTCTTTCTCCTCTGCTTAAAAACCCAAAAAGCTACCACTATGCCTGTGTGTGCACGAGGCAAATATTTTTGAGTTGCTGTGCAAAACTGTTCAAATACAGTTTAAACAAGCTCAAACAAATGGTTATTGTCTTGTCTTTACTGAAAAGACAAACAAAACTGAAGGGAAACAAATGGTGACTCAATTCAGTTCTATTTGCTTGAATAGGAGCAGGGATGATAATAAATTCTTGGAGTATAATACAGATTTCAAAAAAGGTCGCATGAAAGAAAAATGCATTTCCATTGCAGCATAAGTACTTGCTTATTGAAACAAGTCCATTCTTAAGACAGCAAAAAGTAAACAAATGCTCTTATGTGACCTGAGAAGATGTTTTTCCTTTCCCATGTACATACATAACATTTACACAGTGTTAGCCTAGTAATATTAGATTGAAATAGTAAAATTGATAGTGGCAGTAAGGTTTTGGTGGTGGGTTTTTTTTTAATGTATAAAGGCAGTGGAACAGATGTTCAGAACAGTATGGAATGTTCCTTTTTCCCCTATCCCACCATCCCTTTCACACTGAGCCATCTGGAAAGGGACTATGAGCAGGGTGAGCAGCCATCATGCTAAGGACAAGATTAACGTGTCGCATCTTTTGTTGATACTTTAAACTGGTCACTGTTTGTTCAGTGGAAAGCAACAATGTGAACTGTTGTCACTGTGTGTGTGATTACATTATCCACCTGGATATGGAAAGAAGACAGAAGAGAAAATGTGATTTATATAGAACTATTAATAGATTTAGTGGTGTTCAGTCTGGACATGACCCCACATAGGCACAAATCAACTTTTTTTCCCAGTCAGTGCACTGTATTGATGTGACCGGCCACCTTTTACCCTCAAGCACTGTGTCAGGTAATATCGTTCTGTTAAACCAGATTTAGTATTTTTTGGGGGGTAAAATCTTCTGAAATGTTTTCCCAGAGTTTTTCAGTCCATGCTGTTCGTATATGTGGTTTTTTACCCTGATTTTATTTTTTACAACAACGTATGTACCTCATATGGGTGTCTTCCAGTTTAATCACCTGGATTTCTTTAATATCCTTCAGCCTTACTTCTTTTGAGAGAAACTGTGATTAGTGTTTTGGCTTAACGAACAAAATTTTGGTTAGGAAAAGGACAACTTAAGATCTAGAAATAAGAGACTCTAGTCATGTGTGAAGGTGTCCTGGATCGTCTGTCTGTGTTCTGTTACAGGATGAATAGAAAAGGGTGGGTGGATCGGATGCTGGCAGAGTGATTGGATTCACTAGAGCAAGCTATTGTATTGTGCAGTCTGTGAACCTATATTAGTTTTCAGGTAAGCAAATCTGTTCTTCAGTAGATATCTTAATAACTTTGGTGTACCAAGGAAGATTAAAATGTGTTAGTGAAGGAGAAATCTTATTTAAAAGCTTAACAAATTAGCTTCAGTGGGACCACAGTGGTTTTTTTCCACTGTGTGTGTGTGTAAGGAAAAGAAAAAAAAACATACCGCATTTCTAGAAAGTATAAATATTTAGGTGACAGACGAGTAAAAAGAAATCCAAACTAATTTACTGGCAATGTTTTTTGTGTATTTGGCAGTGTGACAAAGTGCTGTGAATATAAATTGCAAAATCCATTAATTTGGACAATGAAAAAACTTAATTCAGAGAAAAAAAACGGTTTTTCGTAAATATGATCTGTATTCCATAGATGTTTTAGTTAGGCCTGAAAGAATTATGGTTGTATACCTGGAAATGGAGATAAAATAGTGCAGTAACCTCAGTTACGGTACTGATTGTATGCTTGTTTCATTAGCAGAGAGCAATAAATGTTTTTATTTCCTCCTTTAACAGTGGTGAAACCATTTAATTGGTTGAGATGTGTATGATCCTTTATCTTGGAGCAGAAGATGGAACTTTATCATAATCTGTCTGTACTTCATAATGATAAGATTTTTATTTCCTTGGAAACTGCTGGGGAAAAATGTTGTGATGGAGAAAATTTGATGTGGGGATTGTAGTTTTGGAATAATTTCTGTTGGGAAGGAAAAATTTAAAGCAGTGATTTCTTTAGAGCAATCCCTCAGTCTTGTTCCTTGAGGTATGCTTATTAAGCAGTGATCTATAGACACAAGTACTTAAATGGAAGTTGCTGAGACCTTTAACACTGTTACAGCATGGCAGGTGCACAAGTATCTTCTTGAACCACAGTCAACAGATAATGCAAAGATGGAATTGTACAACAGGCCAAAAAAAAATACGTTGTCCAGCAAGGTTTTGAGAAAAGGCACACATTCTGACTTGTCTTCAGAATTTATAAAATAATATTTTAAATAATAATAATATATTTTAAATCCTCCTTTACATTACAGTCTGTAGGTTCATAGAAAGAATAGCTACTTAGTTTCAGGTTAAATAATTCTCAGGGCTTTTTTTTCCCCATATATTAGTGAATATCATCTTGCAAATGCTTGTTTGGAGTTAGTTTGAAATTCTGATGAGAACTAAATTTATTAAGGTAATTGCAAATGTAAATGTTCAGTGCTGTGAAGACCCATTTACTTTTTTTTCCTCTCCCAACTTTTTAGTTAAAGGAAATTTCTGAATTAATACGTTCACCTTTTAATGGTTCTGTAAACTTCGTATGTTGTAGGCCCACAGCATTAGCTGAGGTAACTACTAACTCAGAATTTTTGTTATGCTTCTTATGGGTTTTATGGAGATGTGGAGGGTTGGCTTAGGGATAGGTAGGTCCATAAAATATATTTAGTTTGTAAATAAACAAAACCAAGCACCATGCCCTCCCATGTTGTCCTTTCTCTTGTCATTGCTTAATGTCTCTATTTCCTTTGTAATATCACTGGACCATAAAATCTGCCCTGAAGAGCTCAGCACAGACAAAAACCCAGCCAAATTAAAAAATAAAAAAAAAAAAAAGAAAAAAGCAACCCTGTAAGTTAGCGAACCTTCAGAAATAGCTCATTTCAACAGACATTAAAATTAAAGCTCCATTGAAGAAACAAGATTACTGTAGGGGTTTCTGTGCCCATTTCATCGTTGCCAGTACTCAGGTTGATAGGATGTGAGAGGAAGATCAGGAGTGGTGGTCTGATGCTAAGAAGAAAACAACCCATTTTCATTCCAGCCTTGACTGTCATGCTTTTCAGGTAGATCAGGAAAAAGATCTGGGGAAATGACATTGATAGAGTTGGCTATATATTAAATTTTAGCTATTCTTTTGATATGAGCATTTTCTAGGCATTTAACTTTACTTGTGTTGTCTTGTTCAAAGATGTGGTTTGCTGTGGATAAGAAAAAAATTGTTCTTGATTTTTAGCTATCCTTAAAGAACAGAATTCTATTAGATACTGCATATATATCACAAGTGTCTGGCCTTGCTTCAGCAAACTCAGTATCAAAATCAAGAGTTGCATTAAAAATTAGGGGAAACGTGAAAAAAATTATAACTAATTAACTAATAAAATAAATACACTCATTGTTCCTTAAATTGGGATAAATTAAGGAAAAAAAAACCCAAACGAACTTTAAAAAGTACAGAAGAATGACATTATATGGATCATGAACTTAAAATAATGATTCCCAGATTATTTGCTAATTCAGTGTGTTTGTTTTTAAGTTGTCATTGATGATACAGAAGTAGATGACGTTCACAGATAATAAATGGGAGAGGTTCCTCAACATCAGATTCCTAGTCATCGTTACCATTTAGGTCAAAGAAAAAAATCAGAAAGGGACACGAATAAAGGCATCCTTGAGTTAAGGGGGTACTGGTGTCTGCTACCCATGTAGCCCCTCCTGTGTTCTGTGGTGAAAGATGAAGGACCTTGGGAGGACACGGAGATCTGTGACAAGAGTGACTCTGCAGGAAAAACGGAGAGCTTCTGCAAAACTAGTGTTTGGGGTCTTTCGTCTCCCTGCTTTCCCTTCTCTTTCTATTTAGCACATGAGGTATTTGAGCTCACCATATATATCATCCTTGTTTCTATCTGTCGATAGATCTCTCGGCTTCTGCTGGACTCTCAGGAGGGACACACACACTGAGTTCATATAAATGTAGTCATCCAAATTTAGGTGCTTTATTTTGAATGGGATCCCATCTGCTGCATCACTTATGACAAGCTGCATATTCAATCCATCTCTTGTTTTTCTTCTCCACAGGAGAATTATGGTAGTTTCTCTCTTTTTATACGGGTCTGTGACATTCATCAATGAAAAGCTCTGAAGTTCTCTGAAAATAATACAAGATATTCAGGTAGAATTTAGGATGGATGAATGGAAAGCTCTTTTTCATGGTAAAGATGTTCAGCTTTGCTATATTTTACTAGAGGCTATAAGAAGAAACGTCTTTAAGAGTTTAAAAGAGATTGAACAGTGTCTGAGAAAATGTAATGAAGAAACATTCACAAGTAAGAGGGGCTGTATAACGAATGGCATTCATTTTGTGGTATAAAGAACTTGCAATGTTAAAGAGCCATGAAATTCAGCTACATATTTTTAGTGCTAGTGTAAATAACAGTGCCTTTTTGAGGATGTGAAAGGGCAAAAAGGCAGGTTTGGGGAGCAGCTGGTGCTTTGAGTTTTTGCCAGTTGCTCAAATACTTGAAAACTCAGCTTGTTTCTTATAATAGCTGTGCTCCGCTCTTGTTTGGAAAGATTGTACATTGTGTTTGTCATCTTTCATGTTTGTTACTGTACATATGCTTTCTACTTGATTTTTTTTTCAAATCTGACTTGCCAAGACAATGTCAAACTTCCTGCATGTGGTTTAACAGATGTTGTCCGGAGGAAGGTGGTCTGAGCTAACTTGGAGTGGTAGTCCCACAACCGCAGGGCAAATGTGGAAAGAAAAGCAAAAATGCTTTGATTATCTTTCTTGTACCCAGCTTGCCTTTACAGCAGTAACTACTGGGATTAGTGCCTTCTGGTTTTATGACAAAAGGCAGTTCTACAAGTCTTTGTGGGGGGTGGGAGGGGAAAGGAAGAAAAAAGGTGGTGAGAGTACTGAGGAAGCATGCCTAATGTGAATTTTTAATGGGCTGATCTAAGCTAATTCAAGTTTCTGATGTCCCGTCCTTTCAGAATGTGTGTGGAAATCGAGTTAGGTTAGTGGTGCAGTTGCTGATGCCTGCAGGGTTTGGAGAGCAGTGTCCTTTGTGCTCCAGTCACTGTTCAATCCAGCCAGATGTTGTGTTCAATCCATGTCCAATGAGGCACGCGTGGATTTAATAAGATGTTAAGTGACATCCTGCCCCCTTAATTTTCTTCTTTGCCTTTTGACTTCTGTTCCAGTTTTTCTGGTCTGCGGCTAATGTCTCATACGTGTCCAGTGCAGCCAGTTCCATATATGCAGTACAGCACCTTTCTGGATCCTTCATCTCTTGTGCCAAGTGGAGCCGGTGGTTTAAAGCCAGCCGTGTCAGGCATAGGTGGCTCCACGCAGGGAGTGGAGCTGGACCTGTTTATCCTGGCTGTAAGTCTGGGGCTGTATTGAGTACTTAGAATAAAATATGTCATAAAATGATCAACTGTGATTGGTCCCAGTCGTCTGAACTGATACAATTTTTGAAAAGAATAGCAACTTTTTTGCCTTGTGTTTTCCATTTATTTGGGGATAGGAGCAAATAGAAGTTGTTACTTAACCTCTGTGTTGTAAAACTGGGTATGGTTTACCAAGTGCCAGTGTGTTTAATACAATGACAGCATCACCATGAATCTCTCCTCTCATAGTAAGCTGGGGCTGAATTGTGATTTGAAACAGGTGGAAGATGAATTGGGAAGGCAGTGGAACTGCCATTGCCAAAGCTTTTTCCTCTGCACCTGGTAACAAACTCCCCCACCCCCAGCCTGCTAGAGCCTGATGAAGCTCCTGTAACTGGGACTTATTTTGTCTTGTTTAACCTCCTGTTATATATATTTTGAAAATTTTAGCTTCATTTCTCAGGAGTTTTCTTTGAGAGACTAAGGTTGTCTAGTTGTGTGTGGTGAAGAAAAGGGAGGTAGTGCTTTAGTGGCAAGGGCACATAGTAATAAGAGCTTTTTTTAAACTTACTAATGGGTTATATGTTACCTTGCTTTTATTTAAGATGATAAATAAACATAACAGATTTTGCAGAAAATTTTGCAGCTGTATGATAACTGTCACCATTGCTATCTGCTAGTTAAGTCAGAAATTTAAAAAAACATTGTGCATGGTTTAAGACTGAATAGGTCTGTGCTTGATTCAGGTAGTTGAAGGTTTTAAATTAGAGGAAACTTAAAATTGCAATTGCAGGCTTCAGTGTTCAGTTTACCTTTTTGAATTAAACTTCACATTGAAATGAATTAGATACATAATAATTTAAATCATGCATTCACAAATTAAACTTGTTTTGTTCCCCCACTCTCAGTGCTGCTGTGTATTTTAGCTTGCTTTTTAAAGAAATGGGATGTCTTGGGTCAGTCTGTCTCTCCCCTGGAACGCATTGCACCATTTCATAAAAAATTGATGAGAAAATGAAAAACTCAAACTGCAGTCATATGTTTTCTTCAAATTAGCTTTGATAGGCAAGGAAGAAAATAATGTGAAGAAGGGACTTAAATTAGTGCTCCTGGTGAAAGGCATTTTGATTATACTCAGTGTGGTGAGTGTTTGAAGAGTTGAAGAGGTAGCAGGCAATTAGCTGGGCAGTGTTCGGGCAGCTTCCGACTGGCCCCAGTGTGTGGCGTGGGCTGGTGGGGAAAGGTCAGATAAACTGCAAAAGGCAAGAGGGGAGCAGCTCTGAGAGTGCTAGACAGAAAGCCATGGGAAACCAGGCTGTAGTCTGCTAGTCTTCTGGTCTTTTCATATAAGGATTTAAGTAAGATCAGTTAACAGAAAGAAATAGAGAGTATGAACTTGTGTAGCAAAACACATTCTAAGTAATTCTCTTAAAAAAAACAAACCAACCAATGGCCCCAGCCCCAGCAGAATGGTTGCCTTGTTCACCAGAGTGTTTTACTGATGAATTGCACATAAAAGTTCTAAGGAAAGATGATTTTGAGATGTCTATTCATCCACTGGTATTTCAGGAATTCTGTTGTCATAGGGAGTCTTTATGGCTTTAGTTTGTATGACAGTTTTGTTAGTTTTACAGAGAAACCCCAAAATTGTACCTTGTGTGCTGGAGAAGTACTTAGATTTGGAATTGGCTGCTTTAGCACTGATATATGCTCCTATTAATTTACTTCTTACTAATTATCTTATGAACATTTTACTGAACAGTGAAATAATTATTCATATTCATAATGACTTTTATTTCATAATCGCAATGTTCTAGCCTGTTTGCAAGGTGCTGTTGCTAGATACTGCTCTTTAATAATTGTGAATTTCCAGTTTTTACCCGCTTTTGATCAAGTTCAGGAAACTGATTGCATTGGATATTAAGCAATATTTTAGTGTATTAGTTTGTAGAGGAATACAAAGACCTAGAATAGAAGCAAGAAGCTTTTTGGTCTAATATAAAATAAAAATTGTTTCTCTCTTACCTCTGATGTATTGTTTGAAATTTAGCAAACTCAGTTGACCTTAAATTCTGATGAATTTGAATAAACTGTCTCATGTTAAGAAAAATGTAAAATAAAATTCAAGAGTATTGCTTAGAAGTCACGAGCCTATTTCTTCCTTGCCTGTTCTGAAATAATCTTACAGTTAAATAATTTACTTTTTTGCTAAATACTTAAAATATGTTAATTTTTTAGAAATGTTCTTGAGAAGAAAATATTTTACACCTTGAGGGGAGAAAGTCATTACAAAGATTCCTATGCAACATTTGAAAAGTGAAAAGGTCTTTTAAATTTACTATTGTGATTTTAATGAGAGAATTGAAAGGCTACTTTAATTGCTTTAGTGCAATAAAAAAAATTTTCAGTTAAGTGTTCCAAATGAACTTATGTCCTTGGTAACACTGTAACTTCTCATTCCAGAAAATTTGAATGCCACTTGATCTTTAAACAGAATTATTATTCGTAAGTAGTGCACGGACATTGAATTGTCAGTGTTTAAAAAAAGCTAATCAAATTGACTCATAATTGTGTTAATACCATTTTAAAGAAAACTGCTTAAAAACTTTTTATATTATATGCTCTCATTTCCCTTTTGGGGGAATTCTGTCCCATTTGGGCATCCTTGCCCTCAGAGCTCCTCTCTGTAGGATGGTGTTTTCTGCGCCATTGTGCCCTTTTGTGACTCTAAGATCTCTTTTTGTATTTGTCTTCCCCATGCTCTAGTGCCCAAGATTATTGGTTTGTCGTGGGCTGCTGTGTGGGTGGGTGATGGTTTGTGGTTTTTTTTTTGGTTTTTTTTGTTTTTTTTTGTGGTTGGACTCGATCTCTGAGGTCCCTTCCAACCACCACAATTCTGTGATTCTGTGATTCTGTGATCCTAGTTTCTTTTATTTTTCCAAGAAAACCAGTTCTGACAGCCTTTGTTTTCTCAGATAAATGTCTTCTCCCATC
>JAOQGH010000001.1:185225266-185293803 GCA_025769975.1 Gallinago jamesoni | reverse complement strand
ATCCTAGTTTCTTTTATTTTTCCAAGAAAACCAGTTCTGACAGCCTTTGTTTTCTCAGATAAATGTCTTCTCCCATCCGCCACGCTCCCAAAATCTGCTCAGTATGGGCTCTTGCCTCACTCAGATTGTCAGTCAGCACCACCTGTGGAAAACCATCTTCTTCCTCACATTGCAGCTTCTTCCTTATTCTCACCCAGCCTATTTCTGTGAGGCCCTTGCCCTTCTCTGTCAGATGAGTTTATCATTTTGACTGAAAACCTGTTGGAGGTAAGGGTAGGTCAGTGTCTGATGTAGTCAGGGGGCTGTAATGCATGGACAGTCTGTTGGTGGCCAGCTTGCCCGGGCAGTGAGCCAGCTTGTTCCAGACAGAGATTTTCCTGCCACCCCCTTGGGGACTGCCAGTTTTTTACAAAAGCAAATGTGGACTAAAGTTCAGTGATTCTGGTACTGGAGCACAGGTCTGCATAGACAGTAAATCTTACACTTTTTGCCTTGGATTTGGTGTGTGCTATTGACATGGACTGTATCCTCTGGGCTTATCTGCGGTCCTCTTGTCGTGTTCTGGCTTGAATTGCCTTGGTAGGAATCATACAGTACCTCATGGTGGGAATGCTGAAGCAAGTGCTTTAGAAGAAGAAAGTTAGTGTATTTTTGTAGAAAAAAAACCCTGAATGTATGCTAGACAGATTCATAGCTCTTAATTTCATTTTTGTAAATATAATACGTATTTTTCTGTAAATTCTAGGTTGTGAGCCATGCCTTTGGTGAAAAGGAACATTGAACCGCGGCATCTCTGCCGAGGAGCTCTGCCAGAGGGAATTACTAGTGAACTGGAATGTGTAACGAATAGTACCCTTGCTGCTATCATACGCCAGCTAAGCAGCTTAAGTAAGTATCTGTAACTTCCTGCAAGTATTTGATTCCTGATGAAAAACTGAATAAATGAAAAGCTTTAAGATGATTTGTTTTAAATAACAAAATTATGATATAGGACATTGCCACTTAGGTAATATAGTAAAATAACAGTACTTCATTGTTCTTGTATTTTGAAGTTTGTACAAGAGCATCAAGATTTACAAGTGTAAAAAAAACAAAAACAAAAACAAAAAAAACCCAACAAAAAACCAGAACAAACTAACCAAACAAAACCAAACAAATCCGCCCAGAACCCAAGAAAAAAACAACCAACCAAAAACCTATGTCATAGAAACCCAGGAATTTTTCTAAGATAAAAGAAATCAGTGCAAAAAACAAGACTAGCATTCAAGTTATTCTTGGCTTTCAGTTGTACAGGATGAAGCCAGTAAACTCTTCTGCCACTTGGCATCAAGTGACACATTTGACTGAAATTTCAGTTTGTTTTAATGTGCTAATATTTCTTAAGCATTTTCTTTATGGGAGTGTGAGATCAATTCATATGAATGAAATTAAGCACATACATTGAAAGAGTGGCATTCACTGAGGAAACCTGTAGGCTTCTGTTGATGCAAGCCAGCATCAGCTCCATGCAGAGCTGACAGTGCAGTACACCTGTTAGTTGACACCACAACTAGTAATTCTGGAAGCATGCCTGGAGTGCTTGCAAGAAGAATAATATTTCTTAATGAATGAGAAAACAAGATTCCTTCAGAAAGTGTTTAACAATCAGCAGCTGTTGTTTGTGCTGATAGCTCTGTTCCTAGAAAAGAAATTATTGCTTCATCACTTTCTTCACTTTCTAAATGGAAATGGTTTAAGAATGTAAGAAAGTCGGTATGGAGTTTAGACTATGGGTCCTACTAAGTCTGGTGTTCAATTTGTGATGATAGGAAATAGTTGATGCTTAGGTACAAAGTACAAGAAACACAGCATGTTCCCCTTTCCAGTAGTCAGTGATTCAGGGATTTTCTGAGCTGGGAGTCCATCTGAATTATCCTATGTAACGAGCATTTGTAAACCTGTCATCTGTGGGATTGCTTAGACGTGGTCAAATAGGGATTGCACCTTTTTCTTGCCCTGTGGCAGAATGTCCCACAATAGAAGCCAATCTGTTTCTTCCTTTTGATACATTCTGGTTCTTGAGTTAAAAAAATAATAAAAGGTGTTTTCATCTTGTGTATTTCTGTAATAACCTGTGATTACTTTATTGTGTTCTTCTGCTGATGTCTTTTCCAGGTTGGAGTGTTCTGACTGTTAGTACTCTTCGGATAGAAACCATTTTGTATTTCTGATCGTTGTTATTTCTGCTTTGGCTATGTTAGAGTATGTTGGGGTTTCTTTAAGGTGGAGTGTTGAGGACTTCAAATCATAATCAAAACAGACCTTTTTTGTTTATCATTAATTCCCTAAGAATCTGTAAAATTATGATTGCTGCTCTAGTGGCCAAGATTGTAGGGGTTTTTTTTGTGTGTGTATGGTTGACTCGGTGATCTCAGAGGTCCTTTCCAACCATGATGATTCTGTGAAAATTCAATTGATATTTTCAGAGACATTTCTGAGTGATTTTCTGATCTTTCTTGAGCACTACCTGCCAATTTAGTGTCTAGTATTATTTATAGTTAATTTGTGCTTGTATTGTCATTGAGTTTCATTTACTGTTTTATCAGGCAGTTGCTCAGTATTGACATCCTTCAGTTTCAGAAAATTGAGAAGAATGGCTGTTATCTCCTAATTACATTCAAGTGTTTCTGATAAGACCTCATTTTGGTATTGTACAATGATTGCCAAAGTGTGGATAATACCCTTTTCACTTGTCTGACTTGCTAGGAATGTCTAGCTTTCATTTCTCCAGATTTAGTCTTGAGCCTAATCTGCCTGTTAGACTGCCTATGCAGATCCTCTTATGATGCTGAGGAACTGCCCACTTACACAATCCATACCCTGCAATTTTCCCTTAGCAGATTTCTCGGGTCATCAGAAGTCTCTGTAGACAGCCCTATTTTGTGTCAAGTTAAAAATCTATGCAAATAAATGATGTCCTTTGTTTTAAACGATGAATACATGGTATTTTAATGAGTGAAGTCTGCCACCAGGCTTGGTGATGTTTGCAGAGGGTTTTTTCTGCAGACAGCATTTGCTTTGCCTGGGTTTCAAGCCAACTGGGAGCAAGGAAATGATCACAGAAAAATGCTGTGCTGGAGCTAATGTATGTGTCCTGCTGACAGCATCAGAGCTTGTTGTGTTCCCACAGCTTGAAGCACAAAGAGAGCAAGTACAGGTCTATCCTGCAGTCACACTGTTTTTTAACGCTGCACTGTGAGTTCAGTGTGGATTTTAAAAACAGTCAGATCTTTGCTGTTGTGTACAAATTGGGCTGGCTTCTGCCTCTGCTCTTTTCAGGAGACACGAACAAGTTCCTGTCCAAAAGGAATGTGCTCTCAGTGGAGCTTTTTTTCTGTTATGCCTTCAGATTGGAGTTTGTTTGCAGCCAGCTGGTTTGGAGCAGAGGCAGAGGGAGCAGCCTTCTGTATGAAACCATGCACTTTTATATAAGGCAAAGGCTCGATGAGGGGATTCACCTCCACTTGGGAGGAGAGGATCTACCAGGGTGGGGAATGGGAGCGTTTGCACCCCGTACCTGTAAGTGCCATGGTGCTTTCCCTAGTGAACGCAGTCATGGATCAGAGGCTTTGAAGAATGCTTCCACAGAATATTCCTTACATTTGGCACTTTTGGAAGTGGTGTTTGGTCTGATGGCTGCAGGACTCCAGCCAGTGAAAAAGCTGCTCTCTGCAACAGGATCTGTTGCACCATGATTTTATTCTGGAATTTTGTGTATGTGTATTTATGGGAAAGAAGTAATAAATTACATCTGATTGTTGTTGAAGACTAAATAGTAAAAACTGTATATGTACTCCTTTATTAAGCTTTTCTTAATAAGATTTCAGTCTGTACACTAACATATTCATTGTGTTTCAAGTAAGATTGTCACTTTTAACTTCTTTCCTTTGAATAATTTGTATTTTTGTATCTTTGGCTTCCTTATTCATTAAGATACTACCTGAAATCTACTTTCTTTGACCCATATGCAAGTAATACCATACTTTTTTGCTTTACAACATAAAACAGAGGAAATGCAATCTGTGGGGACTTGGGAAACTTTCACACAGAACACAATGTCCACCGATCTACCTCCTGATATTTTCTTGGTGGCTCTTGCGTTGGCTCAGAGTTTCAGTAGTTTGCATGCAGGACCAAGCACACTGCAGCTTTCTGCAACTCTGCTCTTTACCACGGCTCAATCAGGTTGAGCTGGGAAGTTTGTTTTTTTGGCATTAGGTATCATGATGGATGTACTACAAGGAGGCAGATCTGGTCAGTAACAGCCTACCACGTTTGCTTATTTAAAAATAAAATAAAATAAATGGGGGTGGAGGAAGCGTAATTCTAATTAATCCAGTTACAAATGGATGGGTGAAATCACTGTCTTCTGTCCGTGTTGTGATAAAATGGTCATATCCTGGGTGAATTCCAATTTACAAAACAGCACCTAGTTCTGTGGGGCGTTTCAGTCCCTTGAGGACCTTGAGGAGAGCATTAATGCAGCGCTGGCTCCCTTGGGGCAGCCCTAGTGTCATCTTTCTTCCAGTATCTTGTAGAACTGACATCTGAATGCCAGGTGGTGACATTGCTCTACCTTTTCTCTTTGATAATTCATGTTCATGGTGTGAAAAATTGTAACCCTTCTAATGCGCTGTAAATCTTTCCATTAACTTGAATATGTTCTTCCGTGTGCTTGTGCTGTGGAACAAGGAATTCAAAGCAAAGCTGTACTTTTTAGACTCAAATATGTGAAAGGAAACAAGCCACTGTAATAAACATTGTTGGGTTTCCAGTCTTCAGACAAGCCAGCACGGTTGTTGAATTCCTCTCCTGTTCTCCTGTTACAGCACTGAGCGTTTTGACTGCTGAAAAAAGATACCTTTGGGGCAATGTATTCATGTGTTAATACACACCTTTTTATGCAGTATGTGAAAATCAATTGTAATTAATTCAGAGGATGTCTAGGCTCTGCTAGAGATGTTACAAACTGATGTGGCAAGATGATGTTTCATGTAATTACTGCAGAACTTGGGTAGAGGTTTCACAGTTATTTGTGAAATACTATCACAATGCTTGGAAATTTATTTTGTGAGCAACCAAGCATACAGCTCTATGAAGATGACCTGTGGAAGTGCTAGAAAGAGGCACTTCTGTTAACTGACATTAAGACCTATTGAGAGTGGGATTTGGTGAGGCAGCATCATGACTAAATTTTCCCTCAACTACTTCTATGGTTGGAGGGAGCCTTAGAAGGAAAGACTCTTTAATTCCTCTTTTTTTTTTAATTAATATTAGGTTGCCCATATGTTGGGAAACACCTCATGTTTTTAAATGACTGTCTTATAGCACCAAAATCAGCTCTTAAGGTGAAACATACATGCTTGTAATTTCAGATATTTTCTTTCTGCTTGTTAAGAATATAATAAAAAAGATGGTAACATAGGAAACACTAGAGAACTATTACTTTATTTCTAAAACTTACTGGCTCGTGTTAATCAGAATAGCATGTTCCAACATTGCTTTACTGTGTCACTGTTTTTACTGACAGAAGATTGACAACCTGTCTTTCACTTGTTTTAGAATAGCAAGTGTTTAAAAAAAAAAAAGAAATCAATATTAAAAGAAGTATGTTCCCATAAATCAACTTTATGACTTATTTTACGTCAAGAAAGATAACTGACAAGCAAAGCACCTGTCTGCTTGACTTCTCTAAGGGGTGATGTTCTTAATGTTAGAATCTGGCAGTACTCCCTCAGCAGGCTGATTTCAGTATATTAACATAACCTAACAGCCATTAAAATTTATTTATGTTTTGAGCTCTGAATACTGGTGGCTGAAGAATTTAATGCTTGCTTTATTTAGCTGAAGAGTTGAAAAGCTTATTTGTTCCATAGCTTGGAATAACCTCTTCATTTGCAGCAACTAAATCAAATGGGGATTATAACTGAATCTCAAGTACCTGCTGGGAAGTGCTTAGAGAATGCTTTTAGTGTGAAGGCAGTTGAACATTGGCACAAGTTGCTTGGAGAAATTTTAGAGCCTCCATCCTTGGAAATACTCAAAACTGAACTGGACACAGTGCTGGGCAACCTGCTCTGCTCACCCTGCTTTGAGCAGGGATTGGACCAGATGATTTTCAGTCTCAACTACTCTGTGTTTGTGTGACTTGTGTTTTGAAGGGGGAGGACATTAGGAGCAGGTAGGCAGCACACCTTGCCTACCCACCTTTCACATACATACGAAGCAGAGCTTGGGTACACCAGAATATCTAACATTTTGTGTTAGTTATTGGCAGATCTTGCGTTTAGTGAGAAAAATCTGGTACTGGTGAAGTCCTCCACTTAAAGCAAGGCAATCAATATTTTTTTTTCATCTGTAATTCACAAACAGTGCTTTCAGATATTGTTTCAGTAGTGTTGTGCTCTCTTCCCTCCAAGTAAATGACCCAAGAAAAGGGCAGATCCTGTTGACTTGCTAAGTGTGGATGGTTTTTACTTTGAGTTATGGTCTCCAGATGTTCACAGGTTTGGATCTTGACTGAAATTTTAATTATGTCTGTACTTTCCTTTGTAAAATATTAAGGTTGGTTATAGGACCCAACTTAAAATGTCAACAGTTGCTGTTCTTTTGGAAGTCATTGTCATTTAGGTGGTTAGTACATACTTTATAATGTTCCAATATTAGACAAAGTTTCACATTTCCCCTCCCTTCCATTTTTGCTCTTCAGACTTGTCTTGGTATAGGTCATAACAAGAAGAGTGTGACTCAAAAGTAGGGTTTGAAAATTTATTTTTGTTCAAAAAGCATGGCTAAATACAGGAGACAGAATTTTGCCTTCTGCATGGAGAACTGATGGAGTGTGGAGGTCTTAAGAGGGGTGTTGGCTGCAGAAATTTTGGAGGGGAAGGTCTTAAATGATGCAGCAATATCTGGGTAGGGGGTACTGGGTAGGTGCAGTACTGTCAGCTGAGTGGTGGAATCTGAAATTTGTAGGGAAAGTTCTGGGGCAGGAGAAGTGTTAAATTGGGGATTTTGATCTGGAGTGGTTGAGAGGTTTGGAATGAGACAGGAGAGTCAAAACTGGGGGTGAGAATGTCTATTACTTTGGGAGGTGGGAGGTCTAGGAAAGGAATGGGCCTACACAAGGATCTGTGGATCAAGAGGTGGTTGGGCTTATCGTGTGGCTGCTCCTGTCCTCTGTAGCACATTTAGGGTAGGGCCTGAGGCTGCAGATCTGAACAGGTCTGTCTGCTCTCATAGTGATTGAGAAAATAAGGCAGCTGAAAGGGAGGCTGAAAAGGTTGTAGGCTCTTCTTTTGTGCTATAGCAAGTGCAGACTGGCCATGGGCACGTGTGATTAGTGCTTCTTTTAGGCTCTCAAATGACTCCAGTGACAGAGCAACATGTCTACAGCGAGTGTCTGTAGAGGTAAGCAGGCTGCCTTGCACGAGGATCCTGGTTTTATCTGTTTCACTTTGATTTGGCTTTTGCTCATGTTTATAATTAAATCTTAATGATTATGGATTGCAAGATTCTAGATCGCAAAATTTCCTTCAGAAGCTATTATGGACAGGTGTAACTTTGATGGGTCTTTGTCTTCATCACAGAGGCAGATTTTAACGATCAGTTGTGTGTCTGTTGGCAGTAGTTCACCTACATATGGATTAAAATTTGAAACTCTCCTTGTTTAAGTAGAAGACTAACTGGAATGTCCAGGAGAACAGACTTCTAGGCAGCATTTATGGTATATTTTGAGATTTTGTCCAAGTCTATTGCCCATAATTTTGCTGAATGACAAACTGAGCTGTTATAATCCTGCAGCTACTGTGTTTTATTATAACTTCACAATATTGAAGCCGTTTGTCTTGTGTTTTGTAAACCCTTAGCAAAGGAATTTCCCTGTGTCTTTTCTTACACAGGCAAACATGCTGAAGACATATTTGGTGAATTGTTTAATGAGGCCAACAGCTTCTACATCAGAGCAAATTCCCTTCAAGACAGAATTGATCGCCTTGCTGTCAAAGTTACCCAGCTGGATTCAACAGTAGAAGAGGGTAGGTAATTGCATGAAAGCATTGAGCCAGAAGTGATGTTGACAAGACCACAGTGTTTAATTACACAACAATCTCTGTCTTTTCAAAGTAATCCTGAACCGATATCTCATGTTTTTTCAATAAGGCAAGCTGGGAAAAATCATGTTAGCAGAGCAAGAAAAAATATTCTTGAGTCACATAACTGTCTTCATTTTTGACTCAGTGTTGCTTCAAGAAGCCCCTGTGGTAATGGAGCCACTGATCTGACTTTTTTTCACAGGGAAAACTTTTAGTTGTGAATGTAGTAAATCAGAAGCGAATAAATCTAGACCTTACTGGAAATAAATTAGAATATTGGAAAAAGTTTGAGACATGGTAGGTCTATTTATTTCAGAATAGGGTGGTCACAACCTGTGTTAGTAGATCTGTTCTGGGGTCATCTAAAATTTTGAAACACTCTTTACCTAAATAAGGCAGTGCATGCTTCCATCAAGTAGGTGAAATTCTCTAGGAGGTTTTAGTCACTGTAAACAGCGTTTCCTTTAAAATGCTGTTATGTCCTCACTTACTTGTGTGTTTGGTCATTCACTTCGTAAATACACAATAAAACTAAAGGATTTAAGTAACATCATTGCATTGTTTGGAAGCAGTTATTTGGGAAAATAAAACATGCTTCTCTGTGTAGCTCTAAGAGCTGTAACATGCATATTTGCTTCCATGTTCGGTTACATGTCTGAGCCAGCCACTGCCTGTACTCCCTGTTTAGGTGATTCCTGATGTTTAGTAAAATTTAAAAGCATGTTACATCAGGACAGCAGTGTAATATTTACATAGTAGTAGTTAATGCTACTTGTGTTATCATAGAATGGTTTGGGTTGGAATGGACCTTAAAGATCGTGTGGTTCCAACTCACCTTCACTGGGCAGGGACACCTTCCACTAGACCAGGCTACTGTATTTAATAGTAGTATTTTATGGTTATATATATATACACCATTAATGCCACTATTAAATTTTACTGTTGATATTTACTAGTGTAATATTTAGCCTTCTGTTTTTAGCTTGTTGCTGTCTGAAAACTATTACATGTTTGATTTGCTTCTTGTTTTGGAACATGTTGATTGGTAGAGTATCATGGTAGATACTTGCACTTTTCTTTTGCCATCTTAAAGGTCAAGAGCTATATGGGAATGTCAACCAAGCTATTACAAATACTTATCAGCTTAGTTTTTGAGGCATGTTGTGGCGGTAATATGAGCGAACTAGATTATACTGCATTATGCTGTATTTGCTCTGTGCTGAGGTTGATGATGTCAGTCTTCATGACTTTCAAGTCTAACATTTTTGGAAATGTAATCCTCATCAGAGGTTGCTTTTGTTTCTGTTTTTTTAATATCCCATTTGTATTATGTAATATCTCCTGGCTAGTTTCCAGAGTTTGGAGAGTAATTAAAACCAGCCTATTGGGAGGGGAAACTAGTCAATGGCCTGAGAATTTAATCAGTTTTTATTTTAAATTGACAGCATACTCTTGCATTGTTAATCATCTTTCCCATGAATAAGCTATATATACAAACTACTGTCACTATAGTGTCAGCAGGAAATTTTATTAGCTATTTAGCTGTAGAAGTTGAAACCTTTATAATAATTCATTGTGCTGTCACTAATACTAAATGTATCTCTGGGCAGCTTAGGCATTTAAGTAAAATGTCAGTTGCTCAGTTGATTTAAAAAAACCTTTTGATTTAATTGCATCAGTGTTTTTTTTACATTCGTAGATATAAGTAAGATATAGTGTATGTATAAAAATACTAATACCGCAGTTAAAAAAATTAAAATAATTGATATTTAGTTTTCAAAAGCATATAAATAACTTACACACAAAAGCCCTGTAAAAGTGGGATTTGTGCACTTTCGAATGTCTTTCTTCAAATAAGAATGTAACAATTCAGATATATACATCTGGAAAAACTGCCTGAAATACTGGTTTACATAAAGGCAGGTTTAAATAGACAGTAGTTCCTCAAAAATGGTTTTTGATACTTCAGAGAACTTGGATGGGGGGAGGACGATTTGGAATGAAATATACCACTTCAAATTTTTTTTTGCTATTTTAAAAGCTGCTGAAGAATCTAAGTGGTCTTGGAGCGAGAGGCAAGAGCTCACCCCAGATGACAAAAATAGTTGGGTAGAGAAGTCAGAGTGGGATTTGGTTTCCATCATGACAAGGGATAACGGTGTACCTTACAGGATCGCTATCAAACTTCATGCCTGTCTGGTTCTGCAGGTCATCAATATGTTAAACTTTTGCCCAGTGTTGTTCAGTTCCTGTGTGAAATTCTCACAGTTTGTTCTCTAGACTCGATAAATTAGATCGACAAGAAATACTAGATGTCAATGGGAATAAAAAGAACACAAGCCAGTGCATTTTGTTTGCACTACTGCTACAGCTTACACTGTTTTAAAACAGTTGGATCAATTCAAGAAGTTGTTAGTGTCTGGTGTAGACCAGCTGGTGAAGACTTCAGTGTTCTGTTCAACTGCAGTCAAAACCCTGTGTTTCAGGTTGCCTAAGAATGGAAGATAGTGTGGAGAGCTTACTGCAACTTCTAAATTGTGATTGGCATTACCTGGATCTTTTTAGCAATAGTCACTCCATCTCAGGAAAAATACATACTAAGAATGAAACAAAGTCTTGCTAAAAGTACAGGAACTGTTAAAAGTAACTAATCTTTCATTTGAAAAGAAAGAATGAAAAGGCTAGTATTCCTTCCCTCAGAATTGTGTATGTGAAAAGATAAAAGGGAAGTATGTTGCTGGACTGTATAAAGAAGATAAGTATTTCTCTCTCTATAGAGATAAGAAAAACTTAAGATCAAGGGATGTTCAATTATATGGAAAGATTTTGGAGTTGAAAGATGGTAAAAGATGTGGAACTCTCTCACAGGAGGTTGTGGAGGCCGAAATTTAAACTTAGAATGGGTTGAATGTTTATGGATGCCACATATGATAAAACACGCCGTGTTAGAGAAACACCAGACCTTGTGTTTCAGGCTTGAAGCCAATCTTTCTGCTATTAGAAGTCCAGGTTAAACTTCATAAAAAGGGGAGATTGTTGGACATCTGTATGTGACAGGACATCATCTTCCAAGCCAGTCCATGGTCTCATTATTGTAAGTGAGGTACTGGACCAAGTTGGACTTAAATCTGATTTATTATGGTAATTCGTATATGCCTTTGTGCTTAAACATCATGATTATCTGCTAAAAGAAAAATCTTCCAGTTTTTCTTCTGCATTTTCCTGAAAGTATTTTAAATAGCTAGTGTAAAATGGACTTTGTTTATCCAATTATGTTAATTTCACACCTGTGATAAATGCATTTTTGTCTCTAACAGTCTCATTACAGGATATCAACATGAAAAAAGCATTTAAGAGTTCAACAATTCAAGACCAGCAGGTAGTTTCCAAGAACAGCATTCCTAACCCGGTGGCTGATATTTATAATCAGAGTGACAAACCACCACCTCTGAATATTCTTTCACCTTATAGGTATGGAAATATTAATTGTTTCTCTTCTTGTTCTTTGTCCTTTATCTCCTACTTGTGTGCAGAGAATAATTACAGTAGAAGGGAAAAGTGGTATTGGTTGTTGAGATTTGTTTTTTTCAGTGACCTCCCTGTTCACGGAAACAAAAATTGCTGTTACCACATTTAAAATTGTAAATTGTACCTGACAAAAATCATCATATTTCAGCATAAGTGTTACATGGCAGCACAGGATCAAAGAGCAAGGGCCATTGATTATGTACAAGGTGAAAAGAAATTTAATATATGCTAAACTGCTCTGTTTGGTTCATTTATCCAGAAAACTGGACTTGCTGCTTTGCCTTCTGTTTTCCCTCGTCTCCCCAGCACACATATGTGTGCACACAATCTTTGCCGTTTCTTTTCCTGGTTACTTAGTGGTGAATAAAAGAGCAGCAAGCAGGACTTACTTTCCTGTTCTCTTTTCCTGTTTCCTTTAAGTTTATCATTGCTCATGAAATAAGTATAATTTGTCTGTCTGAAGGGTTGTGGACAACCTATTTTTACTGTGTCCTTCAACTTTTGAGAGGTACTAGATTGTGAGATGTCTGTGTGAAGCAGACACTCAGTTTGCAGTGAATCACTGAAATTTTTTTAGGAATGACATAGAGCATTTGCAGAATATTTTATTTTTAAGAGCTTTTACTTGAAAACTAAAATTTTTAGTTTTATAACTGAAGGCCGTATTTGTTGCCACTATTACAGACAATGGTGGTGTTTGATTGTTTTTAGGCATCTCGTTACTAAGTTGTTATTGATCAGCTGTTCTGCCCAGCTGTGTCCTAATACATATCTGGATGACAGTGTCAGTGACCTTTATTGCTATTCCTGTTTTATTGGTGATACTTTACTGAAATTTACTTAGATTATATTTATTGGTAAGTCTTGTACATCCACTGGATTTAAATTATTTGTATTCGCTTTGGACAAAGTTTAAACAAATTTCAAATTGTAGTCTGACCAAAGCTGGAGGGGTGGAAGAACTGCCTCAGTGCCCCCATCGGTAGGCTAGATGTTTGTAGTGAGATCTAGCACATGTAAAGTAAGGGGCTTCTGGTCGTGTGACCAGACAGTCTGCAAGGTCTGCTCTCTGTAGCCTTCTCCAGTGCTTGTAAGGTTTCCGTGTGCTGGATCTTTCATCGCTCTTCATCTTGCTGGTTGAAATTAGTATTCAGCTGCCATCAGAGTTTGCCTGGGAAGAAATTAGGACAGCACAGCTGAAAGGGACTCTGAAGGACACCAGTTTAGCAAGCAAGACTGGGATCACCATCATATGCTGTTTGGACTGTGCCAGCTGTCCTGCCGTGTTGACTCCCCCTACACCCATTGCTTTCCAGGAGTTCAAGATATTAGCAGATTCCCTATTTCCAGGCCATGGAGTCAAATTAGTATTTGATAGCATACCTTTTTTGTGGTTTCTTAGTCTGAGTGTCCCTCGCTCCTGCTGCCCATTGGAGCTGGCAAGCCCAGATCAGCTCTGTTGCAAATTCCTCCTGGAACAGTCTGGTAGGATTAAGCCTTTCAGTTGCCACCTCTTTTCTAGCCCTTCCCCTAGTTAGAAGGGTCCCACTGAGAACCCTTGTGCTTCCTGTCAGAAGGGCAAAGGGACTCAGACCTACCTTGTTCCTAAATCCAGATTTTAAGACCCGTCTTGATTGCACCAAATACTCCATTGCTAGTTCTTTTGAGACAGTTGAGTTCCATTCTTAGGCTCCTCTGTCCCCTACACACCCTGTCTTGGCACTGGTCACTTTGCAGCACCAGTGAATTTCCCTCAGTTGAGCCGGTGGCTGCGGGAGCCTGGTCCACCCCCACTGAGCCCTGATGAGGCAGAGCCTGGGAGCATCCCTCCCTAAAGGCTCCATATTCTATGCCTTTTCCCTCAAATTCTTGGCATGAGTCAAGCCAGTTGTAAGCTGTAAGTACCAAGAGTGGCATTTAATGCAGTTGGCGTGCTGTCATCCTATAATGCAAAAAAGATGAATTTTGGATAATCATCAAAGACGAGTTTTGTTGGTTTGAAAAATACTGATTCATGTTTTCTTAGCTTTTCCTCTACTGTATTTCCAGGGATGATAAGAAAGATGGATTGAAGTTCTATACTGATCCTTCCTATTTTTTTGATCTTTGGAAAGAAAAAATGTTACAAGATACTGAAGATAAGCGGAAAGAAAAGAGGAGACAAAAGGTAAAAGCACACAGTAGCAAATATATGCATTACAATTTTGTGTACAGTTGTTTAGGCGTAAAAATTGCTGGGTCATAGTTTGTGTGTGTGGAAAGACTATTCCTCTTTATATGTGGCTGTAGATTCAGTTGGTTCAGTTTTTATAGCTCATACTGTCTATTTTAAGAGGTTGGCAAATTAGATTTTAGGAACTGTATTTATCTTCCTAATTTAGGAACTGTAGTTATCTTCCCAAGATGCTTTCTTTAATCCTTTGCCAGCATCTGCTTATTAGTACTCAGCAAAATGTCCCTGTTGTGCTTTGGAAAAAGACACTGTGATTTGGGGGGGGGGTGGGGGTGGGGTGGGAAGAATTATGGTTTCCTTTATTTTTGTAGTTCTTTATTCAGGAGCATCAACTCCTGTAGTGAATCATGAGCTTATTCAGAAATAAATATTTTTGTTGAGTTTTTTAATTCCTTGATAGAAACTCTTCACTTTTTTACACCTGTTACAAGTTATTAAGATGATAATGCACAGCAGAATTATTCTGTGGTTCAGCAACAAGAGATTAATTTTAGGAAAAATATTCTTTGTTTCTTCTAAGTTTAAAACCAACATAAAAAGGCTTTTTGATAGAAAAGTGTCTTCAGTCCTTCTGGAATATCTTCAGTTTGATCCAAGATGTGTGTTCTGCTGCAATCTAGATTTTCTTAATGGATTTTAGCTTTGAATGAAGAAATTAGTTGCTACTTTTGCAGCTTCTTTGAAGTCTATTTTTTTTTTTTAATCAAATCTGAGGGCTTTAAGATTTTTGAAGATAATTCTGAAAAAAAAAGTGAAGGAGAGTCTGAAGCAACAACTGCCTATCTTATCTTGCAGAAGGTGCCCTTTTAGGTAGGTTCAGTGAGAGACAAGGGATTTAAAATAAAAGGAATCCACACAAGATGCACAGACTGCTCAGAGGAAATAGAAGGAAGCTACTTAGTTTTCAGTACACATATACACATGTGTAAATACACATGTGTATGCATGTGTGTATGTTGTATACATTAACATACCTATACATGTGCATATATAAGCAGGTATCATATCAGCATATATATGTATTTTACATATGTATATACATAATGTCCAATCTGTGAATATACATGCTAATGTGTATTTATGTATATATATTGTGTGTATATGTGCTAATATATATGGTACTTGATTAGAAATCAAATTGCAGGGCATGACTGGGAAGCTCTACTATTCTGTTTTTATAAAATTCTGTTAATTCTTTGTTGCTGTCACTAGAAAAAAATTTCTGACTACAACAATTTTAAACAAAACATGAAGACTTGGTTTAACTGAAACATTTTGTGAGTTCATGATTTTCAAAGTTTTGAGAAAGATAAATCAGGTTTTTCTGTTAGGGGTATGAGTCAAAAAATGCTTTCTGTTTTGGCAGGTATCTCAGTATTTAAATATTAAACAGAGTTGAAAAAGTTGAGTAAACATTTTCAGTGGAATTTACTGTCTGAAGCAAAGTATTGAAAATACTCACTTCGTTATTTGTATAATTGTACACAAATGTATATGCAAGGTTATAATCCTACTGTATTCTCAGTATAATAAGTCACAGAATTGATTAAAAGACTGGAAGTATTTCAAGCAGCTTTCATTCTCTAGTTTAGTTTTTTTTTAAATTTCATTCAGTATTTCTTTTATGATAGATATATAGGGATAATTGCACACCTTGTGTTTTTTTCCCTCCCATCTTTTTCCCTTCAAATTTAGATATTTTCACTGGAGAGAGGGATAAAAAGAAACTATCAACTGCTAGTTTTTTCATTCTGATTTAATATTATAAAGGAAAAAACACAAAAGCTTTTAAAAAAATTATTATATAATATCACTAGAAAAAAATTTAATAGCTTTAGAGATTTTTATAAAACCAATTTATATATAAACTTGCCTTCAGGCTATGTTTTAGGCAACACATCTCACTTATTTCCATCCATGGTATACTTTTTTGTAGATTTTAATTGTCTTACTAGAGTCTACCAACCAGATGTAAAATATGCTCAATTCCAGTCACGTGGGATTATAGCCATGCACCACAGAAAAACCTTGATAAGTTCTGCCTGAAGTAGGATTTGATTTGACTAAATACACAGCAAGACCAACTAAAAAGAAAACGGCATAGATTTGAATATTTTTGTAGTTAGGTTTGCCAGGAAGAAACATGGTTTTTAACTTTCCAGAAGTTGGTGTGCAAATTAGGTTTTTCTCATCTGGAACCATTAGCGAGCTGGAGGGTTTGGGTGAGATGTTTCACAGGCACCATCCGTTCCACAGTTTGCTTAACAGACTGTCATTTTCTTCTTGTTTTGTCCTTATGATAGCAGTGACCGGGAATGAATCCAGAGCATCTTTTAACAATTTTGTGGCTCAGGCTGTATTTTGAAGCTACTAATTGTACTCTACAGAAGCACAAAATGCGAAAGTTGTAGAGAAACTGCACAGGTGAAATAGATGTGTATTGTTTAGGAAATTATAAACTAGACATCCAAATGCAGTCCTGCTCAGCTGACCAAATATAGCTGGTATTTTGCCTCAATTTTTCGGGTGGTCAGTGAAGCCTTAAGAGTACTCCTTGCACCAGAGAATCAGTTTTCCAATATTATTTTAGTAATTTGCCTTAGTTGCTTGAGCTGTTGCAGTGGAAGGTTTGTGAGGAGTTTGATATTTGAAAGCAGTAAAGTGATACTCACTGTCTGTGTATTCAGTTTAACCGGAGTCTAACACAAGCTTTCTCTGATTTGGCTTTTTCAGGTGAACTTTTCTCTGAAGAAAACTGTAATTTTAATTCTTCAAGTTTAAAAATCTATGGTGTAGTCCCTGACTGTTTTTTTTTTTTTTACTGCAAGCTCTCAGTAGATGAGTGCCTAAGAGTTTGATGAAATTAGTTTTGACTCTTGCATGTATCAGTAATATTCTGTGTTGAATGACCGTAATAGACTAGTTGCTAACTATTAATTAAACAAAGGAAAATTGTTCTACTTTGCTTTTTATTGTTCCCCATGTTTTTTGAGGAATGATTAATTATTTAGATAAGGAAAAATCTTTAAATTTGTAGGGCTTGTATTTCTTAAGGACTTGTGGTTGACAGGATCTTGTGAATTTGTGAAGACAGGAAAATACTCTGGGCTCATGCTTCCAGTTTTTTGAGAGTATTGCAAATACCTGTTGAAGCTACTTTCTGTTACTAGCTCTAATTCTTTATTAAGATGCTTGGAATATCATTTGCTAACTCTTGATGCAAATATCAAACTGAAAATTAACTTAACCCTGTTTCGGAGCGCTAGTACATTTGTCGTCTGTGCTGAAATTGCTTCCTGCCAACAGCTGAATGATGTACCTATTTTCTGGCTTAACCTCTACAGCATCCGCTTGTCTGCCACAGCATCTATTACACTTGGTTAAAGGAAGTAACTCTTCTTAATATTGCTTAACTTTTCTAAAAAATATTCCAAACTGTTAGTTACTTTGAAAGGCTTCAGTTCCCCTTGAATTCTATTGTCATTGCCCTGGGTACTGAAACCAGAGCTGTCACTGTTGTTTGTCAAGGTAATGACAGTATTGATGGAACACCTTAATAGTGCTCTATTTGAGGTATATATGTAGTTTTGTCAGCTGCTATTAATCATCCTGCCCCACTGTTTTGGAAGAAATAAAGTGGTTTAGATATGTATGTATATAATATTTGATTGTAAAATCAATACAAGTAGGGCTTAGTCTGAGTGAAAAGGGCTTCAGCATATTCATTAGCACCCTTACAGATGCTGGTCTGGAACAACCTATCCAGCTGGAATCTGATCCAGTAAAAACAAACTAAGCTTTTTGTTTATTTTGTTGTTTATTTATACATGTATAATACGTATGTATTTATCTTTTTCATAAAAAAACATAGTGATCTCTCTAAAACCAAACTTTTAGTCTCTAAACCCGAACCAAATCAAATAGGTGATAATATGTAAGCAGTTGTTTGAGCACTCCTTATTGGTCAGAAGGTGAATACTTTGTCAAGAAACTTGCATGAAATACATAGTTGTGACCCTTAGAGGCTGGTTATTATTCTATGAGAAAAGAAAACTAAAGCATATTGTCAGTTAACCAGAAGGCTTATTTGTACTTTCCTCTCCAATCCAGCATGATTTAATAACAAAATCTTAATAAATGAACCAGGATAAGTCACAAATTAAAACAAATTAAATTTTGCAGCAGTCAAATGAAGAAGACAAGTGTAAAGCCTTTAACAAGCATGTATTCAACCATGGCGATTAGCAAAACTTTATATATTTAAAGTGAAGCATGACTGACTCTGTCTCCCTTCTGCTCCGATTCCTGTATTGGGAAATTTTGATGTGAAGAAGTGGTATTAAAGAAAAAAGTAAAGCCTTGCATAACCTGGATAAAAAAAAAGGATGCAATTCTAAAAAGTTCAGGGAGGAAAAAAGATTTTATAGGAAATAATTAAGAACCAAGGTGATGATCTTTACTTAACATGAATCAGATCAATTATCTACTCACAGCAGGAGTTAAGAGTTTTTGGAACATTTGGATGTTGAACTTCAAAAGGACTTTTCTCTGTAATTCTTAATGTTAGCAGATGTGGATCAGCAGGTCCCTCATACAGACATACATGAGCAAGCAAGAGATCAAAACATGGGCAGGCAAGCCATTCGATAGATTATTATGGTTTTTTTGTTAGTTGTGTAATGCCAAATGCATTATTTCAGTATTATTTACTCAGTGCTGCTTGACAGTAAAAACCCTATGTTCGTCTGTGATGTACATTTTTTCTTTTTCTATCTGGTGAAACTGGCTTTCCAACTATTATTCCTTACTTTGAAGATAGAGATTCTGAAATAAAATGCTTGCATATATGAGCATTTTACTGAACTCTTCTCTAAATACAAATGAATATTATTGCATTCTCAGACTATCAATATAATTATTTTCTGAGAAACTATTTTTCTAGTGGCCAAAAGCCTAATACTGCCTTATCAATAGATAATATATTTTTAACCTGTCTATGAATTCATATTCTAAGATGTGGGCTCTAGAGCTGATTAAAAAAAATAATAAAATCGAATGCCCTCAAATATTGAGAAAAAAAGTAGCAAATAAATATCCTTCTCAGTTTGGATTGAGCAAACTTGTTTTTCTAGTGAAGCACCAATTTGGTTTTTATATTCATAGTGAGTAGTCAGAAGTATATTATCATAGAATCATTTGGGTTGGAAGGGGACCTTTAAAGATCATCTATTTCACCCCCCCCTGTCATGGGCAGGGACACCTCCCACCAGACCAGGTTGCTCAAAGCCCCATCCAGCCTGGCCTTGAACACCTCCAGGGATGGGACATCCACAACTTCCCTGGGCAACCTGTTCCAGTCCCTCACCACCCTCACAGGAAAGAATTTCTTTCTAATTTCTAATCTAAATCTCCCCTTTTCCAATTTAAAACCATTGCCCCTTGTCCTGTCGCTACAGGACAGTAGGTGAGGGCAGCGTTGCAGAGGTGTGAAAGCATTGAGTCCCACTGAGATCTCGCCCATAGATAAACACTGGCATTGATTGGGCCTGAAATTATATGGAAAGATTTAAAAAAACTAAACAGGCTGATTTGTCATGAAGCTATCAAGCCATATTACATTATTACTGGCCTGAATATTACCGACACATTGCAGACAGGATTAGTGTAATTCATTTTTATGTAAGATAATGGAAAACAATGATGAGGAAAAACTAGGAGGAATTTTGGTAGTTATCAGATCTAAGAAGGGAGAGGAAGTTAAAAAAAAAATAATTTCACATAGACTCTATGAAATAGGAAAGTGTTTCTAATTTTTCCATACTTCACCAAGGTCTCGGGTGATTGTGACCCTAATGAATAACCAAAATAACCCTGAGTATATTTAACATATTGTCATAAGATTGATTTGCAGGAGAAAGATATTACAAGTGCTTCTGACATACGATGTCAGAAGAAATTAAACTCTTTCTGGCTTTTGAAATCAGTCACATTTCTAATTGGGAAAGCCAGTAGGTTGGCATTTCATGAGCATGTGCATCCTACAGAAGAAGGGCAAAGCAGCGGTCTTAGTACTAATGAGTTTCATAGTGTAAGGCAAAATTCTCATTTTCAGTGCAGAGAAATTTTGTGAAGACTTGGCTTCATCTGTAAATCTGGTCTTATTTTCATGCACTCTAACTGCATTTTAACCAGCTTTTTTCCTTTCCTTTTTTTCTCTCTTTGCATGCTTTATTTCTTTTGTTTGAACATTAGGAGCAAAAGCGTATAGATGGCACTACCCGTGAGGTGAAAAAGGTTAGAAAAGCCAGGAACAGACGCCAGGAGTGGAATATGATGGCATATGACAAAGAGCTTAGACCTGACAACAGGTTGTCTCAAAGTGTGTACCATGGAGCATCTTCCGAGGGATCACTGTCCCCAGATACTAGGTCTGTTTACAGCAAAGCTGTTTGTTATACCACAGTTGTATGTTCAGAAATACTGAGTAGAATTAGGTGTTTTTACCGGTTGGGAATAGTTAGAAGAGACAGAACATATAATGCATGTTTTAAAGTTATTCTCAAAATTATTTTAAAGCATAAATGAAATAAGAAATTCTGTAATGATTTGTTTTCTTCTTCAGCTTCAGATTAGCATTTTGTTGTCATAATGTAGTGAAATAAATATTTGCTGCATGCTTTGATCTTGAGTAGCTGTAGTTACAAAAGCATTTAAGTTTGCCTCTGCTGGATAATGTCAGTACCTTTTACTTCCTGTCTAGTTGGTCAAATGTTATGCCACTGATAGCTTAATATTTTTCTGTGATCTACTCAGTTAAGCATATTTTTGCCTCTAACAGAATGCTTTAGTGGGGGAATAGTTCAGCTTTATCGATGTTGTATTTGTCTAAAAAGGAAAAAACAAAACTGGAGTCAACATTATTGCTTGAAATAGCAGAAATCTCTGCTTAGAGACACACAGCAGAATTCATCTTCATTGACTAAGATACCTCTTGAGCTCAGTGGGAGTTACCTTCTTCTGGTGTGCACAGAAGTCTGAGTTTTTTCACTAAACTGCTCTCACTAGAGGATTTTCCCACTTATTTAATTTTCTCTGTCTGTCATGGTTAATTGCTAGCAGTAGTGTTAGGAATAAATAGAATCTACTGGAAAAATTATGTGGTGATTTTAGTGTTTAAATTGTTGAATAGCTAAGTTGAGGAAGCAGCCACCACTGCAAAGGTGAGGACTGAGACCTTTAGTCTACTGTCCAGTGGAGATTAACTTTAAAAAAACCCCAAAAGTCTGCTTAAAACTTTGTATATGTAATATTTGTAATTGAAACAAAAACAAAATTTAAAAATTGCTACTGGTGTTTCAATAATACATTATGACCCCCTCTCTCTAAAATCCTTTAGTTACCAATTTTTATTTTTTACAGTTTCAAATGTAAAACGTATGACTCCTGTTTGTCAGTCTGTAATGTTTCTTTAAGACTATGCTTTCCATAGGTTGATCTGGTAAAATGGCATTGATGTTCAGCTGTCAAGTGCAAGATGTCGATTTTTTTCATCATGAGTTCTGTTTCACACATTTTAAGTCGTCTTCTAGCCTTAACACCTTGCTTCCAGGATTCCCAAGTTTAAATAATCATATTGAGGTGTATTGCTTGTATCTCCCACAAATGTCAACATGTATTTGACTGCCTGCAGGTATTTGGAATCTGTAGGAATTTTTAAGCAGAAATTGTAGGATGCATCCTTATGTTGGATATAGGTGGTGTGGTATGACAGATATCTTGTACTTATATAAGCCTCTTTGGAATTTTATAATATATGAGGAATTTTGATCACAGATATTTGATTCACTGGAATTTAATCCTGAAATCTGTGTTTTACATGCATGAAGGGTAAATTCTGTGAGTGGTAGTGAGGTGGAGAAGAAGGCTTTTGAATTTTTATTTTGGGTTAGTCTTAGCTGTAGGAACTAAGCTATAAAAACCCCATACATGCAGAAATAAGTACTGGTTGCAGAGACTTTTTTATGCTGATAGCTACTGCATGAGCAGTATTTTATAAATAAGGTCCCGAAGAAGTGTGTTTGGCTATATTGTGATTCTTTTTTAATGTTAAAGTAAAAAAAAAAAAGCTCATGTTTCTTCTCATTTGCAAATTGTAAGACTTGCACATTAACATTGACATCCAAGTGTCCAGACTGTGGCAATTTACAATGTATTTGTTATACTTATTGTACTTCAGAGAGAGAAACACAAGCTGAATCCAAACAGAAACCAGCAAATTAATGTGAGAAAAGTAAGAACAAGAAAAGAAGAGTGGGAGAGAAGGAAAATGGGCATTGAGTTCATGAGTGACGCAAAGAAAATGGAACAGGCAGGAAGCATGAAAGAGGACAAAATGCCCAAAGGGTTTGTCATTTTGTTTTACTCAAAGCCCTGGCTTTTTGTTGCTTACCTTGCTTCCAGTCTTACAGATAAGTGCATCTGTTTACTGTGTTCACTAAAAGCCAGGCTGCACGATTGTTCATTACTAAAACAATTATTCACAATAATGGGATGAAGAGATCCTTTTGCTCCCTCTCTTGGGCTTATTTGACAGAGCATCCTAGACTTTGTATCTTTATGAACTCTCTGCTCAACTAATATTTACATTTCCCTGTTTCTCTAAGCCTTTCCAGCAAAATTAATTGTGCAAACAAAATAAAAAAGCGTTTTCTAAGTTTGAAATTGGTTTTCTCTGCTTTGGTGAAGTACATTCTTCTGCATAATTGTGAGTGCTTGCGGTATTGCTTTCCTTTTTCTGCTGCCATTGTTATCTTAAGGCAGGCCTGATAAGTATTATAATTTCAAACTGCAGACTGTCAAAATCATGGACAGGAACAATCTACCTCCTTATGGTTACTAAAGAACTCTAAAATCTGCAGAAAGCTCTAAACTTTTTTGCCTCTGCGTTATAGGAGGACATTCTGCATGCAGCTAAGTGTGCTGAAATATTAAAACACTCAATTTCAGTCCTTTTATGCTGACTTGTCAGACTAATTTATTTTCAAGTCTTGTTAAGCTGAACCATGTGTTTTTTTGTTGCATTTGTTCTTGTGCTTTCTGTGAACGTACAACGAGATGGTGCTTGATAATCAGGGAGACCTGTTATGAGAAAAATAATTCTGTTTACATTCTTTTTAGCTTTTCTTGTGAGCTATTCAGATAATACCCTGTTACACTCATATAATCTGTTCTTCTGCATCCATTTACTTTAATTTTAGGTCCCATGCATCTGATGTTACAGATTATTCTTATCCTGCTACTCCGAATCATTCCCTCCATCAGCAAATAGCAATGCCTTCATATGGAACAGGAGATGGCCCACAGTACATGGCAGCATCCCAAAGCCATGAGCATGAATACAGACCACCTTCCACCACTGTACGACACGCTACTTTAAACAGACCTCAGCAACCACCTCCACCTCCACCCCAGCCTTCAGATGGCCAACATAGCTCAGTACCTGTGGTACCAGCAGAATATGGGTAAAACTCCTGATTTATTCCAGTGCATTCTTGACAAAACTAGAGGGAAGCATGTTTTTCATAACCTTCATAACCTATAATGCATACACACAAAAAGAGCCCAGATCCATTTGTTATCTCCCTGTGAAGGACTGAAAAAAAATTGGTGTAATTTCTATGCTTGAACGGAATTTAAGTGAAGAAATAGCAAAAGCAGAAATACTGAACTGTGTATTGAATATGGTGAAATCAATATATTGTAAAATATTAAGGGCCCCTAATATAATATTACGATACGAATTTATCAGACACTTATGTAGATACTTTGCCTGAATGCGTTCTGAAGGAAGACTTGTTTCAGAGTACTGGCTCTCCAATAGGAAGAAGACATCTCTTTTCTAACCAGTCTATGCCTCTTTGTTCTTTTTGCTTAAACAGCTTAAACTTTAAAGTTGTAATCCCTGGAAAGGTGTAATCATTCTTGCCTGTGTTGTTTTAAACTAAGCAAGGCAAGGTTTTTCAGCCTCACTTGATGCATCCTGGATAGCATTTGCCCGATTCATGACTGTATCATGCTGTAGATGACTCAGTTCTGCTATGATTGACTGCTCCAACCTCCATTTTTTCTGTTATTTCCAGTGTATAACAGAAATACTTGTGCTTATTCCCCAGGTACATGGCCATTGTCAGTGTATCAGAGTTGTCATACATTGACATGTATCACTGAATGTCATCAGTAATTTCCCTTCAGCTCCTGTCTCCTATATCTAGTTCTTTACCTACTTCATAACTCTTAATTAATTCCCTTTTTTTCTGCTTAAGAGTTCTTTTAATGACCTTTTAACAAAGAAATTAGCTCTTCCCTGTTCCTCCTCTTTAAAGTATCAATCAAATATATCAATTTAATGAAATAATATTTAAATTGATAAACTTGACTAAAGAAGCACATGAGATGCATGATATACCTTTGGGTAAATCTTTCCGTTCATACTTTCCATTGTCTTCCATGCTTATGTCTTTCGTTATCTCTTATTTTTTCTAATGCTTGGTTGTCTATGGAAGTGGTACGCATAGTCTGCAGTGTTCTTGGTCCCTTCCTCATCGTAGGCCCTTCTTCATCATTAATACTCTCACAGAGTAGATGTTTAATAATAAATACAGCTTTATACTTTACTAGGCAGGAGTATTAAGATAAAAATCTCACTTTGCGGAGTGCTGAAAGGACGCTGCCTTTAATTTCATCATATGCCTTAAATCTCAATGTATTACCAATATTTGACAATTCATATGTTTGTAATCAGCTGCATATTCAACTCACCAGTTTAAATTCCTTTTGGTTTTTGTTTTAGCTGAGGTTGGATGAGAGCAGTTTAAGGGGTGATGATTCTGTAAGTCCTAACTTTCAATGCATTAAATGCTTTTGTTCTGTTTTATATAGGATGCTTCCAGCTCAGATGGTGGATTATTACAATCCTACAGGTCCTCCCCCTCCTCCTCCTCCCCCTATGATTCCTTCAGCACAAACAGCGTTTGTTAGCCCCCTTCAGCTTCCTGTGCCACCTTCCCATTCTGGACTGGTGACTGGCTCTACATACGCAGTTACTCATCCTCCTCCTTCTACTGGGCTTGTTGTCACCGCTCCTCCTCCTCCCGGCCCACCTCCTCCCCCTCCCGGCCCTCCCGCTGCGGGTTCATCCCTCTCTTCCTCCCCAATGCACGCTCCTCCGGCTGCAGAGGCGAAACGGCACGAGCCCGCGCAGCCGCCCATAAGCGATGCACGGAGCGATCTTCTTGCCGCCATTCGAATGGGTAAGTGGGCACTGAGTTTCAGGCATTTTGTTTTTTCCATGAAAGCACTGTGTTTTCCGGTGATCCAGTTCATGGCTTCTGTTCCCAGCTGGGCACAATGTCATGGAGAGACTGGTTAAACCACAGGTACCACACACCCATCCTAACATTTCTCAACCCTGACTTTGGATCCTTTTCTAATGCCCAAAGGTGTACAGCTTTGTCAAACACGTTCTAGTGCTTGGGTGGACATAATCAAATGAAAACAGAACTTGTGTTCATTATGTAAAGTTGCCGAACTGAGTTACCCCAACACCAGGTTTCAGCCCACCGATTTTTAACCAGTGACTGTCTGCTCTGGACTTTGCTTACAAAGTGGAGCTGTAGGTCTAATGGTGTTTTCAAATACAATTATGAAATCTTTCATCTGCAGATCAAAAGAGGCCATGCAGTCTTGAATATTTACTTCTAAAATTGTCAACTATATCTTAAAAGTCTAGAAGTATTCAGCCTCTGAGAATTGATTCCAGTCTGCCTTTTTTACCTTTGTCTCTTCCTTGCTCAGGGAGGCTCTCTAACTCAACGGTTTCTATTTTTTCTTCTTCCCGAATATATCATTAGAATACAAAAGCTCACCAATAACAATAAGAAATTTAAAATCTCTTGTGAAGAAAACTTTATCTGAGAGTAATTGTCTCTACAGGAATCCAGCTGAAGAAGGTGCAGGAGCAACGTGAGCAAGAAGCAAAGCGAGAGCCTGTTGGAAATGATGTGGCGACCATCCTCTCCAGACGCATTGCTGTGGAATACAGCGATTCTGATGATGACTCAGAGTTTGATGAAAACGATTGGTCAGATTGAAGCTGGTCCAAGCCTAGTGGCAAGTTCATTAAATACTTGGCTTCAGTGATTACTTTCTTAGCAAGATGTAAAGCAGGACGTTGACATGTATTAAGGCTAGTGATGGAAGTGCTAAATTTGAATTGGTATTATTCAGAAAGCTGTAGCTTAGCAACTCTGGTAATGATGATGTGATTATGCTTATGCAGATCAGAAACTTGTCTTACTTTCAGTATTTACCGCATAATACTTAAGTGCCACTAAATGTAGCAAATCATGTGCTGCGTGCAAAATATGCTGCAGTTGTTGCACTGTTACAGAACCAGCATTGTATTTTACTTTCCTGATCTTGAAGGGATAAAATATATTTTTTTGACTTTACATCTTATTCTTTTAATTATGTGAGCAACTTAGGTACTTGTGAATTGGTCTGGTTGTTAGTCTTTGAGGACAGTTAACTATATGACTGAGTCAAGTGTTGAGTTCCATAAATAGGACTTTTAGCTTTTTTATTAGTTATTAATTATGCCCACTTTAGTCTATTTTTAATCAGTTCTGGGCCTAGGTTTTTTTGCATACAGAATTGATTTTATATAATCTTTCTTTTTATCTTAAAAATGTAGCAGATGATGAAACATGCTTTGGAGAAAGACTCTACATGACCCCAGATTGCCATTTTGCTGGCAGACTGGATAGTCTGTACTGGTACCAGCTCTGGGCTGCTGACTGCTTGTTGGGTAGAGTGCTGGGGAGCCTTGGGTATGTAGCGGATGCACATCCACATTACAAATGAAAGTCAGAATACCTATAGAGCTTTAGTTTTTGTGCATCAACTAGATGCAAAGACTTCAGGATAGACCTGATTGAAGCCATATGGTTATTGCATTGTAGAAATGTTACTCTGCTATTACTAAAGATTGGAGCAGTCCAGATCTAGCAATCAGATACGTTTCACAAGTATTAAACTCTGTCTTTATGCCTGGAGAGGTATAAGTGTTTATAAATATGTTTTGTTGATGATTTGTACAAGTGTAGTCATAACAGATCATTTTCTGTTTCCTCTAGCACGTTTACTCAAAACTAGTATTACTTTGAATGTGTTTCTTTCCCAGTACATCCCATTGATAAAACATTGGCAGTTAAAGCAGCTTTAGTGGCTGTTTAGGTACTATACCATATATATAAATACTTGTTTTCTCCTGCCCTAGGAAGAGTTGCTGCCATACAGTCTGCTTTGGCTGTCTCTGTTTTCTTTAAAAATAATACCTTTTTTTTTAAGTACAGTATTAAAATGTTTTTGTTTTTTTCTCTCTTTTGAACTGAGAGTCAGGCTGCTGCTTTGCCTAATGAGGCTTTTAAAAATGTCTTCATAGCAGGGGAAGAGTTCTTTCCTTACCAGATTACAGTTTTAATCTTTGTAATTGAAGTCTGTGTAATTCCAGGTCTAACATTTGGTAAAGCTCCTTTTTTATCGTGAGGCCCCGTCTGCTTTTAAAATGAAAAAAGTAAAAAATGCATGTAAAATAAAAAGAAAATGGAAGATAATTATCTGACCTGTGTTTACACAGTTAACACTCCTGGGAATGTAACAGTCTAACACAGTATTTGCATGCAAACTATTGGCTACTTCATTTGCTGTTTAATCTGCGTATAGTTTTTTTTCAGTCTGTGGTGGCTGTCTTTATGGTGGGGTTGTAACATCCTGCCTCAATGTGGGCATTAAAGTATATCACATAAAGTATGGCCAATCTCTGCATAATGATGAGCAACTTCAGCTCTTGGTAACTGGTGGCAGCTGAAGATACTCATCTCCGTTGCCGCTGGAGCTGGGCTTGTCTTTGCCTTAAAATACAGAGCTGAAATCTGCTTTATTTTGTGTCCTGGAGTGTGAGGTCTCTGCGTCCACCACAGAGGACAGAATTTGGGCCGTAACCCAACGGTGGTTTCCATCACTGTATGAGAGACGGTTTGTTCTTATCGTCATGTAGTGCTTGCCCAGGGGTCTGCAAACGGATGCGTTGGGCCGGTGGGCTAAAAGCCTGACTGGGACCGCATCGTTACGTCACTGTACAGGTGGGGAGAGAGAGTACTCCCAGTATTCTTTTAATACCTGCTGAAATGAAATATCTCAGCAGAAAATTCTTTCCAATCTAGTGAAATTTGATATGAGAGAAGATATATTTTATGAGCACAGGAGTTGGGTGTGTCTGAAATTTTGTAATTGGTGTTCATTTTAAATAATTACCATTAAACAAGGAATCGGTTGTGACCAGTTAAGATAGTGTAGATTTTTCAGTCATAGTAGCCAACCTGTTTTTCTGAACCTGCAATGTTGTCATTTTCCTTTTGGTATTTTATTAATAAAATGTGAATTGAATTTAGTGATGTAAACTAACATTATTCTGGGCTGTTTTTATCAGTTTTATCACACTTTGGGTTGTGAATAAGTAACAAATACGAATAAAATCTCACTTTTGAGCCTGTGTTTCTTTCCTCAGATTAGTAAGATTTTGCTATTAATCTTTATCCCTTATTGATAAATAACAGAAATGAAAATGTAAAGCTCCTGAATGCTATCTGTGATCCCAGGAACCACAATTTTACTGGGATGGAGGCTGGAGTCTACAAAACCAGACTCCTTCAAGGTACTGCTACTCCTCCTAACGTGCTGCTACTTTGTTCTTTTGCAACCTTGATTCAAGCTCCAAGGTGAAGTTCTTGGCTGGTGTAAACAGGTACTAATTTCCTTACAAGTAGCTTTAATGTTTTTTTTGGTGAAATGTATTAAACAACAGCTTTGCTTCCAGGAAGAACAGGGCAGAATGTATGAGTTGTATTAGCAAGTCCCATTCCCCACTTCTTTTAATAAGAAAGAGTCTGTGTAGGTTAATGACACTAAGCACAATACTGTAAAATGCAAACCATTGTCTGCCAACTTGCAAAATATTTTTAATCTTTTAATTATAATCAGGTTAAAACCTGGTATGGCAACAGGAGAGGCTTTTCGTCATACTGGGAAGAACTTACATAAACCAATTGTGTGATATAGTAGCCCAATTGTAAAGTAAACAGATTTGTTTATGTGTCTTAGACTTGGTTGTTTCCTGGGAAAATAAATTAATCTTTACCCCGTTCAACTGAAAGTTCTGGTCCCTCTGGCGCTCGGTTCTTATTTTGCTGAATTTTTCCATCATTGATTTGAACTTAACTCAGGTAATTTAGAGCAAAGGCACCAATTCTACATAAAAACTGAATATATGAGCCAACAATTTGATTCAAAGCCTATCTTAATAAAGCATTTATAACTGCCTGTTTATCAGTTGGGGTTGGAGTTAAGACTGATCACTTGGCGTACTGCTTCTGCAGCTTTTATGGTTGTCTTTTGAATGTTAAAAATATTTCCATGTTACTAACCTGACATCAGTTGGATTTTTAGATTTTTCAGATTTTTCTGTACTGAGATGAACTGCATGAAGAAGAAAAAACTTTGTGAGAGAGAGGTGCAGGCTGTTCAGAACAAGCTCAAAATTGAGCTCGTTTGCGGCATGCAAATGGAGTTGGGAGGAAGGGAGATTTACTTGTTGGGAAATCGATTCTTGTGATGTATTTTGCAGGTTTGCTGTCTCTCATGTGCTAGCTGTTGTTTTAATAATGAAGAGGTGTTTGCTTCCACTTGAAACAACACACGTAAGGATACAGCAAATGTGCAACTTCTGAAAATGCTTAAAATCTCACTGTAAACTGAATTGAGTATAAACCTGATGATAATGAAAAATTCATCAGAATCTTGTGGCTGGAAGTTGAACAAATCTCAAACTTGACATACTATTTTCTAGCAGCAAAGTAAAATAAATATTAGAACAGCTTATCCAAAGACGGCTTTGACAGTTATTTTTTATTGTTTTTTTTTTAAATTTTTAAGATGACATTACCCTTTTTCCTCCTGAAAAACAAGCAAAGAAATGCAACCTGCCATAGTCTGCTTTGGGGAAAGTCTTTTGCCCTGTTGTAGAGGCAGCCAGCCTGAGCTGTTAATTCTGAGTCTGAGGTGTTCCTGATACCAGCACGCATACAGAAGTCCAAGGATTTTCAGCATCTTGAGGCAGCTCTGCATTCACGTATTTCAGCATTGCCAGGATGCTCGGTGCTCTACAAGGAGTGAAAATAAATGATGATCCCTGCTAGAATCTCTCAGGCCCTGGCATCTGCCACAGAATAGTCAGGAGTGACTGGAGCTTGGCACTGCATGTCCTTCCCCATTCCCTTGGACTTAAGGAAGTGTGGAAACTCTGGAAGGACTGTAGGTTTCCAGTCAATTGTTGTCTTTCATTAGGGGTGAATAGAAAGAACGAAAACACTGAAAAGGGAAAAAAAAATCCTTTAAATACAAAACAGAGAGAAGGAATATAATAATTTGATTTTTGTAATAATAGCTGGAGGCGGTGGAGGGAAAGAGTATTTCTTTGTGTGCTATCAAATATCTGTAGGTTTCTATTGAGAAACGTGTTCTCATCTAGATGACATAGGCGTGTGCTTCTACATGTGGAACATAGTTGCATATGTTTGTGCCAGACTGGGTTTTTTTTCAGCTGCATAAGAAAACAAGTAGCCCTTAAGAGATTCTTAGCTAAATATAGTAGTCTCTTTGGAGATTAATTCTTACTCCTGCAGATAAATAGAGAAGTTCTTATCTGATTAGCCAGAGCAGGGAGTACTTCTGCGCTTCTCTGTTGGTGGGAGGTCACGTGCAGAGCATTTTAGAGATTAGAGCAGAGGGCAACTGAGATGTCTCAACAGCTTGCCTTAGACGTGTTGCCTTTCTGAGCCATTCAGCATTTGCAGTCGCTGACACGCTGTCAGGCCATGTGAAAACTAGCTGCCCCTTCAGCAGTCACTCACGTTGCCAATGCAGGGTGAGTTAAAGGGAGGGAGAGAGAGGGCTGGGGATCTGACAGAGTTACCCATTAATGCTGGGCAGACTGTCCCGTCTCTCTTTGAGAGGAACCCGAAACAGGAGTCCTACCAACTATACTGAAAGAGATGGCAGAAATCCGTTCTGTTTTTCTTGAAAATCAGGACGATGCATACCTTACTCAGTTTTCTGAGTAAAGCTGCTGTTAATGTTCCTTTTCTCTGACTTTCTGAATGGCCTGTGCCCGTTGCTTGTCACCCTTTGCAAACTGAGTGCAGTCCCCAGCTGTTGTAAGAACGTCTTTACTCTTCTGAAGTCAGTAGCCTAGCACTGATTTTCACTTGCAGCCCATCCCTCTGCATCCTTCTCTCTTCAGTCTCTTCCCTCTGGTTTTTAATCGGTGGTTTGCATGTTACCAGCCAAGGATTTTCCCCTTCATTGCATGAGCAGGACTTGCAGTTTGGTTGGTTGGCCATGGCTTCGTTCCCATGAATAAATTCTTGTTCTGTGGCCGTGCTGTTAACAGAGGATGCTACAAGGGGTGCTGCTTCCAGGTATGGGGCCTTCCTCCACAGAGGATGATGGTAGTAGCAGGGTTGTTTATAACAGACTTAGCTTAGTGATGAAACTTCAGTATTTCCAAAGTTACTGCTCATTACAGCCCTGTGAGACCTTACAATAACTTTGCTCAGATTTGTGTGTATGCATTTTCTCTGGTTTGGTTTTATGGTGTTTTCAGCTGCACCTGGTTCAGTTCATTTGTCTGTTCTGTTTGGGTTTCTTTCCAAATTTAGCGTACTTCCTAAACCTCGTTTTTCTTATCGTGCCTTCATGCAGCTGGCGAAGCGGCTTCTGATTGCCATTGTTGTGAGCGTTATTTCTGTATTTGAGGAAGGAGGTTTTTATTTTGTTTCATATTTCTAGAACAGCTACCACAGCAACACTTTCTAGACTGCAAAAGCTTCCTCATAAATTTATTCCTATGTGATGTCTGTTTAACAAATGGTTAGAAGTTTTCCTTTAACAAATTGTTAGAAGTTTTGCTTGCTGTACTTACTGTACTTTTTGGGTTGCTGTGAAGATCTCTTGTGTAGGTTCATCAAAATATTTAATCTGATTGTGACAAGAGAACGTTAAGGTATGTAATGTATGTGGTGCTGTGTTTCAGTGTGTACATTGAAACAGTGACGTATACCTGGATCTTGAATACTTATAAATGTCAAAGGTTCCTAGGGGAATTTGGAGTTTATTGTGAAATGTATGGATCCTGCTTCTCCCAGTGACCAGTCACTGATTTGCCATAACTGTTGAAAACCACCATTGTGGCATTTCACAAATCTTGTAAGAAAGATAAGCAAGGAACTTGTACCCTACTGACTCCCATCAGACAAATTCTTTTTTGAAAAAAAAAACACCAAACAGTTATCTCATTTTTGTTCATCCTCTCTATTCTCTTCAAAAAACCCTCAGTAACTGTCAAGTCCCCCTTTGTTTTTTAAATTATTTAAGAGCCATCTTCATTCTTTAAGTTGACATGGTCTGTCTAGGAAACTGAATTTAGGTCTACCACATGCTTTAAGTAAAGGATGCTCCATTCCTCTCCTGTGGTGCCCCTCCTGACCTATATTCCTTCCTATGTTTCTAGAATTTGTATGAATTATTTATATGGCATGATAGATTTACTTTGTACTTTGCCGAAGGAGATAATAAATCCTCACTTTAGGGATTTTCAAACCTAGTTAAAATACACCAAATTCTGAGGCAGCTGCTAACAACTTGAATTATTTGAGATAAGAGACGTGTGAGTTGTCTAGCTGTAATGTTGCTTCTTACTTACTGTGTTACCAGAGAAAAAGCATTTAAGTACAAGATGCCTCACTTAAATGGGGAGGATAACACCACAGATCCGTGGCATTCTTCTCTCCCTTAAATGGGATTTTTAGGACAAAGATGGGGAAGAAGTGAATGGCCAGGATTTTTCCTGTGCTAAACAATAGGAGAAGTTATTTCAATGAATAATTGGTAATACTTCTCTTTGCGTTTGTTTTATTTTATCTCCATACTGAAACACCCTCTGAATGATGAGGCTAAGTTTTAAACTTCTCCCTGGAGATCACCTTATCTATTTTATTCTCTTCACCTTATCAGTTGCAGCATGTAATGACCTTTCTCTTCGATTCAGCCATCTGCCTGCTTCAGCTTTTATTTCCTTCACGGATCAGATGAGACATGAGGGTACGACTGGCACTGGCAGTGCTGCTGGCCTCAATGCCTCATCAGGATAAATAGACTTAAGTTGACATTTAAATAGGAAATAGGTCTTCTTTAAAATTCATGAATACAAGAATTATTAAAGGAGTCAGGTGAACTGGGAATGTTTGCTACTCAGAAAGCGAAACATGAATATTCAGGGAAGTAGGATATTTAAGGAATATGTGGGTAAAGCTTCTAAAGGTACTTCTAAAGTGCAGCTCTATTTTAAGGCTTCCAGGTGTGAGCTCTGCACAATTGCTGTAATTGCCAGCCTGCCGCAGGTATCGCTTCTCTCTGGGTTTTGGGCAGCGAGCGTTTATTCTCACCCATCTGTTTGGGTGCTAGCAGGGATCTCAGAGCTGTAGAAAGGATGTAGAAAAAGTTGTTGGCTCAGGAAACGTATGTAGAATGAAATTGAATAGTGGTGGGATGGAAAGAGCAAAGTTTCCCTCTGAGAACATCAGGGCTCTTGGCAGGACAGAACTAAAGCCAGAACTAAATGCTTCTCAGTGGTTTCCAGCGATAAGACAAGGGGCAACGGGCACAAGCTGGAACATGGGAAGTTCCATTCAAATATGAGGAGAAGCACTGGAACGGGCTGCCCAGGGAGGTTGTGAAGTCCCCTTCTCTGGTGACTTTCAAGACCTGCCTGGATGCAGTCCTGAGTGATGTGCTCTAGGCATTCCTGCTTTAGCAGGGGAGTTGGACTAGATGATCTCTAGAGGTCTCTTCCAACTCTGACAATTCCATGATTCTGTGAAGGCACCATTAATTTATTAGCACAGAAGTTCAAGAAAATAACAGAACTTGAAAGGGCCAGATCTTCGAGATACATGGCATGGGGATTGTCTCAGCTCATCAGACTTCGTGCTTCAGTTTTTCCATTTGGTGCCCAAACCAGAGAGACAAAAGTGAGCGGAGTCCCCAATAATATTCCTTTCCTTCCACTGGGATTGTTTTGAGATCCATGGATGACAGGTCCTCTACTGCAAATAGGTGAAACTGCAGCCTGAACAGCCGTGATGGCAACTGGTTGGTCAGGCCGTGTTGACGTTACTCAGAAGCGGACCTTGAAGGGAGCCAGTCTGTAAATCCCGTGAGCAGCGGGCACAGCGCAAGCCGGGGTGTGAGCTATGTGTGGCTGCCCAGCAGCTCTGTTCCACGGCTCTGTACCCTTCCCCACCACGCTCCCTCCCTGCTGTCCACTGCTGCTGTCAGCCTTTCAGCATCCTCTGGTGCTCAGCCCGGAGCGGCAAACACCTGTATCTTTGGTGCGGGGAGCGCCTGGCGGAGCGTTGGCAGCTGCTGAAGGAGCATCGCTAATGAGGGAGTGTTTCTGGAAGCGGCGTGGAGCAGCATGTCTCCCACGCAGCGGGTGTAGCAGCCTAAACAGGCGCCTGCTCTGGAGCTTGTCCCGGCAAACGAGCCAAGCAGGAGTGACTAGATAGTAAAAAATCTACCAGCTGGCAATTACACTTCAGTATTGCATTAAAATGCAAGGCCAGATAACGCAGGAAGCACGAAAATGCTTGAACACGTTTATTGATCAGTTAGGAATTCCCTGCCCAACGAGATGCTGTTTTACCCGAGAGGGGAGCCGGGCATTTGGTCCTACAGGGCTGCAGCGGTGGCGGGAGAGCTGCAGGAGAGCTTTTACCCTGCCTGAAACAGCTTAATATCTGGGAGAATGATAAATGTGAGATTCCTTCAATTCTTTGTGTGACCTTATGAAAACCTTAGCTTGATTGAGAAGGGGCATGCGAGAAGGGGGCTTTCTTCGGTAACGACGGACCCCTGCTAAGCTGCTGTCTTCATCTTCTACCCGAAGCTGTAAAGCCCTGTGGCAGGAGAATGAGGTGCTGCTCTAAGAGTTCTGTCCCCGGCAAACACACCAGGTAAGAGGGACTGTCTTTCTGTAGAAAGATACTGACCTCCAGTGGACAAATGGGGCAAAAGTGTTTTCTAATTAAAATTTGGCTGAATGAGAACCCAGACGAGATGAAGTTCAAGATACGGAGATTCATGCACTTCACTATTCCCCAAACTCTCAATGCCTTTTTTTTTTCTCTATACAACCACAGAGGAAATGTGTCTATGCACTTTGGTGAAATTTAATTGTCTTTAAAATTGCTGGTCATCTTAATAAAACAATGTCTCCAACTTCTTTCCCCCTGAGGAACACGTCTTCTGTGGAGGCCCTGCCCCCGGGAGACAAGCACTCTGAAATGAGAGAAACCCAGCTATTAAGACATGATGTAATGTGAGCTCTGCTCTACTGCTTTGGTAGTTCCAGGAGGACAAAGACCCTGGGAACTGTCCTCAGCAGATCTTTCAGCTGTTTGTCCCCCCCTCAGGAAGCGGGTGGTGCTGTGGTAAGAGTGGGTCTGCAGGGAATCTCAGCTCAGGTGCAGCTGTGCCCACTTCTGGAGGCTCAGGGTCCCCCAGTCCTTGATGAAGTTTGAACCAAGGCAGAAATGCTCTGAAATGTAAAACGGCCAGGAAGCTAACAGCACCGAAGCGACAAGATATGGCAGCTGAGGGAGTCACTGCACCGCTGTTGAGCTCCCTCCCACGTATAATTGTCCTCACAAGTCGTCTGAGCCTGCCCTAGTTGTGAGGTGATGTGACACTGCACAATTAATAAGGAGTCTCCAGGGAATTTGGGGTGTGTGTGTGTGAATTGCAGCAGTTTAGTGTTGGATGTTTTAAGATTTGCATTCACAGAATCACAGAGAAGTTGTGGGAAGGGACCTCTGGAGGTCATCTGGTCCAACCCACCTTCTCAAGCAAGGCCACTTAGAGTTGTGGTGGACCACATCCAGACAGCTTTTGAATATCTCCAAGGGTGGAGGCTCCACAACCTCTTGGGCAACCTGTGCCAGTACATGGTCACTCTCACTGAGAAAAAGTGTTTCCTGAGGTTCAGAGGGAACCTCCCGTGTTTCTCGTTGTGCTCATTGCATTCTGCTGGAGTCCTAGGGATAGTGAGTGTCCCTGCTCACTAACTGTGTTGCTGTAAACCTAATGCTTGAGTTAAAAATGGTGTAAAACCCTCTTTCTGAGGGGAGACCGTGTTTGTCTGGGAACGGATGTGCTGTTCTGCTCCTCGGTTACACAGTAATAAAAATCACTAAATGAAGAAAAGTAGTTGTACAGACTGCATTTGCACAGCAGGTTTCATTTTTGGAATTCTGAGGGCTGTAGATGGGCTTAAGATGAAACTACAAAACCTTGGTTACTCCTCTCTAGCCTTTTTGGGCTTTGAGTTTCACCATGCTGAGAGGTCTTCTAATGCCCATCAGCAGCCTAATGAGAAAAAAACCTAAGGACCTTGTTGGATTTGATGAAGCTGTTTTTTAAGGAGGAGGAGGGAGTTTTGTTGGCTGCCTTTTAGAAGAGGACTGGAAGGGCAGAGTGAGGTTTTGGACAATCTAAGTTTTCCTCCTTTCTTTCATGAGCAAGCGCAGGTTTGGATGGGGAGGCAATTGGGAACCCATCTCTTACCCAAAAAGGGAAGTGTGTTCAGCAGCGAGAGGTAATGCTGTTTCCTGAGGCCCCGTTGTGTGGTGGAAATGAGTCTTAGTAGGAAGTCTTTCCTCTGCTCTTTCATAGGATCAGAGGGTGATTCAGGCAGGAGGGGCCTCAGGAGGTCTCTGCTCCAGCGGCGTCAGCTCTAAGGTCAGACCAAGCCGCTCAGGGCTTGATGCAGTCCCTGGTGCCTCTGGTAATTTATTCTTTTTCCAATATGTGACAAGGATCTTCAAGATGGGGCTAAGCTCTCCCGTACCCAAAGTGCAGTGACTGATGATGTGGGTCCTTCTGCTGCCTCCACTGCCACTCTGAAGAGGAGAAAGCAAATGTTTCCTCCTCACTAAGGGAAGAGCACATAGGAAACACCCTCGTGTACAGGGAGAGCTGGTGGTGGTGCCGACCTTCCCTACCCACCAGGCAGGCCGTCGGGGCAGAAGCCAGCTGGGGTGTTGTGTGGAAAACCTTGGCGTCTTTATGCTGTTGTTTCACTTTCTTTCTTCTCTGGAACTTCTCTGAATACTTGGAGGATTTGAATAGTTGTGAGATGGAAGACATCATCATCTTCCCCACCTGCCCTCTTCTGGTGAAACGAAAGGGGACAGTGATGGTGGGTGATGCTTTTGGCAGCATTGCCATGTACACCACTCCTTCTCTCATAAAGGAATCCATCCCAGATTTTCCTGAGGATGTTTGATGATGTGGCTGTAGATGCAGGTGTTAATTAACGTGCACAGGCCTAATCAGGTTTTGTTAGGTGTGTTATTGTCTGGAACTTGCCAATAAGTCAGCCTGCTGGTGTGAGAATAGATCAATGCCTGAATGACAACTAATCTATATTGTGAAATATATTACAGAATCTTTAATTTACATAGAGATGAAGCCTGCTTACTGGGAGTGGAAATCAATAGTGGCTTTTATATCATCCTCTGGGCGGAATATTAAATCTGAGACTCCATAAAATCTAAACTGCATCAAGAGATTACAAGCCAATAGTACTAATAGCATAAAAAGGATCATTTTTTCCTTTCTTAATAAACTTGATATCTCTGCATTTTCCAGATGGGATTTTTTGTTTGGTTTTGTTTGGTGTTTTGTTTTTTTTTTTAAACAGGAAATGTGTTGCAGGCATTGTCATTTTATTAGCATTTGAGGTCAGAAGCTTGCAGTGCCAGGTGGTGTGTAAACACAGAAAGAAAAGGTGATCCCCGCAATCTAACCTGAATTTGAGGGGTAGCTGGTGGGCAGCTGTGTTACTGAACAGCAGCCTGGGCTGCTTCTTAATTCAAAGCCCACTCATGAGCAGAGGGATTTGCCATAGACCGCACTGTGCTCCATGTAATGCTGCAGTGATATCAAGCAGGGAACGGATTCAGATTAAACCCATCCATCCCAGCAAAGACCACGATGCCCGCGCGTTCCTATAGCGTGCGGTGTGGTTCCCAGTCCAACTGGCTTCTGGCCTGGGTCTGCCCGTAGGGTCACCACAGCACCCGTCTGCACCCCGTCTTGGAAAGGCTTTTCAGCTGCTTCATTTTGTTGTTCTTTCCTTCGAGCTGACAGGAGCCATGTAACAATCTGCTTCAGCCATTCTCTTCTTCAGGCTCTATTTTCCTACAGTTTGCTTTGATCTTGAAAAGATGGGAAAGGTGACAATGAAAGAAAACATTTCCATCAGAACAATGTCTCTTTCCAAAGGCTTGTCACAACATGAAATACAATTAAAATTGACTGAACGCCCACACTTGGTACATAAAATCTTACGCTGTGCAGTTTATGGTGATTCACAGTAGCAGAGCACAGTGAACACGGTGCATCGGAGTATTGATGCTCCCCAGCTGGATCTCTGCAGCTTCTGAAACTCCAAGTTGCAGCACTATTTCCCCTCTCCCCCTTCCACCCCTGCTGCTCTCTCTTCCTCTGTATGATGAATACATTCATTAGTCCAAAATTAACTTTATTCAGACTCTTTACATTGCTTTTCCCTCCTCTGATTTTAATCAGCTTTGCACAACCAAGTTAGGTCTGTCCTAAATCTGCTATACTTTGACTTACAGAGATGCAGGAAGAACCAGCAGGTGCGAGAGCAATAAACTAAGGGAAAGAGGATGACAAAACTGTGGGAGTGGGAGGATGTCATGGTTTCAGCTGAAATCACTGCAACCAGACTGACAGATGGCCCTTCCCCCCACTTCACCCCCCAAAAGAGAGGAGAGGAAGAGATAAGGAGATACAGAAGTTTAGAATGAACTAAACTACTTCAATGAATAATTATTATTAATATTAAAATTAAAAAGAAGATAATAATGAAATCGATCCAATATATACAAAACCATATCAAGCTCCCAGGATGACAGTCACATCACCAGCAGGTGCTGGGGAAGTCCCAGACTGGACTCGGCAATGGATGGGAACTGGATTCCACCTCTGGAGCCAGGAACACACAAATCGGGATCAAAGGCAGACAAATAGACAGAGTCTTCTTTGGACGTCGGCCATTGCAGGAAGAGATTGACCCATTGATCCCTCAGCTTTTATACCGAGCACAGGGCAGATGGGATGGAATACCCCAGTTGGTCAGGTTTGGGTCACCTCTCCTGTCTGCTCCTCCCTACAGCTGTGACCCCTCTACGTTTTTTTCTGTTTCTGACCCTCTAAGGGGCAAACAACAAAAATTGGTTGTTATAGCAATAAGTATAAGCAAGGGCCTCTCCGCATACCATTCCTTGGCATTTAGCACAAACAACATTGGTCTTATCAGTCTGAGAACAAGCAGTTTTCTCCACAATATGCCGTTAATTTCAGAGAGTTAGAGGAGGCCTAACTAAAATGTAAAATTATGGAACACAAAATTGATTCGGTTTTACTTCAAACCGGGACAGAATAGAATAAATAGGTATCTGATGTGATGGGAGTAGGGTTGGTTGCCCAAGAAGGAATGGGGAACATCTACATAAGGGGGGTACAGCTGGGAATTGGAGGGGTCTGAGGGGTTTGAAAGGATGGAGCTAGGATTGCTGGTACCAAAATTAGAGAAACAGTCAACTAAAGGACACGCCTCAAGTGGAGCAAACATGGTTTGGAGAAGGGTAGGCAAAGGAAAAATGTGTGACGAAATGGCCAGGGGTGTCTGTGCCTCCTAGACAAATCATTGCTGTACCTTGAAGTGGAAGAGGTAGGGCCATGAGGATGATCAGAGGGCTGGAGCACCTCTCCTATTAGGACGGGCTGAAAGAGTCGGGATTGTTCAGCCTGGAGAAGAGAAGGCTCTGGGGAGACGTTATAGCAGCCTTCCTGTACCTAAAGCGGGCCTACAGGAGAGATGAGAAGAGACTCTTTATCGGGGAGTGGAGCAACAATTCGAGGGGTAACGGTTTTAAACTGAAAGAGGGGAGATTTACATTAGATTATATACTAAGAAGAAACTCTTTCCTGTGAGGGTGGTGAGGGACTGGAACAGGTTGCCCAGAGAAATTGTGGATGCCCCACCCCTGGAAGTGTTCAAGGCCAGGCTGGATGGGGCTTTGAGCAACCTGCTCTAGTGGGAGGTGTCCCTGCCCATGGCAGGGGGATTGGAACTAGATGATCTTTAAGGTTCCTTCCAACCCAAACCATTCTATGCTTCTATGGAACCCCAGAGCCCTTCTGCTGCTGGGAAAGGCCTTGGGAACCAGAGGCTGAACCCATTTCTTTATGTCTTACTTGGACTGTAGACAACCACAGGTTGCTGCATATTGTCCACTAGCACACATTGTAAAGAGTCCAGCTGGGCTCACCCTTGGGATGGTAATGCTGGGTGCGTGATGAAATTTTGGAAGGCTTTTCAGACAGGCTGTTTTAATAGCTTGAAAAATTATTTTTTTTCAGAGTACATATAATGTTTTCCATGTGAATTACTCAAAGCTGTGACTTTATTAGACTAAGGTTTTCTCAAAATTTCTTGGAGAATAGAAATCAAAGTGTGGAGCCCACTTGGTCAATAGCCTTCTGTAACACAGCTCTTGTGTGCAGAGCAGGTACGTGGACAGACGGGCTATTTCCACTGTAAAACTCTGTCTCTACTGCAGCTTTCAAAGCCAGTATCTACTTTGCATTCCTTATTTCCCGTGATGTCATGGGGAAGTTATTTGATTTCTTTGGTCGTGTCCTATCCAGGCAAATAAAACACAGAAGAAAGCTTTAGATACTGCAAATTCCATTAAACAGCTTGATGTTTTATAGAAAAGAGAGCAGATTCTGATACTACTTTTTTTTAAAGATACAGCCCCTTTAATTAGTTATTTCAATGAATTATTTCTTTCAAGGCAATTTTAATTCGTTTTATCCACAGATAATTGTATTGAAGTGCCTACAGTCTGTGAATTGTACAATTATCATATCTTCCTATCTCTGTAGATCTCTAGCCAAAACAAATTCCAGGGCTGACGTTTTAATTTGTATTTGCATTTCAGCTCTGCCAGCTGACTGCCGTTTCTTGAAGTGAACTAGACTAAAGAAACCTCATGTGAACAGGTGGCAAAAAAGCACAGCAGACAGGCTTCTTTTCATCATTCTGTTCCTACGTTGACTTCCCAACAACGAAACTCTTGGGGGATTTGATGCTTTGCTGCATTTTCATTAATTTCTAGTGAAGATCCATTTTCTCTGACAAGGGGCAGCCCTGTGCTGGGCACCGGCAGAACACATCACCCTACCACAAAGGGTGTATTTGACACATCCTGATTCTTCCTGGCCCACTAATGGTTTTAGTAATTGAGGATCAACTTAAGAGTGGACCTGAAGAAAAGCTTGTATACACTGGAAGTTGGGAATTTCACTTGTAACTACTGAAGGTTGGAAGTTTCAGCCATGGAAGCACAGCTTAAGAACAGGCATGGACAAAAGGGAAGTCAAGGGCAATCGTAATCTGTACTATTATGAAAAAAAAGAAAGCTGAAAACTTCTAGCAGCCAGCATTCACTCAGAAGGTAATGGGTCCTGAAAAATGTGATTTACTTCATATGATATGGAAGTGTTTGTAATCATTAGATCTGGGTGTAGATTGGGTATTAGAAAAAAAATTCTTCACCAAAAGGGTTGTCAAGCATTGGAAGAGGCTGCCCAGGGTGGAATGGTGGAATGGAAGTGGTAGAAATGCCATCCCTGGAGGTATTTAAAAGATTTAAATCTTTAAAAGATTTAAAGACATGGTTCAGTGTTGGTTTTGGCAGGGTTAGGTTGATGGTTGGACTCGATGATCTTAAAGGTCCCTTCCAACCTAGATGATTCTTGATTCTATGATCATCTTCATCTGAGGATAGCTCACAGTTGCTGTATTATTAACCTGGTGGTAAGGGGCACGGTATTGCAGAGCCCTCTGGTCTCTGAAAGCAGATGTTTTGTGATGATATTGAGGTTGCAAATACTCACCAAAGGCAAACAAGTGCCTCAGCGCTGTAGCTGGCAGGAGCCATGGCTCTGGGCAGCAGCACTGGCAAAATCTGACGACGAAGGAGCGTGGAAAAGGAACCGCTGCCTCATTGCTGCGCCGTTCAGTGAGGAGGTGGGGATTCGAGAACCACGTTCTGTCAAACGATACTTCAGGCACAGACATAACTATGAAAGAGGATGTAGATGGCCTAATGGCAGTAAAATTCTTATTGTTCTACGTTGGAGAGGGGCTCAGGGCTTTGGTTTGCTCTCTGTGTGCCACCTAGTCATGATGTTCTCTGTGTCTGCACCGATCTCTGACAGCCCAGTCCTCCTGCACAGTCAGTATTTTTCCCTTTTGTGTTAATTTTTAACCATCCTGTAGATTTTCCAGGTGTTCCTTCAGCTGCTGGCTTTGGCTGTGCCACAGCTGCTGTGCCACGCCGTCCAGCGTGATTCCCTGTGCTGCTCACTTCAGGCAGAAGATGTTTGACAAGGCCCGGGAATTGCCTGTGAAATGCAAATTACTCCGCCAGGCAGGAGGGCGAAAGCAAAGACAATGAGGGTGTCTTCTAATTAAATGTAATGACGGGGAGGCCAAAAAGCATCCCCTGCTAGTTCTTGAGCTGCGCTGGCAGGAGGCAGAGAGGAAGCAGAAACAAGGGAGAAGGGGATTCCTGCCAGAATGGGGAAAGAAGAGAAAACCAAGAGAAAAAGGGAGGTGGCACCGCGGCTTGTCCCACACAACACCCCCCACCCCGCCAGCCTTGGTAAGGGCACCTCTGCCCTGTCCCTTGCGCCAGGACTGACTCGCAGCGTCCTTCAGCCCCTGGTGCTCAGCTGCTTCTCCACAGAGAGTGAGTGACACAAACCCTGTCTGTCTCTCACCGGTGGGCAAATCCTTTAGATGAGGCAGCGCTGTCACTAGCTGCTCTGGTTTTAATCTTTCCCTAATTCTTGCAGGAATATGCATGCGCCTAAGATAATTTTAGAAATGTAGCTTCTGTAATTCCTTTTTATTGGTGCTGTAGAGCTGAGGAAAAGCCCTACTGTCCTGGGGGCTGTATTCATAAAGAACAAATCTCCTTCCCGTAGTTTATTTCAGTTTCTTTGTCTTTCAAGTGAGAATATGGTCTGGTGCATCCCAAGATCGGCTTCTTGACAGGGCGAACTAGCTCAAGTGAAATTTCGTGCTGTCCCAGAGGCAGGTGGCGGGTACAGTGCACCCAGCTCCTCTCTGTGCAGCTCTGCTGGGACTGTGTAAGCTGTACTTCATTTTGTTGCATAGACACTGCTTGTGGAAGCACCAGTGCTAAACAGGCTCCCCTAGGAGCCCCTCCTCAGCTGCCCCAACTCCGGTCAGGGAATAGAGCACTGATGGGTGGGCATCACCTCATGGATGGATGTAAATGTCTTTGTGCTACTGTTTCTGGTACATCTGGATCTTCATGGTTGCTCTGTTGTTAGTCTCCATCGTGGAACACACTACACATGGACTCTACGTTGGTGAGACCCCACCTGGAGCACCATGTCCACCTGTGGAGTCCTCAGCACAGGATGGAGTACTTCTCCTGTGAAGACAGGCTGAGAGAGCTGTAGTTGTTCAGCCTGGAGAAGAGAAGGCTTCAGGGAGACTTTATAGCAGCCTTCCAGTACCTAAAGGGACCCTACAGAAGAGCCAGAGAGGGACTCTTTATCAGGGAGTGTAGCGACAGGATGAGGGGTAGTGGTTTTAAATGGGAAGAGGGGAGATTTAGACTAGATACTAAGAGATTCTTTCCTGTGAGGGTGGTGAGGCACTGGAACAGGTTGCCCTGGGAAGTTGTGGATGCCCCATCCGTGGAGGTGTTCAAGGCCAGGCTGGATGGGGCTTTGAGCAACCTGCTCTAGTGGGAGGTGTCCCTGCCCATGGCAGGGGGGCTGGAACTAGGTGATCCTTAAGGTCCTTTCCAACTGTAACCGTTCTATGGTTCTATGACTCTCCACACACCTTCATTTCCACAAGTGTTCAGGGAGTGATGTGAGCACACCCCTTCACTTTCTGCATTCTCCCAAGGAATTCCCTCCTACCCAAAGCAGAAGAGGTTTGGTGGCCAATAAAGTGACCCAGGTCAGAGGCTCCAGATTTCAGTGGTAGGGACGGTAATTTTTTATACTGTTTCGTGTGTGGTTTTTCCTTTACTACAGGAAAAGTTAGGAAAGAATGGTTTTCTTTTGTGGTGAAACTTGGGACAGTTTATAACCCAAATTCTCCTTAGGAGAAGCTGCCCTGCATCCTCCCTCATCCCCAGACAGAGTGATGAACCTCGCCAGCAGCCTCACACCCTTCCACTGCTGAGAGTTTGGGGTAGGGCAGCTTCTGCTGTGTTTCAGGGTGGGCAACATGTCGGTCAGCTGTTAGAACTCAGGGTTCTCAGTGACTGACTGGAAATGAACTGGGAAGATGCTTTTCTCCTAGTCCGGTGGAGATGGAAGCTCCCAGCTGAGCAGGTTTTGGCTGGGCAGGATGGTGGTGGGCCTGTTGTAATGAGTCACCGTGGCTTATGTGGAGATTTCCATCAGATATTTTTGAGTGTGAAATTTTTTTTTAAAAAATGTGTGTAATAGAAGTCAGGAACAATTTCATGTTGCAGATTCAAGGCTTTCAAAGAAACTTTTCAGGACAAAAGCCTAAAATCAGATTCAAAAGTAGTTTGTGAACAGGACTCCCAGCAAGTGGTTTATACAACCGTCTGGGGCGGTGACAAATGAGCTGTTACTTCACTTACTCGGGCAGTTTGATTCATTGTCAAGGCAGAGCAGGGAACAGGAATTTCTATAAACTGTGGATGTGTAGTATTCTATTTTATTATTGCAGCAAAATTATATTTAGCAAGATAATGCCAGAGATAATGTGGAAAATAGTATTAAGGAATATATATTAGTTTAGCAAAACACCAGCTGCCATAGAAAATTTTCATTTCATAAACATTAGTACTTGATTGGTAATGCTGGCAGTGGCAGGTTGTTTTTTTTTCCTCCTTTTCTTTCCCTGACTTCAGTGTTTTTGAATATGTCATGTTGGTAGTCCTGGAGACTGGAAGGCTCACTCCATCCAGGAATTGTGCAAGCTTCTCCATCTGCCTCAGTCCTAGGGAGGACAGGGCGTCTTTAAGTTACTTATGTGTTCTTGGTTCTTTTCCACTTTGGGACTGGGAACAAAAGAGCCAAATATCAGAGCAATTATGGGCCAGTCACTACTAACTGGACTGATACCTCCAAATTATTTCCAGTACAGAAATAAATCATGGTGAACTGATAATTGTGATTGGTCTTTACATTTTTTTAAACTTGTATTAAGCATAGGTTATCTACGATTCAGAGGTGAGGACCAGGGTGTGTTGTGCCAGGTATCCTGCAGACACCACGTCCTGCCTTAAATGATCTGGCCCTGAGAACTTAGAATCATAGAATGGTTAGAGTTGGAAGGCACCTTAAAGATCAGCGAGCTCCAACCCCCCTGCCATGGGCAGGGACACCTCCCACGAGACCAGGTCACTCAAAGCCCCATCCAGCCTTGACTGAGATATGCCTACAGCTTGGGCTGGAGCTGAGTGACCATGAACCATTTGGTTTTGCAAAGGATACGCTTTTAATGGTACTGGGAGATTTTTCCCACTCTGAATGCTAATGGTGCCTCATGCTGTGACTCTGGTCTTTCTGCTGTTCTGGTCTGTCTGTCTATTGAGGAGACCAACACACAAGTGCGAACTGTTTCTTTTGAATACTATTTCTGCTTCTGATAGGACACAAACACATTGTGGGCCAATGGAGACCCTGGTTTAATTTTAATTAATTTTATTTCCAAAGCTCATGCCCCAAGGTGGATCTTCTGTAATGTTTAACATTTTAAAATGTTTGTGTTATCTTTTGTGTGCACCCAATGTTATGAATAATAAGGGGAAATACTTAAAACTATGAAGGGCATCATGTAAAAAGTGGAAAAAATGGCTAAGGGCGCATCCTTTCTTTGCCCTCCAAAATGCAGGCACTGAAACAATTCATTACTGTTTAAGGCAGCTGATACCAGGAGGTAGAGGAGGAGGATCCAGTACGTAACCTGTGGAGGCTGTGCCAGTGGCTCTGCTCTCACCATGGTCATTGACTCCTAGCATTTAATACCCGAAATGGCTGTTACATCATCAAGCCAGACCAACAATATTTTATAGGGTCTTTTCATTTTACAGCCATTTATTCCTTGACTGAATCCAGTAGTTTGTGCTTGGCTCCAGCCATCCCATCGGCAAGTCCAGCTGTCAGGAGATGGCAACCTCCACTTCCTGGGGACTATCTTCCAATGCTTACATACCTGGGTGTTGAAGTGGATCTAACCTGCTTCAGCTTCCATCCATTAGCTCATGTTAGATCATTTTCTGTTTGATCCATATGGTTCTCGTACCTCCTTTTTTCTCCAAATGGTACTTCTACTATGCTATACTCATGTCACTTTTCAGCTTTCCTTGGGTAAGGAAAACATCAAGCCTCCCACTGTCCATAAACGTTCTTTTTCAGACTCTTTTCTATGTAAAAACATTAACTATGTTTAGACTATGTAAAATCATACTTTTACAAGTATGGAAGCAGATTGGGTTACAGTGTTCGGGGCTCTATCACCGCAGCTGTACAGAACCAAAAGACAAGATCACCTCCCAGCTTCCTTGGGTAACACCTCTCTTTCAAGGACTCAGCTTACGAAGGAGTGGTCTGAGGTTCCCGGCCTGGCAGTGTTCCCAAAATGTGTTCTCCTTTGAACACTGATGCATGGTTTTGACCCAATGGCCCAAAACCAGATGTTTTCTGTTGCCACTAGATGAAAGAGACGTGGGAGGGAGAGGGCTGGCACTGCTGAGGGCCTGGTGGCCTGTAGTTCTGCAGCCCCTGGGGAGGAACAGGCTGTATTTCTCTTGTGAGAGCTTTTTTCAAAATTCAGTTGAGCTTTTTTTGGGGGGGGCAGTGATTTTTTTAAAGATTTAAAAGATTGGGTTCTGCTCTAAAGCAGCAAGAGACCTGCACCCAATGTGCAGGTTGGGCTCATCATATCCAGAGAGACCAGTGCTGGGCAAGGAAAAAAGAAGGAAGAGCAGTTTGTGCTGAAGGCCACAGAAAGGCTCCATAAAAAGCTCTGTGTTACAAATCCAGCCCTGACGGGCTGGCTCGGAGCCGGGGAAGGAGGTGTTGGGGCAGCTCTGCTGGGGCTGCAGCCTGCCTGGTGATACCACGTTGCCTGCTGATGGGGAGCAGCGTCTGTGCATCTGCCTGGAAAAGGACTATCTGATCAGACTGAAGCCTTGCAGCTGCCGTGGGACTCCTCAACTCTAAATGTGGCTTCAAGGTAAAAATCTTTGGCTTTTCTCCTGCCTAGGGCTCATTTCTGCATCTTCACACTTGCAGGGGAAGCTGGGTTCAAACACGGTGGGAAGAGCTGTGTCCGTCTGCTCCAGGGCTCATGTCCTGCAGTGTGCACAGCCACTCTGCTGTCGTAGGGGTGGGGTAGAAACTTGCTAGGTCTTAGCATGGCACAAAATCTGGAATGCTGCGTCAAGCTGTACCATTTGTATTTGTCTGCCTGGTCCTCACATTGACTCCTTCAGTAAATTATTGCTAGGGCTGTCCAAACGGTAAGCGCCCACACCATCAAAAAAAATCCCACCCCAAAATCTAAAACCTTCAGTTTTTTACCTCGGTCTGGCTGTCACAGGTGATGGGTAAGATGGCTGGACACCCACAGGTGTGTCTCATTCATCATGAGGACTGTAGAATAATTCAGGTCGGAAAGGATCTCAGGACGGCTGTAGTCCAACCTCTGTCTCCAACCCGGAGTCAGACCAGGTTGCTCAGGGCTTTATCCAGTTGGGTCTTGAAACCCTCCAAACAGAGACTGCACAACCTTTCTGGCCAACCTGTGCACTGCCTGATTCTCCTGATGGGGACGTAGTTTCTCTTTATTCTCTGTCTCAGTCTCTCTTGTTTTGCTTATGCCTGGTGTCTCATCCTCTCACCATGAACCACCGTGAACACCCTGGGTCCGTCTTCTCGATAACCTCCCTGTAAGGCACTTAGGTGCCCTTAAGCCATCTTTTCTCCAAGCTGAGTGAGCAAAGCATCCCTGGTGTGCCCTCACTGGCTGTAGTGAAACCGCCTGTGCCTTACCTGTACATGGTGCATGTACACTATGGGTGTGTGTTTACAAAACAAATCCCCTAACATCAAAATGCAAGGTGATGTTGATTTGTCGAGCAGTCCAATCTCGGTCATCTTGATGGCTGGGTCCTTCTCAGCTGCCCTGCTGGCTTCCTGTCCTCTCGCCTCACAGTTATCCCAAATGTCCTCTTCATACCTCACCAGCTACCCAGACCTCTGCTGGTCCTGATGGCGAACCAGAGGAAAAGCAGAGCTCTGGAGAGGTTTCCAGGTTGCTTCCTGAATTCTTGTATAATGTTCACTGCAAAGAAGACAGGCTCTCCCATAAGACACACTCCATCATATTGCCCCATTCTTTTCTGAAATACCACATCCTCCCTGTGATAGCCTGCAGGAAAGGTACAGTCCTGGTCTTCTACTTACACATTTCCTCTGCTTTTACCATCAGCAACAAACCTGTAATTTCTCCTGGGCAGGATTTTATTTCTAGTTCTGGTTGTTGTAGTCAGCTGCTGCAGCCTGGGGACAATTACAATGCTCTAGACAGCTGCAAGGTGGTTTTTAGATGGAGTTTTAAGGATTGGTTTTGACTCAGAAAGCTGCAAATGGCCTGTGACCTTTCTGCAGGAAATGGCACCTCTGCTGCAGTCGAACTAATTGACGGTGGTTGCAAAATACCTCTTCAGCTCTGTCTTCACCAGGGAAAAATGAAGCCCTTCCTCATCTGCGCTACCAAGCACCTGGCAAAACCCTACTGGAGACAAGGCTTTACCTAACTTTTAATGGGTCAAGTAAACCATAGGCTTCTTATGGCCCTTCACCTCACCCACTGACCAGAAACTCCCAGTTGCTGTGTCTGCTCTTGGATTTTCACTGCTTCAGACTGGGGACGTGTCTATGGCACACCATGGGAGGTGGCACACAGTGCTCAAAGCTGCACAGAGCCCGTGAGGTATCCGTACCTTCCCCCTACCCTGTCACTGGAAGCCTGTCCAGCTACCGGCTCTTTTTTACACTGGTGTTTGCTTCTGCATCACCAGAAGGCTGGCGCCAGCCTGTTCCACACTCTGTGCTTGACAGCACCGTAATTTTATGTGAAGCATTACAACTGCTGTGTGGTGGCACACCCTTCCCGATGATAGAAGCCATTGACAGGGAGTCACACAGGTAACATGATAGAACCTCGTCTTTTTTAAGGAGCGGAAATTGTTCACCACTTTTAAGTGGATGTTAAATTCACTGTAGTAATTTCTTTTAGGCACCAATCCTACGAACGCAGAGAGCACTGGTCTTACCTGTCACATTGTCACATCAAGCCCTTAGACAGGGGAGCAGGAAGGAAGAGCAGCAGATGATAGATATTTAAATTTGCTGCATGCTTGGTATGACCTCCTTCTGCTCATGTTGCCATCTGCTGTGAAGCACTTGACATGTGTTTGTCAAGGCTTCTGTATCTTTGAAAACAACACTGCTACTTACTATCATAAGTGGCCCGAATTCCTCTATATATGGCCCCACCTCTCCATGTATACCGACGTCTTTACAGGTACTTAGCTGCTGTTTGTTAGGGATTTTTGCTGCTGATTTCCACTGCAGGGGCCAGAGCCCTCCTGCCTCTTGTCTCAGAACAGCTTCCCAAAAGGAAGCTCTCTCCAGAGCGATTTAATATCATCATGGCAGCTATTCACAGGGGAAACTTCACCTGCGGCTGCAACGCAGCTGTGTCTGATGTTAAATATGGAATCCACTGATATTTTGACACGTGGGAAAGACCTGTGCTTGGGGAAGTCCTTTATCATACGATTAAGCTGTCATTTAAATGGTGCAAAAAAATAACTTCTAAACAGAGGAAAAAGCAACAGTCTTTTTGCAAATGACTGCTGAAGGTGAGATGATTGAAAGGGGGACAGAGTAGCTGTTTTCAACTTGACTAAAACAAGCATTGCATCATTTTGTGAAACAGCGAAAATGATGGAGATTCTGCTGCTTAGATCTCTGGAGAGAGATGCATGTTTAATGAATGCTCATTAGAACAGCCTCTAATAGAATCAAGTAGAAGCAGGAAAAATGCTAAACAGAATAGGGGAAACTACCCGGCTCTGATGAATGCTTTAACTCATCTCTGAAGAAGAATACAATGCTCCTTGGTAAGACAAATCAAGTGTAAATGTGAAGAAATCACTGAATTGATACGAGCTGGAAACCAAAAAGCTGCTGTGGTCTGCTGTGTGCATACTGCTACCACCCCAGCCTCGCAGTACATCCATGGGACAAGCCTGGCCTTTGACACATACCCATCTAGCCTGGTGATTCTTCCCTCTAGGAGACACACCACGGATGCCTGAGCAGCAAACATCTCCTGGGACAGTCAGTGTCTATTGCTGCAACTTGGTATCACAAGGGAAGGAGAATCCATCTCCCTGACCAGTGCCTGTTGCTGTCTGCCCTTCAAGCCCGCTCTTCCCAGGCCCAGGGATGTGGTGACCACAGCAGCAGCAACCAGCACGCTGGGAATGCTCTCTTGGCCTCCCCTTCTGCTGGCAGAAATGGCCAGTTTTAGGAAACGCTCTGCAGGGTGCAGTGTCAGGTCAGTGAGGAGAGCTGCTGGTGCTCCTGGGGAAGTGGGCAGCTTGTGAGAGCCGTTCCCAGAGCTGACACGCAGCTGCTGAAACTGATGGCAGGCACAGGGGCTAAGATCTCAGAGCAGACACGTCTACTGGCAGGGCCAGCTGTGTTTCTGTAAAGGCGGTGCACAAGCTGTGGCTGGACAGAAGGCAAACAAACACCGTCCAGAAAGAGCATGATGAATGAAATGGACCAAGCATTAAGGTCAGGACACTCATCTGTGACTTATTCCTAGAAGTGGAGGAAAAAAAAAACAAACCCGACCTCACCACAGAGAACTCCAGGAACCTTAAATAGGCTGTTTAATTGGAAAACACCACCACCAACAAAACCCAGAACTGCTTTATTAGTTCTCAGAGAAAGCTGTCTGAAGGGATGGGGAATCCAGCATTGACAATAAATCCTGGAGTCCATTTCCACAAGAAACTAGGCTGCAGAAGGAGCCAAGGCATCAAGGGAGCAATGAGCTGTTGCTGCTTGGCCCTGGCTCAGCGCGGCACATCCTGCCTTGCCAGGCAGTGAACCCAACCCTCTCTGCAGGGTGAGGGAGCCAAGGGAGAGCCTGCAAGGGAGGGGCTGTGCAGGGACCAGCCCCACCATGGTCCCTGCCTCTCTGGCCGTAGGAGCGAAGTGGAAGCTTGCTCTCGTTTCTCCCTCTCAAGAGCAGTGGGTCTACCTGATCTGCTTGGACAGCAGGGAGGAAATTATTCTTCTGCTGGGTTTAACTGGCAAACAGCAAATGCATCCTGATGTGCTTGGCCAACAGTGATTTCCACAGAGGTCCTCGCACTGCGCTGCCACCACTGAGAAAGGCCAGCTCCTGGAAAAAGCCGAACGGGAACTGGAGGCTGCAGTGATGGATGGCATCTAAGAAAGAAGGGGGGAACATGAAGGCTTCCTGAAAAGCAGCCCCCTCTTTGTCACCCCTCTTGCAAAGGTGAAAGAGTAAGAATATCCAGGGGAGTGAGGAGAATCCTTAGGTCAGTTTGAGATTTTGGAATCCTCTCGTTCACAATCAGACCTGCCTGATGCCTGAAACCGGAGTTGTAAGGGCGCCCTCACCTTGGCTTGCCACATCCTCTGCATTCCCCTTGTAAGCTCAATGATTTGGAGAGCAATGAGCCTTGTTCTGGAAATCATAAGAGAATGCTTCTGCGGTTGACAGCTCAAAATGATGATGATGGCAAACTCAATGCATCTTAAGAACGTATTTATATAGGCTCTCTGTCAAGCATCATTTAAACCCCATACATCATGATAAAAAATGAAGAAACCAGCTCTGCTGGGCCACTGGGGGGAAGACAAATGTCCTGGTACATTAAAATACCTTTCGTTGTCAGATAAAGACTGCCTTGCATTGAAACGCCACCATCTTTACGATTAGCACAAAATAAGAGGGTGAAACACTTCAGCAGATACAAAGGAACAAAATCCCAATAAAATCTGCAAGTAGAAGATGATCAAGAGCTGATTTGCACATAGTAACCAAGTGCTGGCTGTAACGTGCTGTACAGCACTGGGTTTGCTCAGCTCATATTCAAGCCAAAGCAATGCAAAGACTAACAACCCAGGGAACATTTCTGTTATGAGGATGACATCTCAATTAAAAAAAAAACCCCAAACCTAAAATATATAATAATTGGGTTTGAGTTGCTAGCTTTAAAAGCAATTCTAGAGAGAAAAAAATATTTAGACCCATATGATCGCAGATAATTACAAAATTTTGAAAGGCATATATGAATCGGAGCTCTTTAAAAGCCTGAGTACCTGCAAAGAGAATTGTCTTTGTCAAACATGCCAGATTGATGATATTTCCTATAGTTTTCAGTAATGAACACAAAATATCCATGAGCTGCAGGGACCTCACACTTTGCATAGACATCACAGTCATGCTATAGGACAACAATGAGGTTGTAGATACTCTCCAATATCCTGCTATAAAAAAGCCGATTCATAAGAAGGTAACACACACTGTACCGCGTCCCAGCAGCTCATCTCTGTCTGACCCACAGACACTTAAAAGAAGAATGTAAGAACAAGCATGTGCATCTGGAATGCTGCAGCCAACCTCTTTGAACCAAAGAATAACACTGGACTACACACTTTTAATTTCCACTTATGGGCCTCATATAAAGAAACTTTCTTTTGCTTACTCTAGCATGGAAATTAATTGATGTCCTGAGAGCTTTCAATTGTTTTATCCTTGTAAATACACTGACTATTTATTACTGGCCACAGAAGTTTCCTGTTGCATACTCATTATTAAAAATTCTGCTGTTACCCTCTGCTTAGTTCCAGACTTAGTTGACATATCTGGTATCCAACCCCAGTGCAGAAAGAGCTATACATTTGGCAGGGGGGGACAAAGTACTTGTTAGTGGGTGGTCTAAACACTGCCAATGCCTCAAGTTCCCAGTTAATCCAAAACACTGTTTCTGTAACAGCTTGTGATACGGCTGACTTGCTGCATACGTAGGACGTTACCTGCACTGAACAGAAACACAGCCAGGATACCTACCAGTTCTGTAACGCCTTTAATACTTCCACCATTTTAATAGGAATTCCTTCACAGTTCTGTCAGAGTGCCACCAAGTTTTGTCAGGTTTTTACTCTTCCATTTATTGATTTGGTCAGTCATTTTGCCCTCTTAATGAAATTTTCATCCAAGACTGCTAAGGAGCTGTTGGGTTGATGCTGATTCTGTCAGGTGTGCAAGGGGCACCAACACAGCAATGCCAAAATGGTAGAACCATCATCCTCACTGTTCCTGGTCCTCCTAACTGCAGCAGCAGGTTAAACATGCATCATATGGTCAGAGCAGGTTCAGGCTCCAGCAATTAAGCCCAAAGAGATCCCCAAAAAGCCCTGGCCACATCATTTCAATATTGGCTTCTCCATTAGGTGAAACATTTAGTTCTCTTCCCTCTCTATTGTTTTTTCCCATTAATTTTTATTCATTTTCCAGTTTAGTAGACTGGATGGCTGATAGTTCCTAAGGGTCTATACTGTGTAATTGCTGTTCATGTTTAGTTAAGCAAAACCCATTTATTAAATAGATCCTGATCTCCATTGTGCTGTAGTCCACTTGGCTGTAGTTTAACTGCAGAGAGCCAAACTGGGACTCAGCCCCTGCACCATGACACCTGGATAAAGTAGCCGGTGCCTGAATGTCTGATGTGAGAGGTGGGGAGCACAGCTGTGCCTGGTAGAAGTAAGCACCACTAAGATCTCCTCCAGGATACACCTGAGCTGCAGGATTGTAGTCCTGCACAGTATAAAGGAAGCAGCCTCTTACCTGGGTATCTGTCAGTCACTGGTCAGTTTCTTTCAGAAGTCATATTTTCGCTGGCTAGGGTACACAACAGTCAGTTTCACAGTTAGAGATGTAGCTCATTCCATCAATTTACATGTCTGGAAAGTAAGCTGGGTATTCAAGAAAACCATTCAGAAGAATTAAAATATACATTAAAAAAAATATTTGGAAAATGAGATAGGCCACCATTTTCTTTTAGCCTGCCTGTAACAGTCAAAGTGAGAAAACAGAATGCTGATCATGCATCTGACTGCAGTTACTTAATTGGAGGATCAGGACCAAAGTTCTAAAAAAAATATTTAGGTTAACACAGTTTCTTTCAACCCTAACCTCTCGGAGTTAATGATCACTAACTCAAATATTAATTATCTACATCCATTTAGCAAGACCCAATGCACAGCCTCTGTACATCCATACTGAGTTTTGTTGCCTAGAACTGAGCATCTACAATAATAAATGGCAGTGTGTCTGAAGAGAATTGCAGTGGAGGTAAATTAACTTGGATAAGGAAAATAGACTTTAAAGGGCACCCTGGCTTTCATTTACATCTCCATAGTCCAGAATTCCTGTTAGCTCTTCTTTCAGACTTTTTGTAGAGAATTGTAGGGCCTAGTATTTCCTTCTGCAGTGTTAGTGAATGCAGGCGACATCCAGAAGATCAGCTGAAATCTACACATCTGAATTTAGCCCCCCAAATTTAGTCATGTCATCTGCCATCTCTTTACACTGAAACTTATTTAATTATATATTTTTAGAAATAATAGTTTTGTTATTTGAAATATAATGTGAAATTCAATTTAAATGAAACAGACAACCATTCTTTTTTTTTTAGAAAGGAAAATTTATTTATGGTTACATATACCACATATAAAATTAACATTTAACTGAAACATGTAATTGTTTCAATCATTTATGACTAAACACTTATGATGTTAACTACAAAACTGTACAGTTTATATTTATTAACCAATTCTTACAGCATAGTGCAATTGTAACATTTTATAAACAAAATAACTTGTGCCTTTTTTTTTTTAAATAAAGTGCATTAAATGACTATCTTGTATACAACAAGAAGCTCTGTAGTTGCAATCCAAAGCTTTAATCTTAAGGGAAACCGAGGCAAAGATGTTTCACTTCTTTTTAAAATTACTCCATATACTGGCAAACTACGGTTCAAACTTCAACCACAGTCAAATGAAAAAACCCTAAATTAGTATAAGAAATAACCACAGGCCTTTACAAACTAAACCAGTAATTGGTTCTCATATGAAAAGCACAACGTGCAGAATTTAAATTACTGGTTTAAAGCCATTTGGCTCCTAATGAGATCCATAGTGTGAGAGCTTACCCCCATGTAGCTGCTTTTGCTAAAGCTTTTAGAATTCAGCATGGAATCACACTGCAGTCAGTAGTACCAGGAGTTTACATGAATCGTACGGCGTTTCCTATGAAAAATTCTGAGAATTTAATGAGATGAGCATGGTAAATCATAGGTTATTTTTCATTGCATTTGGCAATAAAGAGAAAGTAGGGGTCTAGTTAGTAAGTCTAGAACATTACAAGTAGTTCTACTGGTCCAGGCATTCCAAATTTCATGGCCTGAAGTTAAATACAGAGTTTTACAGCTTTATTTCAGAGGCACAGTTATAACATTTTATCCTATGAAATTTCTTTTATTTTGTAAACACATTTACAATCAACTTTTGCAGGTTTTGGCTGTGACAGTGAAGTTGAGACCACAGGACAACATGAATGTAGATTTTAGCCCCTAAGAGTAAAAAGATGTAGACATACAAGACAGATAAAAGTCTAATGTGGCTCTTTCTAGAAGTAACCACAAAAATAAGAATGCCCATTTCATTTGGTGTGTTCTGACTCAGGCAAACAGAAAAGTCCATATTCTTCTCCTCCTCCATACGTACCTGGGACTGCTATCAGCTACAACGGAAAAGATATTTGAGCACAGGCAAGTCACCGTAGAGACTGCCTAAGCATTTTGCTGTATATGTAATCTAGGCAATTTACCTGCCTCTTCAGCTGCAATACCCATTCCACACTTTTGGCACAAATCACACATACTGTTTCCACATTCTGGAAAACCCCATTTTCCTCCTATACATTTTAACCTGTGGGACCAGCCTGAGCTCACGAGCAGACCTACCGTGCATTCAGCCACTCTGCTCTGCTCTGGGACATCTGCTGTGTACAAAGCTGCATAATGGAGCACATCAGCTCTGAGCAAAGAGTTCCTCTCCTCCTCCTCGACTTAGGGAAGTCTCTGCTTACATTGAAAGGGAAATACAGAAAGGAGCTAAAATTTGGTTGGAATGTGACCAAAATGGTCACTATTTCCTATCATGTCTTCAGAAAGGTCTCTGCTGAAAGCAGAGCTCTCTTCCAAACTCAGCACACTGGGACCCTATGATCAACACTGCTGAAAAGCCTTACCTCCGTGCTGGTTCCTCGTGAGCCCTCTGGGGCAGAGGCAGCAGAAGGTGGACTGAGTGTTACTCATGACTCGAGGGAGTCCATCATCAGAAGAAAGCCAAAGAGCAGCAAAACAAAACCCGATGGATGGGGCACCGCTCTCGGAGCTCCATGGGGACACAACAGTATATCCCTTTCAGGATGTGGGTATCTCAATTTTCCAAGGTCATGCTGCTTTCACTTGCATATTATAAAATATGTCTTCCCTGAAAGCAGTGGAAGATGATTATTTTGATGGGTTTCATTTTAGCAAACACTGAAAAAAAGAGGAAAATTCTATAGGGACCATAACTAATCAATGCATTAAGAGCCCCATACCTTGCCCCTAAATCTCATAGGTCCTAGTCACTTTTCCTAGAATGTCCCTGAAGTATACATGTATTTTGTGTGCCCTTTAAAAATAAATGTATAAGATTTTTTAGATACTGTAATATTCCCCAGCTTAACATCAGCCAGGGCAAAATGTGCGCCTTTGTCACGTGACTGTATGGACTGCTATTTAGACTCACGATCTGTGCAGTCCTGTTATTAAAGCACCTACAAAAGACACAGAGAGAGAGAAAACGAAAGCAGGGAACAGTGTGTGTGGAAACATATAACTGCTATGTAGGTTCATGTTAGTGATAAATATCCTTCTTGTATTCTGCCCCAGATGTGGCCATATAACACATTCCTGTAATCCCAAAGATGGCAGTGGGATTTGTGCAAATTAAAGACATCAGAATTAACCTCCCTTCCAAAACCTCTGGATTGTCTTTGATTGTTGAAATATTGATTACTTGCCACTGAATCTTTCAGTGTTTGCAACATTCATACAAGTTTGGCAATGTTTTTCTTTAATCATAAAATACTGCCTCAGCAAAGAGGTTACACTTTGACCATTACAACACTGAAGGTATACAGCATGATATCCAGCATATCATACATATAAAAAGTAAATTAAATAATCATAATTATGTATATACATTACATAGCGTAATTACACACTGAAATGTATGTATTAAGTATGATAGCTCATAATACTTAAGTGAATGGCATACCAAAATACTCTAAGAAACTGTTTCTCCACTCAGCATGTAATAAACTAGTACTTATTTCTTTAAGTTAAACCTGGACGTGGGTATTGTCTTTTAAAAAATATTTATACTTTTTTTTTAAAAAAACAAATCTATTTTGTTGGCATCTATTCCTTAAAAATGGATGGCCCCTCCATTTTCCAAGGTAAATCCTTGCAGGATGCCATCCTCAGCATGTGCAGTTAGTATTGGCTGGCTTTTTCCTTAAGATACTGAGACTAGGCCTGTGCTCAGACAGATCATGGTAGATCATATGGTTGGGATCAAATGATTTGGGGAAAATACAGTATCACCAGTGTAAATAAACCAGCAGCAGTTCATTTATTCACCCACCCCCCACAGGCATATCATAAATTTCCAGTGTAAGGGAAAAGCTCACCAAAGTTGTTCAATGAAAAAGTGCTGCTGATATATTTGAAAGGGTTATAACAAACTATTAAAACCTTTGTAAATAAGTTTTTACCTAAGAATGCAGCTCTGTACTTATATGAGGCAGGTTCTTATAGTCGCAGAATCATTTAGTTTGGAAAAGATCTTTAAGATCATTGAGTCCAACTGTAAATCAATGTTTGTCTCGAAACACAAAAGACTGTGCCAGACATCTTACTACTGGAGGGAGGCAAGGGGAGAACACCCTCTTCTTTCCCCCATAATCCTATGGCCATCAGCTGAATTACTCTACGCTAGTAACTTAATCAAGCCCCTAAATGTGCAGTGAATGCCCATAAGTACTCTGCACTTTTTAGAAAGGTCTGTTTTACTTAAGAGATATCAGATAAATAAATCCGTTCACTAGTTTTGGGACAGAAAAGTCTTCCCTCCCCCTGGGAGAGGGAGACCCATTATACTATCTCATCCAGTTAACTATTTAGCATGCCAGCAAGTTTGTAATAATTGCCTTGGCATATGTAGAGTGCAAAACAAAAGTCCTGGGGAGGTGAGAACAACTTCTTCAAAAGGAAATTCAAGGAGTTTGGGATGCAAGTTTGACTGACCTTTGTTTTAAAATTAGTTTTACTCTCCCAACCCACTTGCAAAAATCCTCCACTAGAAAATCTCCCCTTATCCTTTCAATGGCACTGAATCAGTTTGCATCACAGCAGTGATGCACTGGCTAATTACAATATGGTTTCATCTAACCTACATTCAGGTTTGGTTTTTTTTCCTTCTCTTCTAGAAGAAATATGGAACAGTGAAATATGAAACTGTTTCTTATTGTTTGGCTTACAAGATCACAACAATTTTGAAAAAAACCAACAACTTGCAGCATGGACTTTTTAGGGTTTTTTTAGTGCAAGGGCACATTTTTTTCAAAGAAACAGTTACTGCAAAGGTACAAATTCAGCTGCTCCTTAGAAGAAACATAAGTGTATAATGACTTACTCAAAAGTAATCTGCTGTTGGTTCTACTTTTATATTTTCAATATTTTTCCACAAAAAAAACCTGCTTCTGATTTCAAGTGGAGCCATATAAAACTGTGCTAACAGGACAAGTAATAATCTGAATAAAACACATGAGGTCACGTTTTCAAGGGAGGAGGACCTCACTGCTGACTGTTATTTCCTCCTTTCTGTTCTCCGGGCACCGTTCAACAGGAACAGCAATACTCCCCGCCACAAGCACACAGGGACTGCTGTACTTCATCCCAGAGCGACAGCAGCCCCAGAGCCCCTCTCAGGTGCTCCGTGTACATCCAGTAAGGTTCAAAATGGACAATTCAAAATAACTTTCTCAAGGGAATGCATTTATCGAAGCATTCTTCTTGTCCAACCTCAAGCACCCTGTCACCCGACTGATTCACCAAGCCACGAAGACTTCGATCTTCTCATCTTTCAGCACCCACCTAGTACCAAAGCAGATATCCTTGCAGTTCATTCAGATTTCTGACACATTAAAAGGAACTGCAAATTCTTCATCTGAAGAAGCCATCAGTACCCAGTTTTAAGGGGTAACTTCCTTTTGTACCAAGAAGTATTTCCAGATATGAGACCGTTCAAGTTCACTGGGAGTCTCATTGTTATTTTGCTGACAGATGGGGGAGATATGCATGCTTAATTTACCTTTCCTGTACTATTGCTTATTCATGACATATAAATTGTGGCACTTTCTTTAAGTCCCTCTCTATAAGCAGAGATTGAGAGATCTTATTTTTTTCTCCACTGTACATCTCTGGACTACCACTAAACCAAACTAAATGTGGCATTGAAAGAAAGGGTAAACCACCACTTTATATAATGACATTCAAAAACCAGGAAAAAAATAATCAGGAAATTTAAATACCATTTAAAATTATGTTTCCCAAATTGCAGTAATGTGCTGTCATCTGCACTAGCCTTTTTATTGGCTAACCACCAAATTTCACATGCTAATCATAGAATCATAGAATGGTTTGGGTTGGAAGGGACCTTAAAGATCATGTAGTTTCAACTAGATGGTCTTTGAGTAGCCCTGCTGCCTCACGCTTGTAACTTGCAATACACTAAATGTCCAATACGCTAAGCATGTGAAAAATTTGTTTCTCCAAGTTTACCACTGAAATTATCATACTGTTTTCACAAGTATCTTATTTTTAGAAGCTAAAGGTATCTTATGTTTAGAAACTAAACAATCCCTTAGAAAGTGAGGCAATAGAAGAATCTTTGGGGATAGAAAGGCTGCTGGCCTAACACAAAGCCTGCTGTCCATGGAGGGATTTTAGTGACTCCAAGAAGCCTCAAGGCTGGCCCCTGAACATGAACATGGACACAGTGCCTTATGTCACTGACTGTCCATGGTATGAAGATACAGCAGCCATAGCAGGCCTTTCAGCTTGCTTCCAAACACCCTGGGTATCGGTGGGGGTTTTCTTCAATGATACCGTAACTTTGTTATTTTAAAAGCCAAGCTGCCTTCAGAGTGGGCTAGCATCATTTATCATATCCATCTTGTCAGGTATCCCATCATTCAGGTATTCTCAGTTTTTGTTTGGTGAAGAGTATTCTCGGTGTCAAGTTACAATCAGAATCCCAGAACGAAATGAATTTATCCATAGAATGCTGTACAACTAAATGCCAAACAATGAAAATAATAAAAATCCCCACTGCAGTACATAACTCCTTCTTGCAAATACCACGGATTCGGGATCCAAGAACTAAGGTAAAAGGTTATTGCTGAGTAATTCTATTCAGGGACTCAGTAACTGTAACACAAACCAACCAGAAAAATGTCACGCATCAGTCTGATAGCAACTGCTCAACAAAGGAAGACTTTTGCTTACTTAAAGTTCTTATGCAAGATACTACTTTTTGTCTAAAGAAGATATTGCTTCCTCTCTATTGCTCTGAGTTTACTCAGCAGTTTATAGTACCCGCAACATGGAGGATTTTATTGCTCTTGTGCTAAAAATGTATTTCCCCTTATTGCTGAAATCTTACTGTTAGGAGAAATGGGGAAAAAATCCCAACAAGACAATGAAAAAAAATCCTCTCCCAAGCTTTGAGAATGAATATATGAAAACACTGACCAAAATTAACTTCAGTTCTTTAAACTAAATTACACATTAAGAAAAAAGTCTTTTGTCATTATGATGGAGATATGAAAGATCCTTCACTGTACACAGAATGGTGAATCTAACACCCCGGTCTTACACATGGGTGTTGTTTAATGGGACACCAAAATGACAGAATACCGCAAGCTAGCTGGATTTCTGCCAGTTTCAGATGGATCTTGGATGGATACTGGCACCTCACCATACAGAAGCGGGACCTACACTGTAACTCTGAGGTGATGGCAGAGAACTGTTTAATTCCACAGGGTCTGAAAAGTGTCTGTCAAGCTTTGCTGTTGTGCAAGTGAGCTAGGCAGCTTTGTACTCACAGCTCTGTTCCCCCTCCCAAGAGTTCGTTCACAGGTGTGTTATATCGCATCTATCCAGCACTGCAAACCATGTTAAAGCTTGCTCTGACAGCTGCGGGCAAACCTATGTCACTGACTGCCAGGAGGATATTTTGGCATATGCTGCACAATCTCAATTTAAGAACGTATTTCTGGAAGAGACAACATCCTCACTGGAGGTCACAGCAGTAGCTTGGGACGGATAATCATGTTTCTCATCTGTTTGTGGTGAAAGGTAACCATGCGCTACTCCTCAAACGAGGGCAAGTCACATCCCTATGAGCTAGCTTTGTGGAACTTCTATAATTAATCCTTCTTCGCACCATTTGACTCACACTGCTCCTCAGGAGAGGAGGTTCCAATTACAAATCTCTCTGCTCTGGCACAAGGAAAAGGTCTGCTCCCCCGGCACTCTCGGAGAGCCTCTGTGGATTTGAGCAGCCTGTGGAGTAAGGAAGATGACAAGGACACTCGGTGAACCAGCATGAGAAGCAGGGACATCGTTATCTCCCTCTGTGCTGTTATTCTCTGGCTTCCCTACCAACCGGGTGCCATGGAGAGAAAAAAACTAGTGCCTGTGAGGTTATCCCAAGAGGACGGGAACAGGTCTGCATAAGCAGCATAACAGTTGCCCTCAGGACTGAATTTTGGTCATAGCTGTAGCTCCTCATCCTCATCACACAATTGGGGGAAGGAGGGCATGTAAATTTTGCAAGGTTTTAACTTATTTTTTGTTTTAAGAAGTGCCACTCTACATTATTCAGCTCATGACTTTTACTGCCAATTATTCCCCATACTTTGCATACTTGCAAAACTGCACGCATACACAGCATGGATATTTATGAAGTGATTATTTCTTATACAAAAATTCATAACAAAATAGGTACAAGGCAATGACTAGAGTTTCATTAGCATTCAGAAGTAGATACAGAACATCAATATCCTACACTGAGCAGGGGTCGTAGTCTAACTGCGCTGAGCATCTGTAAATCGCAGTGAAGTCAAGGGAGCTGCAAGTTCACAGCTCTACTGGTCCATGCCATGCAATTATTAAACTAATCAGATTACAAAGTAAGAGCCAAATATCATGAAGACCGAACCAAGGAAATAACGGAATTTGAACCCAGCATTGCAACTAAAATTAATTATTGCTCATAGAAATCTCTACAGAGCCTTGTTTACAGACAACTCATTCACATTTGAGATTCAGCTTCGTGTATAGCATATGATTCTTAACGTCACAGAAACTTTGCCACAAAAAGCTACAGTCACCCAAACATCCATGTGAAAAGGACAGATTCCATCTGGAAAAATCCAGACCAGCAACACGGTTGTCTCTACTATACAGGTATATTTTTTCATTGAACTGTAAATATTGCTATTTTTACACTTGAGTTTGTTGGAGTTTTTTTAAACTGTAATGGAAGATATTGAAGCAACAATACAGTATGCTGACTTTGACCTTCAAGGGAATATAGCATCCTACTGATGCCAGGGCATTAACACATGGAGTTCCCATCAACACTAATGGAAGTGGTTCTATGAACTCCCTTGTGCTGACAGTAGGGCACACCTTAAGTTTCATGAAGGTACCTGCCCGGAAGATTTGCTGACTGACAATCAAGTCTTCAAATCGGAAAACAAAGGTTTTTTTCAGTGCATTCTAATGCGGCTTCAGTAAAAGGTGAGAAGTGGTTTGAAAAGCTCTGCTTTTTTGACCACAACTAACGACCTATAATGAAGTGAACTGACACACGTACAGTGCAAAGAATCACAATCTGTTATGGATGGAACTGCCAGAAAAGGGGAAAATATTGTTTCACGTTGTAGCTCTGGTTGCATACAATTATGAACCAGATCTGCTCTGAGAATTTATAAGCTTCAGTATTTTAAATATATAGCAGAACAATGAAAACAAGTGGCAATAGTTTTGACTTGACAACAAACTTAAGGGGAACCATTTCATGTAGATGCTAAATATGTCTTGCAAGTAATTTGTAGGTTATTTTATTAGATATCTTCTTATACACTTCTGAAAAGATAAACTTGTCTGAGAAAGTTAGTGTTCCATCTATTACAAACGCATAGCCAAAAGAGGCAATATTGTTTCATCAGTTTCAAAACTCCCCACTGAATTCTTTTTAAAATGAATAATGAGCTCTGATGTCCCACACCTAAGTGAAAACATATGGCTGACTTGAAAAGGAAAGCAAAGTATATCTTCCGTTTTAACATCCTGCCAGAACTCAGGAGAGAACAGGTAGCACATTAAAACAATTATCAAGCTAATTCATGCTGATACGTAAAATAAAAAGCTATACAAGTACTTCCTCTCTTAGAGCAAATTTGTTGCACTGAGATTATTACAATAAATGCCACATAAATTGCTAAAATTGGCCATTATTTTGAAGAGTATTCTGATGATATACAAATGGGGTAACAGGACACAGGTTTTCGGGGTTTTTTTTTCCTGTTTTAAAATTAATTAGGGGGGAAAAAAAACACTGACAACAGACTGTAACATGCAGTATGGCTGAACTCAATCACATGAATAATTTCAAAGAAGGTATGCTGCTTCAATCTAATTTTAATTAGCAAACTTAATGTAAAATCATGGCAAAGTCTGGGTACTGTAACAAAAAGACCCTGAGTAACATTATAAATCTGTAACACTGATTATTTTGATTTTGGAAGTCTCCCTTAAACCACTCAATTCATTCTGGTCACTAGGGTTTTCTGTTTACAAAAACGTTTGTGCATCCTGTGGTTTTCATATGAATCCATTACACACCATTTAATGAACGCATCTAAACCAAAGACAGTGTCGCAAGAATGTCTGGGAAGTAACACGTTAAGGAGCGTCCTCCTAGCTGCCAATCAGACATCACTGGGTGATCTTGCTCTCTGAGACAGGTTAGAAGGAATACAGCCACAACAGATGAGCCAAAGTGCTTTTTGTATCTCCTGGTTTCTAAAAGCATATATAACAGGATTGATGATGGAATTGTAGGTAGCTGGCAGCAGGGTGGCATAGGTGTATATAGAAGGATAGGTGTAATCTGCTATTAAAGAATAGAGTGTAAAAGGCATCCAGCAAGCAGCAAAAGTCCCCAAAATAATGGCCAAAGTAGACACTCCTTTTCGGGTGGTCACATAGTGGGAAGTGGCCAGGAAATGGTGTTGCAAGGCAATCTGATGGGCATGGCGCATCACGATTTTACAGATTTGAATGTAGAGCTGCAGCATGAGGGCAAACATAAGCAAGAAAGAGACCGAAAGGACTGCTGCATTATTTTTAGTGAGTGGTCTGATAACACTGCAGGTGGATTCATCTCTGAGGCAGTTCCAGCCCATTATAGGCAGCAGTCCAACACAAATAGATGCTCCCCAGAGCAATATAAGCATCACATAGGTAAAAGTGACAGTCCTCTCCGAATTGTAAGTCAAAGCGTAATACAGGGAGAGGTAACGATCAACAGTAATAGCCAGCAAGCTGCCGACAGATGCTGAGAAAGAGGCAACAATCAGTCCAATCGTAACCAGTTTCGTAGCTTCTGATTGCAGAAGGTATGCAAAAACAAAATTGATGATCAATCCAATGCCCGCTAATAGATCTGCCAGCGCCAGGCTGCCTATCAGGAGGAACATGGGGGCACGAAGACTGGGATTATGGAAAATGATAAGAACCACAATGGCATTTTCGCAGGAGATAAGGGTCCCTGAAGTACACAAGACAATGTCCCAGGGGTTTACCAAAAGCTCGGGCTCTGGGTCTACGACAGGAACCAGGGAGGAGCCTGCGGCTGAGGCATTCTCGGTAGAGCTGGCTTCTACATGATCCTGAGGCAGCCAGCTCAAATTAACCTTCAGATCTTCATTCATTTTAACCCCTGTCTTCTTCAACGAAAAGACATGTTTTTTAATGTTCAGACACAGCACTGGATGCAACACCCCCAGAGCATGCAACACCCTAGACGGCAACACACCAACCTAATGTGCAAGCAGGCACTTGTTACATAAATGTGACAATAAAAATTAAAAAAAGAGGAGGGGAGGGGGGGATATTTGAAAACTGCCCGAAATTATCTGCCAAGGGACCGACAGAGGGAGGCTGAGTGATCGAGCGGTAATTCCCATCACCTGCAGAGGGAAGAAGGCGCAGGGAGGGGAGGGAGCCCATAAAATAGCTAACACCACCCACCCCCCCACCACCCCCCCGCGTGGAAGACCTGCAATTTGGGGTGTGGGCCAGTGTAAAACCCCGTTATTCGTTTTCAAAGCGGGATTGCTTTTTTGGTCATGGAGGGAGCGGCCAGGATAAGGGCGGGGGGGGGGGGGGTGTGTTGGAATCCTTCACCGACCCCCTGTGAGGAAAATCCCGCCCGGGGTGGGGGAGGGAGGCCATATCCTCTGAGAACTTACAAACTCGACGCGGACACCCCCCCCACCCCACCCGGCGGCGGTTGTTCACCTGGGCTTTCCCCCGGCGCGGTCGGAGGATGGAAGGAAGGAAGCAGAAGGAACACAGAAGAGGGTCCGCCCCTGGGTCCCTTCAAAGGCGGCAGCGGTACCGCCCGCCCCTCACGGCGGGGCTGAGGGAGCAGCGCAGGTGCGCGCCCCCCCCCCTCCCTCCCCCCTCGGCCGCGCGCCCGCGCGCGCGCGCAGGGTGTGTGCGCGCCTGCGCAGGTGCCGCCCCGCGCGCGCTCTCCTGAGGTAACGAGGCGGTCGCCCCTCGTCGTGTGGGCTTCTACTCGCAGCAGACCCTCTCAAAACTGGTTTAAGTCAAAATTATCCCGATTGCGAGGGTGGTCGAGCGCCGGCAGGAGTTTGCCTCGAGAGGTTGTGGGGTCGCCACCCTTTGGCGTGGCCGGCAGGACCGGGAAGGTGATTGTCCCCCTCTACTCGGCCCCACCTCAAATACTGGGTCTCACTTTCAGGCCCCTCGCTATAAGGTGGACACTGAGATGCTGGAGCGTGTCTGGAGAAGGGTGAAGAAGCTGGTGGGAGGTCTGGAGAACAAGTCTTCTGATGAGCGGCTGAGGGAGCCTGGAGAAAAGGAGGCTGAAAGGAGACCTTATTGCTCTCTACAGCTGCCTGAAAGGAGGTTGTAAGAGTGGTAGAGGTTGGTCTCTTGTCCCAAGAAACAAGTGATAGGACAAGAGGAAATGGCCTCAAGTTGCACCGGTTTAGATTGTGTATTATGAAAAAATTCTTCACGGAAAGGGTTATCAAGCATTGGAACGGGCTGCCCAGGGAAGTGGTTGAGTTGCCATCCCTGGACATTTTGACAGGTGGATAGACATGGTGGTGGGGGACGTGATTTAGTGGTAACTTGGTATTGTTAGGTTAACGGTTGGACTTGATGATCTTGAAGGCCTCTTCCAACCAAAACAGTTCTGTGATTCTATCAGATATTCAAAGCCTGATGGCATGGTCCTGAGTGACCTCCTCTGACTGACCCTACTTGCTGGACCAGTCCATCTCCAGGGGCACCTTAAAGCCTCAACCATTCTGTGAGTCGGTGCTGTCTAGCTGTATAAAAATGAAAACATTGTACAGAAGATTTAAAGGAGTGATGCATAGAATCAGGTCTAGAGCAGGTAATGCCTGATGGATTGCAGAGACCCTGCTGTGGAACCCTAGGCATGGGGATGCCTGCTGTCTTCAGATGGTGACTTAGACTCAAGAATCATGGAATACCAGGTTTGACAGGGACCTCAAAGATCATCTGGTTCAACCTTTCTTGGCAAAAGCACAATCTAGACAAAATGGCCTTGCACCCTGCCCAGCTGAATCTTAAAAGTGTCCAATGATGGGGAATCCACCACTTCTCCAGGGAGATTATTCCAATGGCTGATTGTTGTCATTGTGAAAAATTTTCCACTTGTTTCCAGTTGGAGTCTCCCCTGGAGCAACTTGTACCCATTACCCATCATCTTTTCCATATAACTCCTTGTAAAAAGGGAGTCTCCATCTTCTTTGTAGCCAACCTTTAAATACTGGAACAAAGGGGCAATAGGGCCACGTGGCCAGATTTGCAGAGCTATTACGTATTGGATGGTGCAGGCGGGCTGGTGGGACTTTCAGTGAGTTAGAAACTGAGCTTGCATAAAAGGTCAGAGGAACCACACCAAGCAGCTTTAGACATCAGATGTAGATGTTTGTGCACAGAAGATAGTCTCCCAAGGTCCTCTATATTGTCAGTGGAGAGAGGCATGCCCTCAGGGCATGTCAAAACAGTGGGATGAGTTGGTCTTTTGAAGAGCCTGGGCAATTTTAAGAAAACGTGCTTTGTCCTTAATTGTACCCCTGTATACAGGTCAAGGGAGGTTATCCTCCCCCTCTACTCTGCCCTGGTGAGGAGCACACATCAGGAGCACTGTGTCCAGTTCTGGGCTCCCCAGTTTAAGAAAGACAAGAAACTGGAGAGAGTCCAGCAGAGGGCTATGAAGACAATCGGGGGAATGGAGCACCTCTCTGATGAGGAAAGGCTGAGAGACCTGGCTCTGTTTAGCCTGGAGAAGACTGAGAGGGGACCTCATCAATGCTTATAAATATCTACAGGGTGACTGTCAAGAGGATGAATCCAGACTCTTTTCAGTGGTACCCGGTGACAGGACAAGTGGAAACAAAATGGAACACCATTTTGGTGGAAAACCCACCCTTTAAGTATTTATAGGCATCAGATTCCCCCTCAGTCATCTCCAGACTAAAAAGACCAAAGTTCCTTAGCCTCTCCTCATAAGTGAGATGCTCCAGGCCCCTAATCATCTTTGTAGCTGTTTGCTGTACCCTCTCCAGCAGTTCCCTGTCCTTCTTGAACTGGGGAGCCCAGAACTGGACACAGTACTCCAGATGG
>JAOQGH010000001.1:185214947-185225166 GCA_025769975.1 Gallinago jamesoni | reverse complement strand
TTGTTGAATTTCATCAGGTTCCTCTCTGCCCAACTCTCCAGCCTGTCCAGGTCTCACTGTATGGCGGCACAGCCTTCCGGTGTGTCAGCCACCCAACCCAGTTTTGTGTCATCAACAAGCTTGCAGAGGGAAGTTATTGTGATAAGCCTTGTGAAACTTTGCTGGATGATTCAAGATGATTCATCTGTATTTCTGGTGACCCTCCTGCTTTATAACAAGGATTAAAAATTAGTATCACCTTGCTGCTGATTGCTGTCTTCCTGACTGATTTCTTATGTGACAGGGTAACAAATACTTTCCTGTGATCTAGATGAGTATGTTTGGTGTGTTTCAGCAAATGTCCCTCCTACATTTAGAACTGTTGCTTTAAAAAATGCAAAAGCTTTTCTTCATCCTGTTTTAGCATTTGTTTCACAAATGGGGTAGACCAGCATTTCGATTAAATGTTTTAATTTAGGACTTTGGAGAGCTCTGTTTATTCACTTAGTTAATTTGTGAATTATTTCCATTCCAATTACAACACAGCATAAGCAAGCTAATGTTTGCATCCTGTATTGCCAGTTTGTCACTTTTTTAGTGAGATGTCATGGTCATTAGGGCAGATGGCGTTGGCATGGATTTCACCCTGTAGCACTACAGAACGGTTGTTATTTAGAGGTAAATATCTTTTTAGCCATTGTGAAGATTAACAGATGCAAAAATTAGTGATGGGAAGTAGTTACAGAGCTCTTGTACCACTGTCTTGCTGCTGATCTCTGCCTCTGTCTCATGAGCATGCTGTCACAGATGATGTTTGCTGACCCTCAAGCTGGCACAGAACAGCCGAGTGCTGGAACAGGAAGCAGAGGTCGGGCTGTGCTGGCTTTGGACCCAAGCTGTCTGACGCTGTGACTGCCGTGGTGATGTACAACGATACTCTGCCCTATCTCAGGTAACACAACACAGCTTTGCATAATATCGGAATATCCTGAGGCATCAGCTGTGAAGTCTAGTACCGTTACCATTCTCAGGTCGTAATTTGGGAGTTAATTCACTCTTCAGGCACTCTTTGTCCTGCTGTGTCTAGGAGGTCTGTATGAGTTTAGGCATGTGAACTTCTTCCCTTCAGGTAGCTGTGACTGGCAATACAGCTATGTCCTGAGTGGCAAGTCGGCTTCCAGGACTCTGTGTGCCATGGATGGGAAGCCTGTTCCTGCAGCTGAGAGATGAAAAATGTCACCTGGTCCAGTGAATGGCCCTGATCTGAACGGTAGGAGCATCAGGCTTTGGCATGCATCTTCATTTACCTGTTGAGTAAGTATAGACCTCTCTGTAGAAACCAAACAGCCCCATTCAAAGAGGAAAAAATGATCCTTAAGTAGCACATTGACAGAGTCTTCACCTAGGGCCTTACCAGCTAGCAGGCCTTCCTTCAGAAAATCCAGTGGGGCCCTATGCCTCTCTCATTCCTTCCTAAGCACCCTCTCTTCTTAATCCCCTTTTATAGGCTCCTTGGCTTTAATCCATATAACCAAAACCACCTTGAAGGAGCACCTAGCCAAGGACAGTCCTCAGTGTCCTGGAGTTGTTTTTCTTTTGGATTTTTATACCATTTATAGTCCCATAGTAACATAAATAAAAATATTAAGAAAGTTCATATTCTGGTAACAACTCCTGCAGATAGTAATGGTTAGCTGTACAAAGAAGTGAGAAGAACCCAAATATATGACAGCAGCCTGTGTGCATTTTAGAAATGGCTTTTGTTAGAATTTTCTTTCAGGGGATTTAAAATCTTCTTTAAATATCTACCGTGATATTAAATATGAATTTTGAATTTCAGAAAAATATCAAAAGCTTTCAAAGATGAACTTATTAAGCATAAAATTTGTTGAAAAACAGATATCCAGTGAAGCAGCAAAGTAACATATAGATAGAATTCTGAATGCAAATGTATGAAGAGTTATTATAGTAATCTTTCCTGTCACACTGAGACAGTTATACACAGCGTTAAAGTACTTACAGCCCAGTTACCTTGTTCCTGAACTTTCTTCTATATTGTTGAGCATTAAGTATTTTAGATAGCAATACAAATAAGGGTAAGTTTTACTTTTAAATGTGCGTCCACCTTCTCTATGAATGCTCTCTACCTAGGTTGGGCCTGCCTTTAATTACTTCAAGGATTCTTTCCTGCAAAGTGAGAAGTGACTTGAGGTTTTGTAAATGTGTTTGTTGCTTCTTTTTAATTTCTTCCCCCTTGCCAATATTTTTTATTTTGACAGCGAGCTAGCTTCACATTGATTTAATCTTCAGTGTTAAATGAGTGTCATTTAGACACTCAGACCATGTAATGAGCCAAACTCTGCCCATGCACAAAAATGTGCAGTTATTACTGACCTTTCAGAATCTTTCAACTGGAATATCCTGGGCACTGCAGAGCCCATTTTCTTTTTTTCCTCCCGTTGGTGAACTGAGTGTTGAAATCTTCACTCATTTTTTTCAGAATCACTAGGCAAGCTGAAAGCATTAGGAGCATAACAAAAGTAAGGTTTATATAGAAAATGCTTTGAGTTTATTCCCTTATCCCAAACGAGTCCTTTGTCCATTTCTGAAGGGAAGAAATAAAATAGAGAATAAAAGAATACTTGTCAGTCTATATCAATTTAATAGAAAATAAGTCTTGTCACACAGACATGATTTTATTACAATGGGAAGATATATTCTGTTCCTCCACAGATGCAACAGATTTTTGAAAGGCACTTGTCTTATCACATGTCATTATAACACAAGTGCCAATTTTCATTAAAGTACTTGTGGAGGGGATTAATACCTATTTAGGTACAACCTCTTAAAACACTAACTTCCATCAGAGTCTGTGCCAAACTTGCAGTCATTCAATAACCTGCAGGACCGCTGGCAAAAAATGGACACATTACAAAGTTGGATATAGTGGTAAATGAAGAGGAGGGCAGGGCACTGAGAAGGGAGTCTTTGGGTTGCACAACTTGTTCAGAGAACTTGTTTTTTTTAATGCATGCAGCTAAATGCATACCTGTATTTCTAAGAAGAGGTGATGTAGTCATACATGGGGGACTGAGCACTGGAAAGCATTGACTGTGCACAGGAACTAGTTGGTTGTGTATGAATGCCCTGTGCAGAGCTGTAACAAAGAGGGCTGCTGTGATATAAGGAGAAACAGGGAGGTAATATTACTTCTGGACAGCGAACCGATTAAATTAATATTGGAAAGCTGGATACAGTTCAGGCCAGCATGTTTTCAAAAGGTACTGAGAAAGGAGAGAGAATGCAGGAAAGAGTCTCCACTAGGAGAAAATGTCTCCTAGTGAAGGATTTATTGAAGTTTCTCTGTTCAGTTAGTCTAAAAGAAGATCAGGAGATGACTGGATTACAGCATACTTTCACCAGGGTTTTGCACGGTTCTGGAATCTAACAGAAAAGGGTGTAGAGTCTCGAAGCTGAAGTTAGGGAAGTTCAGATTCAAAATTAAGTTCAAACATTTAATAGCAAGATATTTAAGCACTGGGACAACACATCTGGGACAAGTAATGGTTCCATTTCCTCTTAATACCTTTTTGGAAGATGCCCTTATCAAATACAAGTACTGCACAGGCACAAGCCAGAATAAAAACCTTACCCAACAGTACTAGCAATTGATTGTTTTTCCCTTTTGCAGGTTATTATAGCAAGGAAAATTTTCATATAACTCACAGTTTGTTCTCAAGGGGTAAAAGAACATGATATTCTGATGGTCTTATATGTTTGAAAATGACTCCTTTTCCCTTGGGTGCCAAATGCTCTCAGTAGCCAAGGCTGCTCTGGGGAGTTGTCCTCTGCCAGTCAGATCCTTTCTTTCCTGTCTGATAAAGGGCTCAATATTCAGGGTCTTCAGAATTGTCTGTCATGGGGAGATGTTTCCCTGTATATACATCTCATGCTTGTTTTGATAGCTGCTCTTTCTTGCTTCCTTTAACACAACATACTGATTTACTTCTTCTGCATATGTGCTTTAAATAACTTTTTTCTCTTCTATTTTTGGATCATTTATCATGGCTAGATTACTCTGGAACTGAGGATAGTGCACTTTGTTTCTACTTCTGTGCAGCTTTTGGATATTTTTTGGTTGCCTCTGCAAAAAGTGCTTTCATGGCGGTCTTCATTTACTAATTGGGAATAAAGCATGAGATGAATGTGAGAGGCACTGAGCTTTAGACCACAACAAAGTACTTGAAGTTCTTCAAAAGACCACAGAGGACATCAGCAATGCACTCACTTGTCAGGGTTCTTAGAACAGAAAACAAGGCAAGCACAATACAAATACTAAAATGTGTATGTTATCCTGGGAAAAGTTTGTACTACAAACAATTATATTGACCATACTTAAGTGGAACGGCTGGCCTGCAGCTAAATTTAGTTGCTCTGTTTGCCAGCAAAGTAATACCCCACAGCTGGAAGTCATTCGAGGCACGTTGATAATGCTACTTATTTTAAATGAGATAATGGACATCATGGCTCTTAAAAGCACAGGGAATATTTCTGAGAACATTTCTGAAGAGTGTGTTCAGTTATAATAGATGAGATGACTGACAGAAGGGCAAGTGACTATATTGGTGCAACTTATAAATGATGATTTAAATGTTCACACTTGCACCTTGGTGTAAATTGTGGTACTAATGCTTATAGTATATATTGTCACATTTGAATATAGGAACTGGCAGTTGTTGTAGGCAACACTGTCACGGTGTCTTAACAAACTGTATAACCCCTATAATGATCAGGCTGCAGAAGAAATAAATGGGAGCTACACACATTTATGATCTGAGCATGGTACCCCTGAAATTGTTTGTAAACTCACAAGTGTAATTAAAAAATTATCCAAGTGAAATGCATTGCAGTGCATGACATGGGAAACATCAGCTGTGAGAGGAGGTTGAATGGAAGGGTTGCCTAACAAGATGCAGAAGCATTAGTTTTATTGTTTGGTGACTGCTTAGTATTACACGTGATGTTCCTTGAAAGGGGTTAAACTGTGAGCTTGGTTGGTGGCAGAATCCATTGACTGGAAGAGTTTGACTTCCTCTTTTGTGTCAGAGAGGAAAATATCTCAGAAATTCTTCATGTTTCCAACATGTCTTTTGCAGAATTATCACAGGTATAAAAGTGATGCTCTGCTTTAATCATAGAATCATGGAATCATAGAATCATCGAATTGCGTAGGTTGGAAAGGACTTTTAAGATCATCTAGTCCAACCATCAACCTAACTCTCATAAAAACACTCACTAAACCATGTCACTAAGTACTATGACAACCCATCTTTTAAATACCTCCAGGCATGGTGCCTTAACCACTTCCCTGGGCAGCCCATTCCAGTGCTTAATAACCCTTTCAGTTTAAAAATTTTTCCTAGTATCCAATCTGAACATCCCCTGGTGCAACTTGAGGCCAGTATTTCCTCCTGTCCTATCGCTTCTGACTTGGGAGAAGAGACTGACCCCTGCCTCTCTGCACCCTCCTTTCAGGTGGTCGTAGAGAGCAATAAGGTCTTCCCTCAGCCTCATTTTCTCCAGGCTGAACAACCTCAGCTCCCTCAGCCTCTCCTCATATGACTTGAAATTAGATTTTTTTTCTGAGACAAGTTCACTGGAAAGTTCAGCTACTGCTTTTAAGTTTTATGTCAAGACATCGCAATAAAGACAAGTTAAAATTTGTGCTTTATTTCACCCAGCCATCTCAAAAAGAAGGAAATACATATGTTTGTATATTTGTTAGGGACTGCATGAGTGAAGGAAAGAACTGTGGATAGAAGCAGAAGCTTTTCAGTCAACTTTATTAAAAAGGAGCACATTTAGTAGTGATATAAAACTGCCCTAGATCGACACTGCTAGTCTTCCCTCCTTACTTGACTTTCCCAGTTACTTACCATTCTTGCTCACTGGTCATTGTCCTACCTATTTTTTGCAGGTTATTCTCCTACTCAGAACCATTTGTCTCCTTCCATTCAGACTCAGTCTATGCCCTTTAGATTATGATATTGCCTTTCTTGACCACCTGCATGATAGGTCTTGCCTAGTCTCTTATGGCTGAAATGTAATTCTATCCAAGCTCAACAAATGCAGTCTTCTCCAACTGGTATCATAGAATCACAGAATCATAGGATGGTTTGGGTTGAAGGGGCCTTAGAGATCATCTAGTTCCAACCCCCCTGCCATGGGCAGGGACACCTCCCACTAGAACAGGTTGCTCAAAGCCTCATCCAGCCTGGCCTTGAACACCTCCAGGGATGGGGCGTTCACCGCTTCCCTGGGCAACCTGGTCCACACATCTCACATGGGCTTTTAATTTTTTGGTTACTTCCTGAATTCCCTTTCAAAGGCAAAGGTGCGGTGACAAGGAAAAGCTGTATTTCCTATTGACTGATTCACTTCTATTCTTCTGTAAAATTAAAAATAACAGAATAACGTTACTAATATGCTTTTCATTGATGCTCTGACCATAACTCTCCCCTGTTTGAATCCCTGACTTAATTTCATTTTTAAAATACTGTGTTAGAAATTTTCTTCTGTCTTGTTTGCCTATTGTTGTGCTACTTCTCAACAGTCTATGAGAGGAGAGAACTGTGATCAAGAGACAGTGGTTTATCAAGGTACTGTTAGTTAGCTTAGATGCAGTAACTGCCCATATCCCTGTTCTTAGACCAGATGAAAAGTTATGTGACTTAATTTAGCTTATGATCAAAAAGGATTAAATGGCATCATCTTGCATTTTTCATGGTCCCAATACTGATTGCATGGGCAACTCCACAGACATTTTGATGCCTTGTTAATGGTAATAGTTTGTCAGAGAATCTAAGAGGTTAGAAACCCTGAAATCAGTCACAGAATCACCTTGGGTAGAAGGATCCTCCTGAGGTCTCTAGGCTAAGCCCTGTCTCAAAGCAGGTCTAGTGTTACAGCTGGTCACCCAGGTCCATGTCCAGTTTGAGTATCTCCAGAAATGGAGATTCCACTGGCTCTCTGGACGACAAATGTATGAACTGGAATTTCACCAGAGTTAAATATTGAAAAAAGGTAATAAAAATCAATTAAAATTTGTAATGAGCAATATTACATTGCTTTTTAGCATGGTAAAGAAGTAAATGTTGCTAGGTTTCTTTCAGTGTTTGAAAATATTCTTTGTTATTGTTCCAAGTGGTAAAAAAAATTGTAAGACATTGCTAATAACTTTCTGGTGTTGAGAAGAACATAATTTGGCATAATTTGACATAATTCCATGTTTAAAATCATGGAATCATAATAATACCTTTAGCAGTGATAGTTGTATTCATAATGAAGTTTGCTTAGAGTATGTCATGTATATTACAACTAAAGACAAAAATTTGATCTGCCTAGTTACATACTTTTATGCATTAGACATGATTGAAATTTTAATTTGTATGAGGAAATGATTGGACATATTACTTGACATTAATTTTTCTTTTCATGTCTCTGGGAGCAAAACAGTTATGGACATGTTTGTTAAGTCATATGATTTGATTTTGGTTTACATGCTAATTTCTGCCCTCTTCTTTTAGACATTAACTTTGGCCTTCCTGCACTATAAACACATCCACTGATGTTTGCTGAAGAGCTGCATACCCATGGAATACACTGCTGGCTTAAATATTTCAGAATAATTGTAACGTTAGTCATACTGATAATGAATAGCTTGTGTTGAATTTCTATGTGATTGCAGCAATACTGAAATTTTAAGGGCTAGATTTGTTGATTCATTTTCTTTTGGGATGTCCATTTCAAATACTAATAAACCATTTATTCAAAAATGTTCTGACATACAGGCAAGTATTAATCAAATTATTGGACTTGGCATTTAAACTCCATGAGCTGCAGAGGTCTTCAGAGCAATTTCTGTTTCAGGAGGAGCAAGAAAATTATTTTTCACTTCTGTAGGACTAACTATAGCCTATGATGGATTATAAACTAGATCACAGGCTTCTAATATTTTACTATCTGGACAATGACCCAGAACAACCTCTTCCCGTGGCCATAAAAGTGATTAATTTTCATCCATAGAAATATTTTCAGCTAAGACGGCCAGTCTCTGTAATGAGAATGATTCTGAGTTACAGATTTCTGAAATTCACTGAGAACATATCTATTCACAAATCAATTACTTGTAACCAGTGTCAGTTCTTACCGTGGCATTTATATGCACCCATGGTAATCATATATTCACTCATATTTTTTGTTCAGTGATCATGCCAATAATTCAATTTTTTTTTTTATTACTAGCAACAGTTCTCATTTAAATTTCAAAATGCTTTAAATTGGTAATTTTACATTATCTCTGTTAGGGTAGAAATTAAGGCTTGAAAATTATACATGCTTATTAGCATGTGTTGTCTAAAAATTAGTGCCTGGTCATAACTTGGGGGAGTTGTTATACTGCTGGCATTTCCCTAAATGCCAAATGCTTTATACATCTGACATTTAGAAACTGTGAAGGAAAGAGGAGTGGTAAAATATGCAACCATAGAGCTGATAATTGAAAGCTGGTCTTAAAAAGTCAGGTGTATAGGGCTGCTACTCTTGTCATCGATGCAGGAGGTGTGTGATTAAGTATCTGAACCTGTGAAGATTTATAAGAGCCATCATTATTCACAGCAGTCATATGAATAAAAAATAGCACTAGAAAGAAGGATTCAGGATCAGGAGGAAAAGGGTGATGAGCAGAGCTGGTGGTTCATCATGATTTCATTTATGCGCCTATAAATCTATAACTGCTCAATGTCACTTCTGCATATTTGGGTTCAATGTCTGACGGATATTTAGTTATCCCACAGTTCTGGTAGGGAAGCCGGGGCTGATACAGTGACAGTGTAAACAGCACAGCTGTACAGCTGCTGTATGCATGTGCAATTGTACATCCTATAGCTGAGAACACAGGGCTGCCTTGGCTTGCCTTAGTGGAACAGTAATTATGCCTAGTAAATATAGTCAGTCTATTATAATAAACCACAGTCAGAGTTCTTGCATATAGGGTGTATTTAGAGTCCTTCAGAGATCTCTATCCCTTGCCTTTAGGATGAATGAATATTCAAGGAATTCCTGAGATGAAGCGGTTGTGAGAGTGATGCTTGATTATGATGAAGGTTCTATCCTTCAGTCTGATGGTTTGTGGTGTAATTTTATCTGCTCATTCTGTTAAAAATTGCTCACTGGGGAAATCACAACCACTAAAAGCATTTGGGGATTTCAAGCCTGGTAGAATGATTTTTCTCTTATTTTTCTCTCTCTGGCAGGGGTGGAAATATAGCACTTCTTCCCAGGGTTGAGAGGGAAGGACGGAAAGGGGGTGGGACAAAAGCCATTGGAGGTGGTTCTCCTGGGAGCCTTCCCTAGGGAAAGCACCACTTCTGAATCTAGAGTAATGGTGTTCCAGTGCCTTTGTGTAAAATTAGTCTATACTGATAGCTTAATACTCTGTGACAGACTCATTCACAGCACTGAAGAATCTAGCCTTGCTTTTTGTGTGTCTTTGTCACTTTGTTTAGCTCTGTTTTTACCAATCTTGCTACAAAGGCTGCTATAACCCATCAGGTTTCAGCTGATCCCAGGAGAACTGCTATACGTGCCAATAACCACAGCAGAAATGGCCTGAACAGAAGCTGTAATAACTCTCTGTCCTCATTTATGGATGCAATGACTGATACTTTTCTTCTTTCCGTCCTTTTCTTTCTAAGCCTCTGTGGCACAGCAATGGTTTATAGCGCCTGAAACAGGACAGAAGATAGCTAAGTGGCCAGATGAAGAAGTATAATGCTGAGCAACTGCAACATGAGAAGTTTCTGAATTCCTGTATGGCAGCTATTGTATGAAATAAGTAAACATACCTTTACTTATGTCCTTGCAACTGTAACATTCCTGTAGTAGAAATGCTTCAAACCATGAACTGTCAGAATTCTAGCTATTATAAGTATTTATTTCTCTTAGATGTTTTTGAGTAATTCTATGGATATTCATTGTTAGCTTGAGACCAACCTGTTTTTCGATTATTACCTGTGCTAAGCAGGACAAGTTGTGGGTTGGGGCAATTCCATGCACAAATGCAGCCTGGGTGGAGGATGGATTGAGAGCAGCTCTGGGGAGAGGGACTTACAGAATCACAGAATCACAGAATCTTAGTGGTTGGAAGGGACCTTTGAGATCATCGAGTCCAACCACATTA
>JAOQGH010000001.1:185202811-185214847 GCA_025769975.1 Gallinago jamesoni | reverse complement strand
GAAAAAACACACAAAAAAAAGCACCCACCAACTAAACCCCACACCCACAACCCCACACACAACACCCCACCACAAACAAACTTAGGGGTGTTGGTGAATGAGAAGCTCAACATGAGCAGGCAATGTGCGCTGGCAGCCCAGAAAACCAATCACATCCTGGGCTGCATCAAAAGAAGTGTGGCCAGCAGGTTGAGGGAGGTGCTCTCTGCTCTGATGAGACCCCACTTGGAGTACTGTGTCCAGCTCTGGAGCCTCCAGCGTAAGAAGTGCTTTGGAGTGGGTCCAGAGGAGGGCCACGAAGATGATTAGAAGGTTAGAGTGCCTCTCCTGTGAAGACAGGCAGAGAGAGTTGGAGTTGTTCAGCCTGGAGAAGACTCTAGGGAGACCTTATAGCAGCCTTTCAGTATCTGAAGGCTGGAGAGGGACTTTTTACAAGGGCATCTAGTAATAGGATGAGGGGTAATGGCTTCAAACTGGAAGACAGTAGATTTGGATTAGATATCAGGAATAAATTTTTCACTGTGAAGGTGGTGAGACACTGGAACAGGTTGCCCAGAGAAGCTGTGGATGCCCCATCCCTGGAAGCGTTCAAGGCCAGATTGGATGGGGCTTTGAGCAATCTGGTCTAGCGGGAGGTGTCCCTGCCCATGGCAGGGGCGTTGGAAGTAGATGATCTTGAAGGTCCCTTCCCTCCATGATACAGAAGCTAGGAAACTCTGAGCTGCAGACACGGGTTAGATCTGTATCCATCCTGAGTGGTGAATCCAGTGACAGGACATTGAAGTCATTATTGCTGCTGCTTGTCATAGTACTCTTAAAATTCAGATAAGCGTGTTGCAGAAGAATACATATCTTGAGGGTTATAATCTTCATAATGTTTTGTCTGAAGTCTTTTGGTATCAGAGAAGCTTTTGTGGAAATTTGGGATAAAATAGGTTGAGCAGAATTAGCTTCTCTTGATGCAGGCCGAGCCAGTTCTCAGTTACATACTGATGCAATGTTGTCCTACAATGGGTTTCAAAAATGGTTTTATCTCTTTGCTGAATACACACACAAGACAGGGAGCTCCGGATCCACCATCTGGCAACCATGCAGCATGTATGCTGGCATGAAAGGCACCCCAGTTAGGGCTGTAATTAACTGCTTGAAATGGGTGCTTGGAAATGTGACAAGTGTAGTAAGACAAGAAGATATAGTAAATGCATTATTAAGCAAAGCTGTCAGACAGCACATGGTTATTCCTGATAGTAGGTGGCCGATAGTGAATATGAAAATGTATGGTATGATGTGAAGAAGCAATAAATAGATATATAATAGGAGCTGGAATGTGTAGTTGTTGGACTCAGGCTGCTGGATGGTTCCACCTGTGTCTTTGTTTTGATTCCCAGCTTGCCATACCTTCTGAGTATTCTTCTGTAAGTGATGAATCTGGTCTTAAGTTTTGTCTTTGTTTCAGGATGAATTTGGATCTGTGGCTAGTGAAAGAGGAAATTCTGCACCACTCAGTAGACAAGTGTTGGTAAAAGCCATACTTATGGACATACAACCAGTAACCGACCCAGTATATTTTTATTTATGTCTGGAATGTTCCTTGATTTTTATTTTTATTTTTCCAGTGGTTTTGTTTGGTTGTTTTTTGCTAAGTGCGTCCTTCTGGATATATATATATAAAATAACAAGAACATAATATAAAGCATTAGTACTCTTCATAAAAATGGTTAAAACATACTTGCATTCGTTTTCAGGAAACAAATGTCAACTAAAGAGAAACCTCCAAGGACACACCCACTGATTTTTACTATTTATGAGATATATATTATTTATTTGACCTAAATATTCTTGTATGGCTTCCCATCTTGTAAAAACAAGTGCAAGAGATTGTATGTCCAGTTTATTGCCTAGCTGCCTGGAACTACTCATCTAAATGATAGGGGCACTCTGCTATTACTATCTTATTTTAATATTTTTTTTCTCTGTAACTGCTGTGGTGTAGTTGTGTTTCCATTCCACAGAATGGCTTCTTTGGTCTTTTTTTTTTTTTTTCAGTGCTTTTACATTTCATTGCCTGTGCAGTATGTAAACTATGGTTACTGGAGTTAAACAATATTTGGAATATATTTATTTTAAAGAATTTCAGTTTCTCTTTAAATTAGTAGATATATGAGTGGGCTAATTAGAAGTGAGTCAATATGAATTTATTTCAGAGTGAATACATATGTTGAAAACAAGCCAGGTTTGGAAAAGAAAAGAATCTTTCTCATAGATTTCTCCGCTATCCCACAGCATGCAAAAACAAGCCCAGCAGAAACCAGAACTTTATCTGAAATTCATGACTGATTATCTTGGATGTTGTCAAACTCTTGCAAAAGTGAAATAAATAAAATCATTTGCTATGTTCATCCCCAAACACTTTGGCTGCAGCTTGCTTTCCAAAATGTGGAATACATTTAATACTAGTTCGAATAGACCTATAGTTTGGCCACCCCATTTCTGTCTGTTCTAAACACCTGTTTTCATTTAGCTATACAAGACGGACCAAAATTCTGCTGTAGCTTTACACTACGAACAGCTCTAACTGAAATCAACGATAACGGTTTATTTTGAACAAAATCCACAGCATCACACTTCATTTCTTCTGGAAAAACAATATTATGGAAAAAACTACAGTGTAACTAGCCAAACTGATGGGAATTTTATAAGATGACTGTAACACAGTTAAAACCCAACTGTACTCTTGTGGCTTCATTCTCTCCTTTCTCTTTGGATGCTATCTCACTTTCTCCTGCCCTCGTGTTACTTGAAAGCTACTACAATTCATGCAGTAGCTCCAGGAAAGTTTTGTGGTAGGGGAATATTTTGTGGAAATAAAAATAAGTAAACTGAAATTACTCAGGGATTATTTAACCCTAAACTAGATGCAGAGAGAAACTGGATGGCTGCAGAATACAAGACAACAACCTTGTTTCCACACATAGGGACTTAATTAGATCACAAAGAAGGTATGCAGCAAAATATGATTTTGGGGCTTATATTTCTAAAAAGCCAGGCCCACATCTTAACTACTGAGTAACAAAATATTGGACAAGACACTAAAACAGGCATTTGCTAAAAATCTCCTTCAGTGGATTTGACGCAATAAGGAAATTATGAAATGAGTTTAAGCTATCACTAATTCTGTAACAAAGCTATTATAGATGCAGACCAAAGCAGTTTGTTTGAAAGTACTTGATAACAATGTAAAAACCAGGCATTGTTTCCTGGAATGTCAGTATTGCTTCAGCTCAGTAATGGATGTGACACTAATTAAAAAAAGCAGAGGACAAAGGCATTCCTGGTGTAACTTTATCAAAGCTCCAGGCAAATATGGATTTGACCCTAGTGTTGCATTTTGGATACCTGCACAGAGTAATGCTTCTATCTGTGCCAGTAGTTTGTAGGGCAGGTTACTTCTCTTTTGTGTACTCTTTCTTGTATCAGGCACCTATTGGCAATGTCAGAAGCATTTAGCTACTTTTTCTGTGGAACAAGCTGTATGACTTGGAGAAAACACATTTTATTTCATGTGCATTTTCTTTATGGAGCAATCTACTCTATTGTCTTTACAATGAGAATGAAAGAAGTTCTGGAAAACTTAAGTTTAAATTAGAGCTGTGGTTCATAAGAAAAGTAGTGGAAATCTGTGACACAAACAGGGTGGAATGAATGAGAAAGTATTAAAAGGCTGTATGTCCTTACTAATCAAAAGGAAATGGTCACTGATGCAACCTTTCATGAAGGGAGCGTTCCATATCTTTATAACTTGCTACAATTTTTTTTCTGAAACAACCAGGACTTTGATAGAGGACCCTGACCTGTGTAACTTCACTTGTTCTGCAGTGCTGACCCAGAGCTGTCAAGATGTAAACTGAACTTGAAAAAGTGCCTATAGCTCTGTATGAAAAGTGTAAACATGGATCACAACATTGCTGTAAGGAAAAATGTACCCATTCCTTGGAATCTGGAAGCACTTGGTTTCATCCCCTCTCTTTATTTGGTTTCGAGCTGGTCCCCTGTGAAGTGCTGCCCTAGAAATCAAACCCAGCAACCAGCATATTTTTTTATTTTTAAGGTTGTTTGGAATCAGTGCCTTGGGTGGGCATGTACAAGATGGGGAAATTGAACATAGCAGTCATGATTATTTTCTTGATTATACAGCTTTTGTACGATACATTCTTCAGCTGGTAAAAGAGGAAGTAATTGGGGTTTACTTGGCTGTGCCAACAGCTAATGCTGAGTTAAACGCTTGGGTGGACACAGATTCTGTTTTCCTCACTAGTCTTTTTCAATGCCAGTCCGAACAGTCCGATTGCTGTAGAATTGAGGTCTAAGTTAAGATAAATGGTAGAATGGTAGAATGTTTCAGGTTGGAAGGGAAGTTAAAGATCATCAAGTTTCAACCCCCCTGCCACGGGCAGGGACACCTCCCACTAGATCAAAGCCTCCTTCAGCCTGATCTTGAACTCCTCCAGGGTTGGGGCATCCACAACTTCCCTGGGCAACCTGTTCCAGTGTCTCACCACCCTCACAGTAAAGAATTTCTTCTTAGTATCTAATCTAAATCTACTCTCTTTTAGTTTAAAACCATTGCCCCTCATCCTATCGCTACACTCCCCATCTCTCCTGTAGGTCCCCTTCAGGTACCCATAAAACAAAGACTTCTAGACACAGGGAAGGAGAAATTCCTTCCTGCAAATGTAACATGGAAGTATAAAATAAAGGAAATACTAATAGTTTAAGCTCTGATAGCTAAAAGGAGAGGTTTGCAAATATTCCGCTTGCTTACTGGGCACCTTGGCCGTATAATGCATACTTGGGAAGATGGAGCAAAGGCAGGTGGTTCCCCAGTTACTGATGCCAACAGTCCACAATTACCTGTGTGGACATATTTAAATATATATATCTGTGTAGACATACCATTGTGCATGGCATACAGGGAGCACTCTTCTATTTGCTAGAGAAGGAACCAAAACCTCCAGTCTTCACACACATTTCCCTTCCTGCTGTATTCTGGACACCCAATGTAGGCAGTGTCCAAGTCCAGCCCTGTGCAGCTGCAGCTGGATGTCAGTTCAGTGCTGTGCTCTCTGTAGGGAGATTACAGGGTTAAATATTTTGTTCCCTTTAACATGACTGCAGTGTTTTTCAGATTGTCTTCTGGCTGGTGTCATTACTGGTTGTCACAGCATGCTTATTACAGCATTGCAGGGAGCTGTCGCTACTACAAAGGAAAAGCAACCCCGTCTACTGTTACCTACCAAGAGGTCAGTGCTTTACTGATTACTGCAGGGAAAATGTATTGCTGTGCAAATAAAACCGTTCAGCACTGGCTGTAATGGTAGAAATGGTTAACTGTGCCATGAATAAAAATCCTGAATACACAAAAGGCTGGAGTAGCAGCCTTTGTTTCCTTTAGGTAAGGGAGTTCAGCAGATTTGGCTCAAAATTGTGCTGGGCTGAGGTCCTGTTATTATCACTCTACTGCTAACTTCGTTACTACCTCAGTGCTGGGAGGCGTCATTTTGTGCTCGTTTATATAGAAAGATATAGCACTGAGCTTACCAGTAAAGACAGTGGAAGGCATAACAGATGGATGGGGGGGAAAAAAAGCCCCAAACAGATGAGCCAGCAAACAGGTGGTGAGTGTGAGGAGGGACGAGATGACAGTGCAGCAGGTTTTTATAAACCTGGTCATTAGCTGGGCGTATGTAGCTGTATACTAGATATGTTCAGCTAGACTACATAGAAGAGCTGAATCTTGAGGAATTAAAGGCCACAGTGGCTTGGTGAGGGAGGACTTATGTTACATAGGAATGGCAGAATCTGAGGAAATTCTGACAGCAGGGAGAATTAAGCTTTCAGGCAGATTTTATCCTGTAAATCTTGAGGTGTATTAAGGTAACGAGGAGGCAGTAAAGGCAACCTCCAGTTTAGGTAGTCAGAGAGACTACCCTTACTCACTATTGGCCTCTTGCAATAGGACCCAGCTGGGTCATCCAGCTGGCAGCTTTCAATCTTCTGTTTTAATGTTTAATTAATTCTATAAATATTTCATATGGAGATTTATTATATAGCTTAACTCTAAGTTGTAGTTCCTTTTTCTTCCCTACAGTTAGTGCTTATGTGGCTTCTAGTAATGGTGCATTCTGGAGCAAAGTGGACCTATCTCTTCTTAACTAAACAGCAGCCCATGAGACACAGTGTTATGTAGCAAAGATAAAAAAGGGGAAAGTGAGGAGAACAAAGGGATTATGAAGAAAATACATTAGGATCCTTTTCCTATATCCAAGTCCTAAAATGAAGAAATGTTCCTCTTTTGTTCAGCCAATCATCTGAAAATTCCTGAGGGGTAAGAAGCAAACAACTCTCACCATGAATTACTGTGAATTATATTTGCAAATAACATTTTTAATTATACTAGGCATATCTGAACCTCATGCTGGTGTGAGCCCTGTAAACCAGAAACCAATCAGTTCAATGTTTGTCTAGTGTTTATCATCTATTGTTTCAGGTTTCATTGGTAGTTTGTTTAGCCATTCTATAACAGTAAAAGGAACAGGTGAGATTTTTGCTGATTCATACTTTTAAATGTACAGAATTTAAGGATGCAGTTCTTGACATACTGCAGAGACTGTCAGTGGTGTGACTGCTGCAATGTCTGCAGCCCTAAATGTTTCAAACCCTGACTCACATGTATAAAACTCATGAGAATAGCCTGCGTGATATAGGCTGTGGTTTTGTTTGTTTGATTTAGTAATAAATTGGGGTTGTCTTATTTGCCCTCTGTCTTTGAGCCATTAGGATTCACAGAAACACGTAACCTGCATTGGTAATGTGTTTGCTGGGGTTTCCACATACAGCATTGAAGCTCAAAGTGCTGAAATGATGTCTCTGGTGAAGTCTCTAAAAATTTCTAGCTGCTTAAGTCTGTAACTAATACTATTTTCCATGGTAGATATATGACCAAGAATTCTGAGCCAAATTACCATTATTTTAAAGGTGATGAACTGAGGCAGAGACATCAAGACCATCCTCTCCTTCCTTTTTCTTATTAGCTATAGTTATGTCTGTAAGCTGTATGATGCAGAGTGGGCTGTCTTAATCTATATTGCACTGTGTATAATACAGTGCCACTGGGATATAAATAATAAACAAGGATGATACACAAATTCAGATAACTAAATAGCTGTTTCTGCCTTTGTTGCTTTGAGAATTTCAGCAGGGGAATAAGACAGACTTATAAAAATTAAAGCTTTCTTTTTGAAAGGAAGCTTTGTACCTTATGTTTGAAAGATACTACGATTATTAAGACCTCAAGAGAAATTAAATTGTGCATGGCCCGATTTGAAAAACTGCTTCTTTAGGCATCCAGAGTGCCAGTGCCAATTTCAGAAATTTTGTTGGTGCTAGGGGAAGGCAGGCAAACAAACAGAAAACTTCAACTTACATTGTGAGAAAGCCAGGAGACAAAAAAAATAAACAAACAAACAAAAGAAAATAACCTACATCTCAGAAATACAGCAGATCCGTGAGCTGCTACAGAAACAGCCTGTTTAAAGTGATCACATTTTATAAATAATCCAGCAAATTCTGGCATGTGTGTCTTTCCCCAATTATTGTCCCCATGAGGCTTCGCTATGTTTAATCTCTGCTGTTGTGTGTAGTCAACTTGAGTAAGACAGTGTCAGTGCTTCTGTTGAAATGCATGTGATCTGCCAGCCAGCATTTTTAAGAAAGAAGAACAGATTCTTTTCTGAAAAACACGTTCAAAGTACTTAAAACACTATGGTGGAAAAATCCAACGCTTTCATCCAAACACCTAAATAATAAATGCAAAATGCTGGACCTTGAGCTGGGTGTTATTCAGTGCAGATTTGTTGAACTCTCATGCTGTTTACCAGGATAAAGATGTACTGCAATGTTTCTGTTTATGTCTCTGGCTTTATTTGGACATCTCTAATTTTCCCCCCTGAGGGAGTTCTCTGACACAAACATTTTTATAATGCAAGCAAATATCTGCAGTAGTTATTTTTTTGCTGAAACAATTTATTTCCTTATTACTGAAAGCATTAACTAGATATATATGGTGCACAGGCTCAGAACATATGGGAACTGTAACTAGGTAATACTGTAACCTTTGAAATAAGCTAATTTGAAGCACTGAGTAATTGTAGAACGAGCAGTAAAATGATTTTGAACTTTAGTCTTGAAGTTAATTCACAGTTTGTTCTTGGAGAGGATACTTCACTGAAATTTCTTCTCAATGTGCTTCTAAATTTCATTTTTTACTGTACCAGCCAAAAAAAAGAAAAAAAAAAAGAAAAAAGAGGACAGGCAGGGTTTGTTTCCCTCTCTCTCCCTGATATCTTTACGCTTTTATTGGGAGTGAGCGGAGGGTCCTGTTTGACATGATAGCTTTATCCCCTGTGTTGAGTCAGAGCCCTCAGATCTGCAATCCCACCATCCACTGCTCTCTTCCAGCCTCTGTGAGCCCTCGTCCCCACTGCACTTGAGAAGCATCTGCATATTATTTCTCTCTGTATCCCCGTCTTTCCCTCCCCTGCCCAACCACTAAATCACAGCCAATGTTTGCTTCCCACTCCATGGGTGCTTCCCTAGGCCCTCTGCCAACCGGCGTCTGCCAGACCTACGCCTGCCTACACACTGCCAGGCTGTCCTTCAGACAGGAGGGAAGGGGGAAATTGTAGAAACAAGCTTCCAGCCATCCATGGCCTGTGACTACACAGGGCCTGTCAAATCAACCAGCAAAATGCTATGGGCCCAGGCAGGGTGAAAGTAGAAATGACCTCCTATCAGCTGATGTGCAGCAACTGTGTACATGCTCAGTCTATGGCAAAAGCAAATCACAGGGTCTCAGGTCTCTCCTTGCAGAATCTAATGACATGGGCGCAGATAGCTGTGGCAGGGCAGCTGATACACAGTAACTTGTCTATGTGCCTGAGGCTTCTCATTTTTGGCCGTGATGCTAAGGTACACTCAAGGTTGCCAACCGCCAGGGTGGGAGAGTGATGTTTCTGTCTGAAAACATGTCCTGAAAGCATAGTATCACAGAGAGCTGCAGCTAGAAACCCACTGTATAAAGTCACTGTTTTGATCCCCTGTTAATGAGCTGCACGGGGAAAATATGTGGGGTATCTGTCCTGGTACAGGAAAGTAGGGTCAAGGCAGACAAGTGGGATGTGAGCCGTTTCAGGGTGGGCTGTGCAAGGCAGCAGCTATTCAGGGAAAGGAGCTATGCCTGACCTGTAGGAGGGAATGGGAATGAGGGAGCGATAAAGCACCACAGCCTTGGGGGTCATCCCTGCTCTTCAGCTCCCGTCATAGGTCAGTGCAAGAAGACTGTGGGAGCAGCTCCTTCGCCAGCTGAGACGAATGGAGAATTTCTGGCAGTAAATTTTGAGTGAGATGAGTGATATGTGACTGGTGTGATAGTGGTCCATCTAGAGTCACCAGTCCAGGCTTAGCACAACACACATGTAACTGTGTAACTTATTCTGTCTTTTTAACACCGTTGGTTTGGCCAAGGGTTAGTCTTTCCAATGCCAGGCAAAAAATTCCTTTCAAGAAACCAATGACAAAACCCAAAGAAGTTTTTAGCCCTTTCTCTGTCTAGGCCACAGATGCACAAAATAATTGCTTGGGCAGTTGAGATGCATCAGTGCCAAAATAGAAACTTAACAGCTGGAGAACAGAATACAGATGTGGGCAGGGGAGATTGGAGTGTCCTGTAAGTAGGACCTACTGTTACTGGGGAAGTTTCTATTGTGTATCGCTGATCTCTGTTTTGGGATTCAAGTATCAAAGGAGGTCACTCATGGTTGTTCCCACCTTCAGCCCTCACTGTGTTTCTATCCTTCAGCCAAAGATTTCAGTCCTCCAAGTTCTGCTGAAGGCTGAGAACAAGCAAGTGAGCCCTTGCAATGATTTTCTCAATTTTCCTAAAGTTTTGGGTGTGCCCATGTCCTTCAATCTCAAACTTTAGTCTCCATCCATCCTGGTTTCAGCTGAGATAGAGTTAATTTTCTTTCTAGTGTTTGCTGTGATTCAGATTTGGTATCAACGGAATGTCAATAATGCATATTGTTTTAGTTGTTGCTAGGCGATGTTTATACTATTCAAGGACTTTTTTCAGCTTCCCATAGAGGCTGAGAAGGAGCACAGACAGAATGATGGAATGGCCAATGGAATATTCTGTACCATAGATGTTGTGCTTAGTACATAAATGAGGGTTGGCTGGAGAGTGAGAATCCCTGATCACTGCTTGGGTTGGGCTGGGCAATCAATTCAGCTGGTGGTGAGAGTGACTTGTGTCTTGTATATTCTATTACCATTATTATTATTACTGTTATTGTTATTTTACTTTTCTATTAAACTGTCTTTATCTCAACACAAGCTTTTTTATTCCCCTTTTCCCTCCTTTTCTCCCTCTTCTCCCTTCCCTTCTTGGGGGGTCAATGGGAGTGAGCAAGCAGCTACACAATCCTAGTTGCTGGCTGGGGTTAAACCATGGCACCCCCCCAGTTTTTGGAAAATTTTCACATCAGATTTTTTATGAAACTTTCAGACTCTGTACGAAGCTTGAAGGGGATTGATTTATCTTTCCAGTTTTGTTATATGGTACTGAAGTCTTCTGTGACTACCGTGGCACTCAGAACACAACAGCAGCTCACTATAGTAAAAGACCTGAAGGCCTGATCTTTCCCTCTGATAACAGAGTATTGAACTTCAATTAGAGATCCCAAAGAGCCCTAGTAAACCTATTTTCAAATGCCATAAGCATTAATTGCAACTCCATTTCTGGACCCAGCAGAGCAGACTGGTGCCTGTGGGCCAATGATATTTTAGTTCCGAGTGGGAGCATGCTTTAGGAGCAATTGTCCCCTTAGCATGCTTTGATTCACATCAAAAATTGGTCTTGGAGCACTCAGATTGGATTGTCTTTGAATGTGACTGAACCAAAACATGCTCTCCAGGAGCACCACTATGCACTGCTACTGCTAATGAGCTGTTTGTGGTGGTATGCAGGTGTTTCCCTCTGCAAATCCATTCATTTCACTCCTCATTATGCCACATGTAGGCATCACTTTATCATCTGCATAGCCAGTAACAAACCTTCCTAGAGGTTCAGAAGATAATTTCTTTTCCAGTTAAAATTGTGAAACCAGTGGTTTAGTGAAATACCTTAACTGACAAAGTCTTATCCATGATTTTTAGTGCAAGTATCCCATTCACTACCACCTTAGGAGAGGAGGAAAGAGAAATAGGAGCTTTTTTTTTTTGTAGGAGCTTTGTCATTAGCACTGCTAAAGTACTATTTTTTTGGGGGGGCTTAACTCTGCACCGAGAGGAAGATTAATCAGAATCTTTTTGGTGCCCCTTTAGAGGCTTAATTAATAGATGCAGACCTTGTGATAATTGAATTTTTAGCATCAGAGATGAGGACAAACCCATGGAACAAATCAAGGAAATAAAGAATATTCTTTAAAGTATAGACTGGTTTAGTGGTTGTCTTTGTCTGTGTTAGGTTGATGGTTGGACTAGATGATCTGAAAGGATCCTTCCAACCTAGGCAATTCTATGATTCTACGATTCTGTTATCATCTACCTGAATATATCCTGAAATCAGCTTACTGTTGTATAGACTCTATAAATTTGCAGATTCACCTTGAAGCCATGTTATTCAGTCTTGCTAGTTTTGGTTAGGTTCTTAGCTCATACTTAATTTGCCAGTAAGCTAATTTATTCTTTTCGCAGTGTCCCAATTAATTTTGCAGTCACCTGAACACTCGGCAGTTATTTCCAAAAGCTGACAATAATATTTGTTGCATTTAATCTTTCATCAGTCTGACCTCGATGCCTGGGAAGGTGATGGAGCAGATCATCCTGAGTGCCATTATGCAGTACATGAAGGACGACCAGGTGATCAGGCCCAGCCAGCATGGGTTCATGAGGGGCAGGTCCTGCTTGACAAACCTGATC
>JAOQGH010000001.1:185162742-185202711 GCA_025769975.1 Gallinago jamesoni | reverse complement strand
GTTATCAGACATTGGAATGGGCTGCCCAGGGAGGTGGTTGAGGCACCATCCCTGGAGGTATTCAAGAGACGAGTTGATATGGTGCTCGGGGATATAGATTAGTGTTGGGTGGTGTTTTGTGTGGTGTGAATGTGGTGGTGTGTGTGGTGGATTTTTTTCCTTTTTTTTTTTTTATTGGTTGGACTAGATGATCTTAAAAGGTCCATTCCAACCTAGGTGATTCTGTGATTCTGTGATCTTCTTATTTGTCTTTATTGATATTTTGACATATTCTTGTCATGTAACTTGCTTTTCTTTCATGTGCTTTGACATAATTTTGTGTTTTCCTGAAAGTATCAGGTGCTCCCCATAGATTCCAATTAATGTTGTTTTGAGGTTGAGTTTATGACATGACACAGCTGTTGTGACAATGTTACCAACTTCAAGGGAAAGTAAACGAAGGTGGCTTCAGCTAAGCAAATATCTACAGCTGTCGTAGTCACCGTTTCAAAGTTAGTCTTTGCTCAGTATGTACCACTGACACCAACTGTTTCTTGTCCTAATCTTAAGAAATTAGCATTATTTTTTGGTTAGCGATAGCAAAATCGAAGATTTTCAAGTGGGAGTGTTATGTACCAAAGCTGTATTTTTAAGCAGTTGATCACCATACTCAAAGACAGGTAGAAATCAGCTTGGTGTTACTTAGAGACACTGTAATGTTTCCAGACCTGCCTTGAAGCCATTTTGCTGCAGTGCAGCTGTTACTGGTCTGGAGTCTTAGTTCACTCTGAAGCTCATCTGATGCTGTTTTATAAATGTATTCATTTAGCTTTTGCAATGGTTAAGCTACCAAAGCTCTTACATGCAGGCTCTGATGGAAGCCCAAGGGTAGTCCTGTGGAAACCTATCAGACAATTCACAAGTTTAAAGCTATTCACTCCTAAGTGCTTTTGTGGAGTGAAGCCTGAAATCACTTTGATAACATCTATCATTTGTTGTAAATGTAATCTGTCTTTACTAGTGACTTATATACTTAGAAAATCTCCCTTTAAAAGTAATTTTAAGGGCAAAAGACTCTTTATTTTGTTCATACTGATGCTCTCAAAGATCTCCCACTGCAATAAGTTTGGAAGAATAATTTCTTCTTTGTCAGGAATTGCTGGATAAAATTGTCCAGCTTATACAGACAGTAGTTATGCAAGAGGTAATACAGGCTAGATAGTGCCAGAAGTACCTTCAGACTCTAAAATCTATTAACCTACTGGATAATTTACAAATAGAACAATTTGTGGAGTGAGAATCTGCCTATTGTGTGCGAGGAAGGAAATGTTAAGCTCTGCCTCATTCATTCTGAGAGAGACCCTGCTTACACAGTGCCTGCATGCTTATTACAAGGGAGCAAGAATAAATTAGTGAAGACTGTTGAATGCTAATATAGGCTATCTGTGAGCAAAAGTCTGCTTCAAATTTCATGTTGCTTTTTCAATAAATACCTTCTGCAACAACTGCAGCAACATGGAATATTCAAAACCAAAGGCAAATATAATGAAATATCATAGGTTGGGCAGGATGGGGACATTGACAAATGGGAGTAATTTGCAACAGTGGTAAAAATGTAGGTGATTGCAGTAGACTACAGCACTGCAGGTTGGATTCTTCATAGCAAGCCCTTCTCGCAGCTGTTTTCAAGGATCTGCTAACAGCAACAGACTGTTAAATTTTTAGAAAAGGAGGGCAAGAGACATTATGAATAAGTATGAGTTCATCCCATTAGTTTTAATGAAAACTGATAAGGCTGGAGTCCTTGAATATTTACAGCTAAGCTACTGCCAGGGCCCTGAGGCCACTAATAGGCCCTATTGTCCCTGCCTGTCCTCCCCTGGGGGCTCCCCCACCCTGCCCATGGCCCAGGACCCCATTCTAGCCCCCTGGGGCTCTCAGCCCCTGCCACAGCAATGCTGCAGCAGTGCCAGTCCCACAGCTCTGCCTGGCCATCCCAGGATAGTGTCTGACCCCGGGCCTGACCCTAACCTACGGGTTGACCTCCCAGCTCAACCTGGGACTTGCTCCATCATGACAAACTTGCCTGATGACCTGGGTGCTTGGTTGGCCCCAGCTGCTGTCCCCAGGTCTGCCCTGCTTGCCTGCATGAGCAAGTGCCCAGATGAACTATTTCCACCACTGCTGAACTAGATGATTCAAAGGAAAAATGATCCCCGTGATTGCATCTCCTCAGTCTCGTGTTACCTGGGTGTCCAGTCCATTTCCTGAGCTCTGCTTCCAGGTCTGCTCTGAACACAGGACTGTGCTAGGCAAAATTTGGCTTCCACACTGAGTAGGAGTAGACAGGTAGGTACCTTCATAGAGGGCTTAGCCCAGTCCAAGACCGGAATCTGTCTTTGGAGGTGTCTTTCTTCTCCATGGACTGTAGGTTCACAACATCCTACTTGAAGTGCCTACGGTTAGGTATGTTGAATACAGCTCCAGTATTCGTTTCCAGGCAGTTCTAGCAGTATTTCCCATGCACTGATTTGCTGTAATTAGTAAAGGCCTTGCTGATACTTTCTGCCTAGAGATTAAATTGCCTTCCTAAAAATGGCAGTTTCTAAATTATGTCCAAATAGCATCAAGTACTTCCCTAAGCATCAGTTTTCATAGTAAAATATTGCTGCAGCGACTACAGAGATAGCTTTTGCTAGCCCAAGGAGGGAGAAAGATCCAGGCAAATATGAAATCGGAGGGAACCTGAGAAACTTTGTTTCTGAGTTTTTCTGAGAAACTCTATTTGTGTTGTCTTTGCTAAGAAACATGCTTGCTGCATGGATCTGAAGTGTGTTATGCCAAATTTGGAGGTAAAGTAGGTGCCAGTGTAAACTATGTGTGAGTGAAAGAATGACGTTTGTAAGGATGGGGTTACAGAAAGGCAACTTTAAGAGCTTATCCATATGCCATGCTGCAGGAATTTAATTTATTCTGCTTTACTGCTGCTGACTAGTTGCTGTTGCTGCCACAGTCTTTCCCTGCTCATCAGGACAGCAATCTCTGTCAATCTTTTACTTGGAGTCTTACACTTATATTACCTCCAAAATTGCCTCACCAGGGTGCTGATCCAAATCCCATTCAGGTTAAAGGGAGCTTTGCCTCTAACTTCATGGAAGTTTAGATCAGTCCCTGGTAGCTCCTTGCTGGCACGCACGTGGGCTCATCGCTCTGCTGCCCCTGGAGCTGTTGCAATGCTCCAGATATAGGGCAGGACTGTGGCTTTTTTCCAACACAGAGCCTTATACACGGTGAGACGTGGTGAAGAATGAGGTTTCTCAGAGGTGTTGCAATCCTTGCCTAGATTTGGACAGCCCATAAGAAGATGGTCAGCTCCTGATGTGACAGTTTCAGTTAAAAAAGAAAGAGAAGGAAGTGTCCTGGTGCAAGGACGAGGACAAGCAGAGCCGCAGTTGTTCTGTGGTGGAGGGCAACAAGAATGGGGATAAAGGAGGATGGAAAGAGAAGGAAGGAAAATGAACAATATGAAAAAGATAGTTTGATCCTTTCAAAATCAACCCATGTCATAATTTTAATTACACAGACAAAATTTTGGTGACTTTAGTCTTGGTGACTGTTAATTCTTGTTTCTCTCCTTACTTTCTTGCCATTACCCCTGGACTGTCACTGTATCTTCATCGGAGTAGATGGCAAGCAGCTTTTGGTGTCACCTGAGACTTTGTGGGAAGTGGATGATTGTGGGACTGGCCAAATGCTGCAGGCTCTCTGTTGATATGAATGCCAAACCACAGCTCAGGGCTGTCTGTACATGGGCCTTTATTGCACTCTAGAGAGCTTTCCAGAGTATTTTTTCTTTAGTGAAATGAATATCTTCCACTTTGGCTTCCTTGGGTTGTGCTCAAAAGATTTTGGCATCATCCAAACTGAAACTGGAAAGGTGACAGCTCCTGCTTAGCATTCAGCCTAGAAATAAAAATGCATGGGGAAGTCTGGCATAAGGATTCAAATGTCTTTCATTTGCTAATGCATTCACCCAGTGGCTACAATGCTAAGCTGCTTCCACTCCTTCTCTAACACTGTTGTAAATTAAATGGTGCAGCCCTGATTTTGCTGTCAGATATTGCTACCAGAAGCTCTTGGAGACTGGTGGGTCCCTGGTGACTTCAGAAGTTTGCCAGTGCTGGGTCCACCTGGTCATTGGAGCAATGAGCAGGTCTAAAAGCCTGAATTTGAATCAGTGATCCTCACCAAAGGAGCCTTTTTCCCTGGTGACATTAGGCCTTGGGCAACGTTTGGGGGGGTTGGCAGAGGGAGGTAACCAGGAGGAGTCCAGATGCAGCAAATGTAACTAAGAGTCAGATAAGTGGAAGAGCTTGATGTAGGCACACCATGATACTGAGGAAAGTGGCTTCACAGTGGTGGGGCTGTTCCTCTGTGATATGGACCCAGCTGCTGCTTGCCCAGTGTCCTTGCGGTGATGTTAGTATTTCTTTGCCTGTAACAGGCCAGTGACATAAATTATTACAGCTACCGAGCACTGAAATTGCTCTTGATTTCTTTATTAAGAGCAGGCACTTTTGCTTCTGAGGCCGTCTGCCTCTGAAATAACTGCTGAGGGAAGAAATGTGATTGACGTGAGGGCTGGAAGATTTGTGTGTGCTGCTCTTGGTCATACCAGCAGGTACTGGAAGAGATGGAGAGAGGAGCCTATCTCATGGGGACTGCTCAGATAACATCAAAAGGGAGCCCCAAGAACAGGTAGTTCTTTCCCCTCTCTGTGACAGTCCTGGGAGAGGTGGTCTTGCCTTGTACAAGTTTGTACAGCGTTTATATGTTTTTTTGGTCCTGTGATTCTTTTACTGGGAAGGTAATTATCCTCTGTCCCAGAGAAAGCTATTGAGGACATACCTGCCACGAGAACAAGCTCTCGCTACAGGAACCCAGCCATCCCCTTGGGCTGGTGCCAGCATAGTAACAAAGCTGTGTGTTTAAATTATACGGAGGTGGTTAATGAGTTTTCACCTTGTCAGGAGAGCAGTCCAAGGTTAAAGAATGATGTGTCCCAGAAACTACAGTGAGAAAAGCTGAGTTTTGAAAATATACAACCTGCAGGGTGAGCTGGTATTTTAAAACAAATCTGTGATAGGTTTTTTCTTTTTATGGAAGCAAAGTGCAGCATTACAAAAAGCAGGAGAGGAGCACTATGATTCTAAGTGCGGTGTGACAGCTAGAACATATTTAACATGTTATTATGTTATCAGTGGAAGTGTTTAATGAGATTTAGTAGATGTTCCCTAAGCTGTCCTGTCATGTTTATGTATTCAGATGGGGGCTGTATGAAGTGGCCTGTGATTTATTTGGCTGGCAAGACAGGGCAAAGAGGGATTTCAGTGTTTCATGCTACATCTCATCAAGCAAGTCTGGTTTCATTTTTTGCTGAGATTATAAATGTTGCATATGAAGGAAATGGAGTCGATTCAGTTTCTTTAGATTTTGGGAGGCATTTGTATTATATGCCACCTGACATTTTGATTGCAAGGGGAACCCTACTTATTACCAAAAATGTACATGTTCAGTAGATTAGTAGCCAGTTAATTGCTGGGGGCTGAAAAGAATCATGTTTACCCCAAAATAAGGGAGAGGAAAAGATTTGTAACTATTCATGAGAAAAAGCTTTTAGCTTTGAACATAAGGGTATCCCGACCCTGGTGTGCCATGTCCTCAAAGACATGCTTCTGGTGTTACACATCACTTGCACACTTGAATCTGAAGCTCCATCCTCTTCTCTGACCCCATGCCCACAGACCAGAACCACAAATCCATGTCCCCACCATCCTCATTGCCCTCTTTTCCTAATCCTGATAGTCTCGGGTTGGTACTCACTGTCTCCACAGTCTCCACTGCTTTTGACTCACTTTTCTAGTCCCTGGAGTGCAGGGCCTGCAGTGGGTGGTGGGCTGGGAGCGTCTGCCTCGCAGTGGCACAGACTTCTGTTGTCTGTTAATTGGCACTCATTGCCTGTGTAAAAGCTTTTATTCCCACCCCATTCACACTCCTGCTCACTTTATTTCCACACTTATCACAGTCTAGTCCATTTTGGTTTTGTGACAGCCATATTTAAGGCCACACTCTCCAGCAAACATCTGGATTGTTCATTGAAAGCAAGACATGAGTAGAGTGTAAGATGTATTTTCAGAGGAATGTTCCTAGAAACACCTTTAATTGTCTTGAATTTTCATAAATAGAGAAGCTTGTCATAGAGAATCATCACCAGATTGAAGTGTGTCTCATGAGAGTCTTTGAGGCTCTATACAGGACCCAGTACGACTCAATATTTTTAGTACTGAACTCCAAGCCAAAGTAAAACTTGCAACTCATACAAGACTGTAGAAAGGCCCATGGATGTAAGGGGGCAGACCCATGGAGCATTCTGGGCTTGTGGATAAATTGACCTTGTTGCACAAAGTTTTATTTAAGTGTAATCAGATGCTATACATCAGGAAGACAACAATGCTGATAAAATCTTAAGAATCCCAGTGAGCATTTTCTACCTCACTTCACCCAGTGAGGTGGAAAATGAAATCCTAGTTTGCTCCTACAGCAAAAATGGCCATGAGATGTGTAAATAAAAGACTGATGAATTGAAAGGGAATTGAACCTTTTACTTGGCATTAGAAGGGTTGGTACTTGAGGGCTGCACCCACTTTATCCATAACAATAAAAATTTTCAGAAGTGGCAAACAAGTCACATAGTTTTTGTGAAGAAAATGCTTTACAGTAAGAAATATGAAGGGCATCTGTAATCCTGGATGGTTACCTGGTGTTGCTCTGTTGCACTTTAGTTGTCTAAGTCTATACTTTGCCTGGTCTAGGAGGTCCCAGAGTCACAACTTGCAGGAGGCTGGGGTGCTTGCAGGTGCTGATGGATGGTTGCCCTGTTGTCATGCTCTTCCCCAGACACCTGCTTTTGGCACAGGTGGAGAGTGGAGACAGGATGTGGGACGGGATGGACTTTTGCTCCGTCCGTGGCTGTTCTTGTGTCCCTGACAGTTCATCCAGGAGCTAATATTGCCTTTAAACAAAACTAAACTTTTGGGCCAATGGCAAGGGTAATCATGGAAGAAACATGGAAGAAACGTGATAAACAAGGGGATGCATACTGGATCATCTAACAGTTCATTTTGCCCTAAAATTCGTTTCTGCTTGCAGTGATGAAGTCATGAGGTTAATTTTTAAAAAGTATGCTTATAAAGATGTGAGTTTAGCTGCATGGTCAAGGAACAGCTTGTTTTGACTCCTTAAAGATCTCTTCTTCTCCTAAGATATGACAATGTCACCTTCAAATGACACAGAAGCTTACATGGCTACAACACCTCCTGCTTTGTAACCAAGTGAGCGGACCTGGAAAAGCACTGCTCTCTGCAGCTCCCTGAAAGGCTACTCATCTACCCAGTGTATTATTATGGAGATCTCTTGCTGTAATATCTCTTCATTGTGTATTTATCATCACCTTCAGGGAGCCTTGGAGATGTCTGTCTCTCTGCTGCTGTAGAAAGATGGCAGGATTTGAAATAGGTTGCTCTTCACTGCCTGAGCACTGCTCCCTGTTGTACATCCCAGTATGAGGCATCCAAGTGACCAGACTCACAGAGCTCCAGATTCAACCAGGATGCTAAGCTGGGCATTGCGATGGCACCTAATGGCAATTTAATGTTAGTATCTTTTTTTTAGCATCTGGGTATTAGTCTCTTTGTGCTTTAATTCCTCCTCTGTATAATACTCTGAAATAATGGGGGTAGCATGAGGTTAAATATGTTAAAATTGTTAAAATATGTTAATTTGTGAACCATTTGGATAATCCCATTTGGTGATGGGGACCTTGCCAATGCCTTGGGCAAACAACTCCCCTGATTTGTGTGGTGCATACAACTGTGAGTCAGTTCACATCAGTCAAGAAAAGAATCACAGCCATTGTGCCGAACAGAGACGGAGGGAAAAAATTCTCCTACAATCGCACTGACAGCTTTGCCTTTCCTTTTGGAAAATCTTATTATAGATTTCATGAGTCTAGTAGAGCTACAAAGATAGAAAGGTTCATAGAAGTGCTTGGTAATGATAAAACACAGGTGTAATGCTTCTGATGGAAGGGTGGGTAGTCCTGGTGTCTCCTCTCATTTATTTCCCGGCAATCATAATTAGTGTACTTTAGTACACTGTCACTAAAGATTCATGGTCAGACACATGGGGGAAATTGTGTGTGTCACTACTACTTCCTTTAATTGTATCAGATGCACATTAACTGGCAGTGTCTAGACACTTGTGTCCTACGAGACAGCATTTAAATCTGAATTGGAGAGAAAGAACATAGCTGCTAAAACACAGCCCTTACTCTCTTGATTCATCTCTTCATTCAGTTTCTGCATTTTAGAATACATTGAATTTTCTAATTGTTGCTAGTTTACAGTTTCTGCATTTTAGAGTACATTGAATTTTCTAATTGTTGCTAGTTTATAACATTTTCTTTAGTGCATAGTGGTTTATGATGGTGCCTTATGAATTAGTTATCGGTGACTGCAGAGCTCTTGCAGCCATTAGTTTTGACAGTACTGTAATCGTTTAGTAAAGGAAATCACCTGTTGCTTTTATAATCAATTTTTACTGTTCAGATCATATTTGCACTAGTTTATTTCATTTCTGCGCACCTTTTCCAACTGGGCTTATGCAATTTGCCAAGTTATGCTCATAGATATAATAATGAATGTTTACTTTAGTGTCTGAAAGGCAAATGAGAGGCACGGTTTCCCCTTAGTTTCCATTAATATCATAAGCACTTGCACTACACAATACCCTTGGATACATGTTATATTTGCTAAGTACTGTTTTGTTTTTTTTTTTCTATCGGGGAGGTTCGGAAAGCTTTTTCTATGTTTTCAGAGAATAAATTAGAGAAAAGTGTGTGATAGAGCCACATGACTTGCCAAGTGTCCATAGGTGGAGAATCGCAACTGAAGTCCACCAGCACCTCACTACACTTACGGCTGGAGGCATGAGAGTGCAGGTTAGATTAGCACACATCAGAAAGCTGCTGGTCCTTGAAAGTGAATTCTGCAATCAGTAGAACTTTTCCCATTTTTTAAAACTTCCCATTGAAATGCGGCAAACACCAGGAAATCTCTTAATACATTTTGTGTGTCTTTGTTGTGTTCCTCCTGTCCTGCAGATGTTAGGATGTAATTGCCACAAATAAAATGGCTTTCTGTGTTATTTATTTAGGGAATGAGAAGCAACCAAAGGTGTACTAAACCTCTAAACACAACGAGGCTAAGAATAAGACATAAATATTCACAGCTGAACATTTTTATTTGAGCCTTATGTTGTGTGGTGAGTAGTAGGAGTGAAACTGGGGGTGAGTTTGTATTTTGCAGTATCTCACACTGAGTTGGAATAATAATGTTAGAGTTTTGTGTTGGCAGATGGCTCCTCAGCAAAAGGCTTACATGTATGGGCAGCAGTTTGGTTTCCATATTGCTGGAGTCAAAAGCAATTCGGGAAGCACTTCTGAGGAGAAGGATCTGGGAGTCCTGGTAGATAGCACACTTTCCAACCGCCAGCAATGATGTGCCCTTGTTGCCAAGAGGGCCAATGGGACCCTGGGCTGCATAGGAAAGAGTGTGGCCAGTAGGTGGAGGGAGGTCATTATCCCTCTCTACTCTACACAGGTGAGGCCACAACTGGAATACTCCATCCAGTTCTGGGCCCCCCAGTTCAAGAGGGACAGGGAACTACTGGAGAGAGTCCAGCGTAGGGCAACAAAGATGATTAAGGAATTGGAGCACCTCCCTTACGAGGAAAGTCTCAAGGAGCTGGAACTCTTTAGCCTGGACAAGCGAAGGCTGAGGGGAGACCTTATTTATGTTTATAAGTATCTAAAGAGTGCGTTGAAGGATGTTGGAGCCGGACTCTTTTCAGTGATTTCCAGCGACAGGACAAGAGGCAACGGGCTCAAGCTGGAACATAGGAAGTTCCATTCAAATATGAGGAAAAACTTCATTATGGTGATGGTGACGGAGCACTGGAACAGGCTGTCCAGGGAGGTCGTGGAGTCCCCTTCTCTGGAGATCTTCAGGACCCGCCTGGATGCAGTCCTGAGTGATGTGCTCTAGGCATTCCTGCTTTAGCAGGGGAGTTGGACTAGATGATGTCAAGAGGTCCCTTCCAACTCTGACAATTCTCTGATTCCGTGATTTGGCATTTATTTCAAAAGCAAAAAAGCTGGAGTCTCTCTGGTAAATAAATAGTCACAGGACTTGATCTTGACTAATAGGTGCAAATCAGATAACATATCTAACACACCAAATTCCACACTTATTTACAGGTGAAGCTTATTTACAGGCTGTTTAATCATCTGTTATTTCTAAAGGGTGTGCTGTCTATGGCATTCAGCATAATTTAAACAGGTAAGGAGAGATTTGGAAATGGCTTGCTTCCAAACTTGCAGACATATTTCTATTTTACTTGCTGTGAGGTTTGGATTTATAGGAAAGGGAATGAGTTAAAAATATGTTTTATGCCTCAAGCTTCACCAGGAGAGGTTTAGATTAGATATTAGGAAAAATTTTTACACTGGAATAGTTATCAAGCATTGGAAGAGGCTGCCCAAGGAAGTGGTAGAATCATCATCCCTGGAGGTATTTAAAGGATGGGTAGGTGTAGTGCTTAGTGACATGGTTTACTGATGGCTGATGATCTGAAAGGTCCCTTCCAACCTAGACAATTCTATGATTCTATAATTTGTAATATTCATGCTCAGAATGTGTCCAGGCTTTTCAGTGTCCCTATTCCAACTTATTTGCATTAAGAATTGAAAACAAAGTCTTATAGCCCAGTTGGGCTGAAAAACAAGAACTCCATCTCATGAAGAAATGTTGGAGTTCCAAAATCTGGTTTCATTTTGTGTCAAAATGAAACTGCAAACTTTTCAAAACACATTCACTAAGAATGATGAGATGAGTAATCACAAGAGTGTCTCTTGGGATGTACCACATAGGTGTCACTGCTTCCCTGATTCGTGCACAAGCAGAGCTGGAACCTGGGCTTCGTGTTAGCCACATTGATTACTGGCTATTCTGGGCCTCTGTTGAGTTCTCGCTGACATGGCATCTACGGGCCATTTCAGTTCTAACACTCATGATGAACAAGCTGCGTTGAGATTTCGCAGGTCAGATGAGGTCTTTTCTCCTTATGGCTTTTATTAAAACATCCACCCTTACTTGGACTTCTTGCAGGTTTCTTGAAATAAATATATTTCTGCAAAATCCCTTGGTCTTGCCAAACTGGAGTTTTCTCCACGAGCTCTTGATTTTGTTCCATGAATATCTGACAGCTTGGATAAATCACTTGCAAAATCTTCCAGCAAGTCACTTCACATTTTGTCCCCTGGCTTAAGAGTTGTGAAGTTACCTATGGAAGATTACTTGCTGGATGTCTTCCTACGTGTGTAGAGGAGCTCCAGATAAATAGTGGCAAAGTTCCCTCACTGCTTACGTTATATTCCCCAATAAAATCTTCCCTGGTGTGACATTTTAGTAAAAGTCAGTGCTGATTATACAGAGGGTGGGCTATGAACTGCCCTAGCACTGGTTTGATTCTCACTGCTATTCTCTTCTCTGCCAGCTATACCTGCCTCTTCTGCCTCATATGCATATCACAGGGCAGGGGCTGTATCATTTTTAACAGAGTAGCCCGAGGAATTCTGCATGCTAATAATGACTTTCACATGAAAATGAAATGTATTTGGGAGTCTCAGCTTAGTCACACTGCCAAGTTTGTCTGGTTTAAGTGAGTAGAGAGAATCTTTCCTAGGGTAAGATAGAACCACATGCCTGATTTACATTACAAACAAAATCCTTATCCCAAAATATCCCATTGTGTGGCAGGGCTGAAATCTAGATAGACACTGCCTCAAATATTCACATAATTCCAGTCTTTATAACTGTCCTTCCTAGATCCAATCAGTAGGTTTAGGATCAGAAAGGTGTTTTTCTCCAGGTCAAACTAGCAAGCACTATCAAATATTTTTTTTTGTTTATGGCCATTTTTAGGGTAATGTCAGCTCTGTTGCATAATAGACTCTCTGTTCCTGCAGAAACCTAAGTAAAATTACACTCTTAATTTCTTCTGGGTTTTATGGGGGTTTTCTTCTTTTCCTGCATGCACATTGTAATTTTTGAGGCTTTTAGTCTTTTATTTGAAAGATCTTAAGTTTGTTGGAGCATGTTATAGCCTTTTTTTTTTTCTGGTTTGCATTTGTCAGGTGCACCAGAGTGAAATTTATGCTTTGTTGTTATGCTCCTGGGAGTCTCCTTCCCAGATTCAAACAGAAAAATCAATCATTTCATCTGGTCTTTGGAGTCTTGCAATAGCAACAGGCAAATAGTATTTTAGTACATTGGGAAGAGATATTACAACAGCTCTAAGTGTTTTGGGATGACAGCAAAGACAAGTGATGGAGACTGAAGAGGAAGTAAAAAATAGGGCACACACCCCCTCCTTACCTCTGAAGAGGTCTTGATGTGATTCATATAATATCCTGAAAGAGGAGTTGTGAAGATATCATTATCTTATTAGCTATATATATTTCAAATCAACCCAGTGAAAACCTTGCTGAATGTACAGAATGTACCTGACATTGCCTCACTAGATACCTTGCTGAATATCTGTGAAAAAAGATGATGGATTTTGTGAGATTTCCTATGGGATCTCCCAAGTGCCATAGGAAATGTGGGAAAACATGAGAAAAGTCAGCTAGATTTAAAAAAAAAACAAACACCAAACCACTGAATTTCCCACAGTGGTATTCATAACCAGCTGTGAATAAATGCCTTAGAGAGACAAATGACAACTAGAGGCATGTAAGGGGAGTAAGCTGGGGGAAAAGATGAGTCCAGAGCTTCTGCTCCTGCTTCTCTTCTTGGTACACCAACATGTTTAAACATCCTGGGAAATGGGAACCAGGATCTCTGACTCTTCCCTGTGTGGGTACTTCTGCTCCTGGGCACAGGCTCGTGCTCAGTCTTGATTAGCGTCCGCTCTCCTTCCAGGCACCATTGAATGTTTTGCTGCCTGTGGAGCAGAAAAAAAAAAAGACAGGAACAGCAATAATAATAGCCCTTTTTGCAGGAGGTGAGAAAATCAGGTCAGAAATCAAAAAAGAAGAGGCCTGGGGAGATCCACGGGCACTAGTAGGTCAAAATTGGTGTACAGAGAGCCCCCAATCCTCTGCTGACACAGTGGCGCATTGATGGCAATACCCGATCACGTCAGGGATGTGGGACATAGCCAGCCTAAGGAGAGAGGAGCAGAGCTCCAGGTGGAGCCGTACCCTGCTTGCTCTCAGCCTTGTGCTGTGGAGCTGCTTTCAGACTCCCTTGCTGCAGCTAGAGCTGAGCCAGGGATAAAAATGCTGCTCTCCGTAGCTTGTAAATAAGAATTCACACATGGTGCTAAGCCAATTTGCTGGTGTTGCTTCCTTGTTCCTGTTGTTGCTAAAACTGCCTTTATAGCAAAAACTTAAACGGATTGAAAGAAGCAGAAGCGTAAGAAAGAACTGCAGGCACTAAAGTGGGAATTTGAAGGACTTTCTTCTGCATCGGTCATAAACCAACTTTCATTTCTATACAAGCACTGATGGATTCGGGATTTATTCTATGGCTGATGGAATGAGTTGGAATTTGCCTGCTCAGTGGCGGGTTCTGCATCCCACGTGTGCAGAGAGCAGTCCTTTTGCCTTTGACAGGGATATTACCTGAGAAAAGTAATGGTCATGGCCACAGCATCTCGCTTTCTGCCCAGATACTTGGAGTGTCTTTTTTTCTTAACAGATCCTTGTACGCTTGAGATGCAGCTTTTCTGGGTAAATTCATCATGTCAAGAAACTAAACATCAGCATTCAACCTTTGCAAAGGCATTTTCATGCTTCTGAGTTTTGGGGTTTTTTTGTGTCTCTCCTTGAAGGAACCAGCTGGGATTGGAAGTAGATGATTCAAGAGCTGACAAGACAACATTAACTCTACTGGCCTTTTGCTGCTTTCACTGAGTGCTCCGTTATCAGAGAGGCAGGGAGGAGGCAAGCAGACAGGGGCAATGCTGGGAGAGCGCTGGGGAAGGAGCAGGACAGTAAATCTATATGGGAAATATTAGCAGAGGGGGTGATGTATAAAGGAAGGGCTTTCTCCAGGCAGGGATCTGTGCTGGAGCAACAGCCTCGTGCACATCCAAGAGATGGCTGACGGGAACAGCAGCAGAGTAGGGAAGAAGGGATGATGGATTGGAAATGGTGGGAGACATGAACCAGACCCTGGCGAGCAGAGCTTTGGTAACTGCTGTGGTTGTAAAGACATGCCTGTGCGCCTGCTGAGAGCCTGGTATCTCCCACAGAGTGGGCTGTGGTTAGATGAGGTGGGCCACGAAGAAGGAGAGCTGTTACTGAAGATCTGTTCCAGACAGTGAAAGGATCAGGAACATACGATTTTGCAACCGATTTATGTTTTCAAAGATCACTCCTGTCACAGTCCTCTCTGATGGCCCTGCTCCTGTGCACAATGTCACCTTTCCACAGCACTGCATGAAGAATTTGGGACTTTAAAAACACAACAATTTCTATGCCTTTCCTTGGCAGCAATCACGATTCCCAGTTCAATGTTCAGTAAATAGGCTAAAACTGAAGAAAACAGGTCTCTGGCCTCCACGGTGGTGCAGGGAATCTCATTCCCTCAATGGCTTTGTAGGTCCATCCCTCTCTGTTTTCTAGTTTGGCAGCAGCTTCAGGAGACCTGTGACATCTAGAGTTGTGTTGATGCTATGGTAATTGGTGAAATGAAATAATTGACAAACTGGCAGCAACATTTTAACCTACTTAAAATACTCCTGCACTTTCAATGTATGCAAGGTTAGCATGTTGCAGAAAGTGTGCTCAGTGCTAGTTTTGGATATATAGCCAGGCTATTTCTCTGCCAAGTTTTGTGCTCTGAAATGCTGCCAATATTGAGTTATACAGGTGGATGAAGGACATTCTAATGAGACAAGAGCTTATTCACACACTTGTGCTTGTAAAATTGCTGAAAGTTGTTTTCATAAAACTTTCAAAGCCAGAAATAGTTTAAAACATTGTATTGTAGTGAAGTAAGACATTAAATAGAAAATACTTCAAAATCCATAAAAAATAGATTTTATACAGTAGTAGAATTGAACAAAGAATAGGTCATTTTCCCTTTTCAAGTCATCCACAAAATGTGGTTTCTTCAATTTCATGTGACTTACTCTGAAAAGTGATACAAATTTATGGGTTATGGCTGCAAACCTTTTGATTTCAGTACGGCTGTTTGTATGGGTGGGCATAGTACAACTGGTTGCTTGGAGACAGATTTGCCTGTTCAAACTTGTAGATGTAATTTTTTACACCTGAGCTGGTCCTCTAAGCTCTACTTAAAATTAAAGCAAAGGCAGCACTTTTGAGCTGTAGTTCACTTCATCTTGAGGTAGATGAAATCCATTAGATAAACCGTTCTCTGGAAGCGATGCTGCTGCTCCTGTTTTTGAAGGGCTGAAAGAGCATCCCATTGGGTTGGACTGGCTCCGAAGAGCCTCCTCCTGCACAGCTTCACCCCTGAAGGGTCTCAGCCACCAGTCAGGCCTTCATCCCTGGACCCCAGCTGATTTCAGATACCCTTGCAGTAGGTTACAGAAAGCCTGCTTCATAAGCCCTTGTAGAGAGCGAAGTACAGTTTGGAAGCTCCTACGTTAGCCTACAATGATACTGTGAGATGCTGTTGCGTTTTCCACAAGGCTGGGGTGGGGAGCCCAGGCATAATGTCACACTGGCACCCACACAGGAGGTGATGAAGTTACATATAGCCCAGGCCTTATTGCTGCCTGCAAGGGTGGGACACAGCCGCTTACCAACTCAACCGGTGAAGGACACCAGTCTGATATAACTTTGCAAAGTACTGAAATAGCTGCTCTGGAAATCAATGCTATTCATGCTCTGCTCTGCCCTTTGAGTGGTATCATTTACTCAGAATATAGCATTGCACCTAGTGCTGCATCTTACTGTCATTGAAGCATTCCTCATTGTATTTCTCAGTGCAAAGCTAATAGCTTCTATAGAAAAGGAATCTGAGACCTAAAAGTAAAAGAAGAAGAAAAAGGTGACAATCTTAGTAAACTTGCCAGTTCAAAGGTATATTTAGAATATATTGTAACAAAAGAACTGTCAAACTGAAATGAGAAACTTTGCTTCTCAGGGTTTTGCATGGACATGGTTCATGGAAGTGAGAATACAGCAGGACATTTTGGCTTCACCTACACTTGAAAATTAAACAGGTTGAAGATTGTCCTCTGGAACAGCTTGGTCAGCTTGGAAATCCTCCTGATAAATTATTTCAGTCTCCAAAACAGGATGGCTATATGAAAGCTGCCTAGGGGAAATTGTTTCTGGCAGGAAGAAGGTCAGTCTGTTAAAGCCTGCTCTTTACCTCTCTATGTCAAGTTCCTGAGATTACAGGTCAACAGTGGTTAGCTCAAAACTTTTCTGTACCTGAATTCCAGTTACAGGCCAGTCATTGAAGAGGTTTGCTCCCTGTGTACAAATCCCAGGGCTGAGACTGAGCTCCACACATCTGTCAGGGATGTGTGGGTCGTGGATATCACCCAGTCTTGGCTAGACCACACCTTTTCTATCTTCTCCAGGTTATGTTGAATGGGCCATAAGTATTGATTTACCAAGTGCTGATACTATCTGTGCACTCAGCAGCTACAACTCTGATCTTTGGCAAACCCATGGGAAATTGATGAAAATTTGGAAGAAAACTGCTCTTGTGGAGAGCAAGCACAAAGAAGAGAGATTGCTAAAAAACTAAGCAAATATGTTCCGCAGCCACTTTAAGAAGTGAGAAAACCTTTGGCATTACAGAAGAGGTTTCTATTAGCCAGAAGTGCTGCTGGTTTTGCATCTGAACCTTTAGATCAGTTAGGTGGTCTGCTGAATATAGAAGAGCTACTGTAGTAAGCAATGATTTTAGGCAAGTCTATGCTTTGAGATAGCAGAAGTTGCTGGCACAAGCACAGGAAGAAGCAAAGAAAGTATAAAGTTTGAGATCTGCTGTGACAACTTCAGACTACCTCTGTTCTTCTCTGGACTTCCAGTAAGTCCTGCTGCCACTCCTGTGAGACATGAAGGAGGTGTTGTCAGGATGCCACACGTCACAGCTCATCAGGGAACAATGACAAATCAGCCAAGGAGATTGAGAGTACCGTCACTCATATGTGTGGACACATGTATCTCCCCACCCAAATTCTGTTCAGGTGAAATCCCAAGGACGACTGTGTAGGACAAATTATCAGGTTCACTCTACTGTAGTGGGGATAGCCCTGAATATGGTGAATGGTCTTACACCCACTTTTCCTGAAGGGATGATGCAACAATTTTCTAGGGACAATCTTGTCTCTGAGACACTATTGTGGTGGATTAACTGGATTTTGCTACACTGTTTTTCATCCTTTCAGAGACATCCCTTTATTCTGCCAATAATAATAGTTACTATTATTTCTATCAGCATAGTATTTCTTCTTTTTTTCATTGACAGAGCTTTAAACTAGACTTGAAGGAGGAGGTGGGTAATACCAGGCTTGCCTGTGACAAGCTGTGAGAGGACGTGCCAAGGTTAGAGGGACAGGGTGCTAGCAAGGGCCCTCACCGTGTTTCTCTGGGATGTGCTGGCAACACTGTGGCACACCTGAAGTCTTACAGAGATGAGCCAGGGGCTCCTGAAGTAACAGGATAATAGGAGCCAACAGGGAAACACCGATGAAATACCTCAAAGGAGTCAAGTGATGTTCCTCTAAGAAGGTGACATGGCCAACAGCCCTGCTGAAGTGCCTCAATACCAATGTGTGCAGCATGGGCAACAAATCAGGAGGACCCGGAAGCCATTGTGCTGCTAAAAAGCTATGACCTGGTTGCCATTCCTAACACCTGGTGAAATTTTTTACAATGAGGGTGGTGAAACACTGGCACAGGTTCCCCAGAGAGGTGGTAGATGCCCCATTCCTGGAAACATTCAAGGTCAGGTTGAATGGGACTCTGAGCAACCTGATCTAGTTGAAGATGTCCTTGCTCACTGCAGGGGCGTTAGACTAGGTGACCTTTAAAGGTCCCTTCCAACCCAAACCATTCTATGATTCTAGGACTCTATGATTCTTCAGAAACCCGTAAATGGAGCTAGGACCCTGTGATAGGTACTGTGCAAAACAAAACCTAAGTAACAATTCATGATATGCAAAAACCTTCCTGAGATTGTGTCATTGATTTACAGACGTATTCATATAAATGTATATAAATCCAGACATTTCAGGTGACCAGGAAGATTTACCCATGTTGCATGCCTGCTCTTCGTTGCAGTGTTCTCAACTGATAGAAAATACATGTATAATGCAACTCTTCTCATCTGTTTTTCAGGTCTTTCTCTGCCCAACAAGGCTTGAGAGCAGAGAGTAGTTTCTTTTTACAGTAAGCACTATGTCACCAAAAGTAGATTAATTGCCAAATGATAAAATTAGAAATATTGAAATGGACTGTCTTGATGGATTCTAATTAATTATGGACACCAGTGCTATAATCAGGGATTGTTCATTGGGTAATGGAGATATTTGGTTTCAGTTGGATAGTCTTTCCCCTTCTGGTTTCACCTGTGCCATCTCAAAAGGCTGAATTGGGGAAACGTAATTCAGAGCCAGGAACAACTTCTTCCCCCTGTTACAATCCAACTCACCTTTATACAATCCGTTTATGAAAAGTTATCATTTTGTGCAGGCAGCTGGTGTGACGTTGAACACGTTTATCTGTCTCCATGACTCGATTACATATTATCATGATCTTCAGTGAACTTAACTCTTACAAGCACTGTGCCAGGCTGTGTACATGCCTCACCCTGGTGGTGAAAGGAGGTGGATGCCTGTGCCATGTCCCATTAGATGGGATGCATTTATCTTGGGCTTACTTACTAGCTGGTTAAAAAAACCTTTATATACCCCAAAGGAAGCATTGAAACAAAGTGCAGGCAAAACACTTCCCCAGGAATGGAAAGCAGGGCTCAAGTTCCAGAATATTTCCTGGCCTTCGGCTGCTCTATTTTGTGTGTGCTCATTTAAGGGCAGACGTTAGTAAGTAGTGCCAAGCAGGCTTTCACAGCTTGAGCATCCAAATGGCATAGAGAAATCAAATTCCACTGAAAACACCAGAGCAAGCCCAGGTCACCTCCCCATTGGCTGCTGTGTAATCTGTGTCGCTGTCACAAGAGTTTTATGATGCAATCTTATACTGCCTGAGCATGTATAGCTTCCCAAATAGCAAAGTTGTATTATAATACAATTATGGTTTTTTCTCAAAAATGACAAATAATTGGGTTAAATACATTTTGTTCCAAATCAAAGAACTCTGCTCTCTTAATTCAGTTCATCCTTTCTCTGAACATTCTGGCTTCAGCTGAGCCCACAATCACAGAGATATCAGGCCATCTCCTTTTCTAAGAATATTTTCAGTTCAGCTAAACTCAAGGGGTAGTAAAAATCTTGTCAGAAGCCAAAACTCATGAGACTTCCAAGCCAAAAAAAGGTTTTGACAAGTTCAGCTCTTGAGCATTTGGCTGTTCTCCTACAACCACCCAAAATCAGAGGTAACAGTTTTCTATGACTAAAAGTGAAAGTGACAGGAGATTCACTCCACATCCCCCAAAAGATTTGTAAAACACTTAAATTTGGCCTGATCTTCCAGTTCAAACTAAGTGTTTCTTTTCCTTATTACCTAAAAAAGTCTCAGTGCCTTGAGGAATGGTACAGAATCAAAAAACAGCACATATTTTTTCTGCACAGAGCTCAGTTAGAGAGGTTATAATATTAATCATTACTTAATAAAATATTACTTAATAAAAATGTGTAAATAAACATGTGATGTTTATTTTCCTTATTACCTTATTTTTATAAACCCAAGAAAGAAGCCATCCCTTTGCCATGGGATGGTGATGTGTATCTTTTTGATTCCATTGAATTTGGCTTTCCCATGCCGTTAGTGAGCATTTGTGAGTAACCTGATTTCCTAGCAGTGTGTGTTATCCAGGAATTCCTAGAATACCAAATAAAGTACTGAAATGCAATTTTACGCTGAGATACAAAGAAGCACATTAAATTTATATCGATTGGAGACCTGTGGCGATCTTCCAAAGTACATATTTCTTTTTCATTTGTTATGGACAGGCAATTAACTTTACTTGCTTTAATATAAATTGGAGTTTAAAATAGCCGCTTAGGTTCCCCACCCTGGAAGGTGCAATTAATTACTTCTTTTCAAAATATATTACAGAGCCAGATATTTGAGATCTATCTGATATCAGACACAATTCCCATGGCAGGCCGTTGCAGATGCAGTATATATAGTAAACCAGAACCTTTCAGAGAAATCCCAAACACTTAACATTACATCAGGAACTGGATTCTTAGGGGGAAATCCAGCCTTCCTAGTTAAGACATCGTCTCAGCTCAGCAGAGGACTTCTAAAGAGCTTGATGGAGTGAAGCAAGATAGTCCGTGCTCCTCGGTGCTGGACCTAGATCCTACAGTTGTTGTGGGGAAGAAAAAGGAATTTAACTGGTGAGTAGATCAGCCTGATTTGGTGGTTATTTTCCTTCCCTTTGAAGATCTTGTGAGTTCCACAAGTCCTGGCTCCAGCAGGTGAATCAGAATAATTCGTAGCAGATAGCACAAGTAAGATGCACCAGGAGTCAGGAGATGTTCAGGAAGGATGTGCCTCTCTATCCCTGCCACAGGTAACAGCGTATCTGGTCTCTGACTTTTAAGCAGAGGGGAAATCAGGAGAGGCCCATGCTGGGGGGGAAGAGGGTGGATTTGCACCAGGTAGATGTCCACCAAGTAAAAGCTGACGTGCTGACTGCTCATCCCAGGTTCCCAATGGAGAAGCAGAACTTTGGAGGTGCAGCTCAGCTGATCCTGTAGCAAATGTTACCTGAAGTAAGATGGGGTGTCCGCTCTGCATTAAAAGGTGGCTGAAGGAAAGGCCTGAGCAAGGGAGCTGGAGCTGTGCAGTTATGAGGACTGTAACCCCCCTTTCCTGACTTGCTGGATCCCCTGATGAGCTCTGGTGGCCATTTGTGATTCTGCAAGGGTCCTTTTACTGCATTTTCATGCCATCTGTACGAAGCGTGGTTGGAGCTTGGCTCTGGACACAGCTCTGGGGGACCCCTAAACCCATCTGTGCCTGGTGAGGTCCCATGCCCAGGTGCATCCTGCTTACAGCCTTCGGTGAGGCTTACGCAGGCCTTGAACACGCCTGAATACCTGCATGATAGGGCAAAACTGCAGCCACCACTTGCAGCCAGGTGGCTGATGGTGCTTTGAACGCAATGTGGAAGCAGCTTGGAGAAGCTTGATCTTGCCCTGAGATGCCCCGAGCTTGTACAACCTGATATGTCCATAGTGGGAAGGTGATGAGTGGGTCTTGGTACCCCTAAGCTACTTGCCAGGGGCGTAGTAATGAAAAGACAGCAAGCCACATGGAGAGGCATGCCCTGTCTTCTTGTCCTCATTGCACAGCAGTGATGAAGCTGGAATTCAGGGCTAAGTGCCCTGGGATTAAACATTTTAAACCACAGCTCGTAGAGCCAAACCTGGTGCTGTTACGGTGATGCTCATTAGTCTGTCCTCTGGCATGGCGAGGAGCAGAGAAGGGAAGCAGCCCATGAGCTTTGCTCTCTGTGGACAGCCTTTCTTGTGGTGGGCAGTAAATGAAGGGAAATTCTTTCTCGGGATACCTGTAATAACGAGCCTGGCACAGGGATGTCCACAGCTATAGATCTGTCTTCACGTGGAGACATTTTTAATTGCATTTCATCCTTCAGAAATTAAATTGAAATTGAGGACTGGAGAGCAAACGGCACACCCTTCAGACAGCCAGCCTCAGACAAATGAAATACCCAGACCGCCAGACAGGAGACCTTTAAAGTAATGGGCCATTTCAAACTGAATTTCTTTTAAAAATCCTATGAGTTAAACACAATGAACGATATTCAGTCCCATTTTCTCTTTCAGGTGTCTGAAATAGACAGTTCCATGCAGAGAAATTGCCCTGTTCCTCTATGAATGATCTCTATTTGAAATCTAATAGTGCCACCACAGCCTTCTGTGCTCAGAGCTGGAGTGATTGACATGGTGTTACAGCAGCTACGCCATGAACTGTGTGGGCTGTCTCCAAGGTTTCTTCATATTCATGGCACCAGTGCTCTCAAACTCATAAATCACTTCATTAAAAAAGCGAAACCATAGAGATGTAAATTAAAACTGTGTCAAATTGAATTTTCCTAATGTTGTGCAGGCTGCAGGGAGCTGGCAGTCAGGAGGAATCTGCACCACATGTGGATGGCAAGGTGGAGGACCTGTAAACATCAGGCTCTGGGCATGGTGAAAGCTGTACAAATGTGCTATGCACACTCAGATACACTCTCAGTCTGTCACCAGGAGCACACTTGTCATGGGTGACAGTTGGGCCAATAACTCATCTCGGGGTGTTACATTTCTCAATCAAAGCCATAGCAGGCAGTTCAATATAAGAGTTTTTTGCCTTTTCTCTGACTTGGGCTTTGAGTAACAGAGCAGGCAGATGTGTTCTTGGCTATGGAGGATCTAGTAAGCAGTGTGGAAAATATATCAGTGTGGATCGAAAAAGATTAAGGGGTTGTAATATCAGGGCTGTTCCCCATCACACATCCCTTGGCAGCAGGGCAGATAAAGAGCCTGCACCTGGAGTAATTTCATCTTTCCCCAGAGGCTTCCTCCCTCCAGACTGGGCTGGTTGGTATCTTTTGTGTTTCTGTGCCTTGGAAAGATCCGTGAAATTATATGATTTAAGAAAACCAATTGTATCTTTTGACAGAAGGAAATTCTGCCTTTACAAATGTTTTGTTCAGCCAGGTCACTTCACAGATCTGGTCTAACCAGTGCACCTGAGCCTGTGCTTCAAGGGTAGAGTAAATCTTGCTTGAGGGCTCCTAGGATGGACTGAAAGAAACCAGAGCAACATGGTGTCAGGTGCTCCTCTGGGTACCCTGCTTCTTCAGGAGTCTTTGGAGAACCTAGAATGGGCTAATTTGCACCCATCAGCTTAGTGCCAGCCTGAAGCCAGTACGGCCCAAACCACGACAAGCTGTAGCTTACCTGTCAGAGCGCTGATAGCGTGGAACCAGATGTGGGCTCTGCAAGCCATTGTTTCCAGACGTGTCTCTTTTGGAACCTACAGTTCTGAGACATGACCATGAGGATGAGTATAGCATCCACGGGCCAATCCAAAGGGCTTTTGAGTGTTGAAGTGGATAAAAAAGAGGACAGATCTGCATTGACTTCTTGAGCCAGGAGAGGTGCCTTCATATTTATTACTCCTGGAAAAAATGTCTCTGTATCTTTGTCTGGTCTTCCTTGGAGCTATGCAGAATCTCACCACCTGCAGTATCCTGTGGCAAGGAGCTCCACAGCTTATCATGGATTGCATAAAGATACCCCTCCCCACCGCTTTGAGTCTGCCACCTAGTAAATTTACTAGATGTTTTGTAGTTCCTGTTTCAGTGAGACGGTGAATATAATTTCTGACTGAAGTTTCCACACCTTTCATGATTTTGAGGAGCTCTCGCATCTGCTTTCTCAGCAACGTCTTCTCCAGACTGAACGGTCCTAATCTGCTCAGTCACACTTTGCACAGAAGCCTTTGGCCATGCCGGTCCCTTCTTTTTGTATCTTCCTCAACTCCAATTCTGAAATGAAGAGAGCAATACCATACACAATACGTTGCCAGCCAACGTGATCCCCCTTGCTGTGCCTTTCCCAATTCCATTTCTAACCTCCCATTTGACCTCTTCTGACCACTGAGCTGGTGTGTTCGCAAAACTATTTTACTCCAAGATCTCTTTCCTGAGCAGCTAATTCAGAGTTTATCACTCTGCAGCAGAAGCAGTATTTTTTCCCACATGCGTTACTTTCAATTTACATCTTCCATTTTATTATCCTTCGCCAAAGACTGTCATGAAATTTCTGCCCCTTTTTTGGATAGCTTAGGAAAGGATCCATGTGATGAACCACTCCTTGCCTCCCTGTACAGTTTCTGGGAATGCCTGAGCACTAGAAACCATTGTTTTTTCCTGAGTCAGGCAGCAGGGAAATGCTGAGGACTGACACATGTCTTAAATCTCAGCGCTGTTGGGTTTGGGGGTGTAAGTACAAGAAGGCTCTTCCTCCTCTCAGAGTGAAAAGTCAGAAAACTGCTGAAGTGTTGGAGTCCAGGCTTGAGAAGGGGGTGAACTAGATGACCTCCACAAGCCCCATGCATCATCCAACATATTCCACAGTTTGGAAAGAAGTCAGGTGTGTGTGGATGGGATGGCACTTTTTGATGTATGTATTATCTGGCAAGTTAAACAGATTTATTACATTTATTTACTACACTGTTGAGTAATAGCCTGAATAAAGCTTAGCTGGAGGAAAAGGAGCCAAATGAATTGATAGTACTTGTGCTTCTCAATATTATCTGTCCCATTGCTGGAGAAAATATGCTTTACAGCAATTACCAAGAGGAACCTAAACAGATGATGCAATTGAATCACTGATAAATATGTGCTTTTGCATTAATGCGGTTTCTAGCACTGTCCTTTCACCCGCATGTGGTTTTCCTGGCTTGTTATGAGACATGACCCTAGAAAGCCCTTTTTTTTGCATTACTTCTACCAGTCACTGGAGAAACACACGTGGCAGCAAGCTGAAGCATGGAACCCCCCAGCCCTACGTGTTGTCATTTAAGCTGGGGAGTGTTCACCAGCACCACCTGCGAAGCGCCTGCCCTTCAACTTCACACCAAGGATCTTGGTGAATATTATTATTATGGGGATTTCTTTGTAACAGTAGTTGGGTTTCCTTTTAATGTCTTGCTGATTTCATACGTACAATGGAATTTTACCTCAGGGAATACTGAAGAGGTTGAGCTTTTCAGCTTCTCCTGCTAATATTAATCTGGCATCTGCCCTAATAATAAGCCTCTTGGGGGTCATTATACACAGATTTCCATGTGCTAAATGGTTTAGGATACCCTGGTGTGGCATGTGACTGCAGTCACCTCCTCCCAGGGCTGCAGAGCCCTCTGCCATCTCCATCCGTCTTCTTGCCACCTCCGTCCCAAATCGGGGCTGCTCTGCAAGGGGCTCTATGGCAACTTCCTCAGTCCCAGGGTAATTCCCCATTTTTCCTAGTTGTTTCTGACACATTCACTCACTGCAGATTATTTTTCAGTGCCAAGCTGGCTCTTCTGTAGGATCGCATCTCCCACTGGGGATTTCCTTGGCTCCTGCCCACCATGCTGCCTGTCCCTGCCTACAGGCAAGAGACTTCTCACATTGGCTCCACCTTTGGGCTTTGTCTCTTCAAAGCCTCATGATTACTGATACAGACTCAGGATTTTTTTCAAGTGGGGGAGCCTAGATTAAGAGGAAATCAGGTTATTTTTTCACCTTGGGGGTTGACCATGCACTTGAACAGACCTGAAGTGAATTTTTTGCATATAATTTTCTGCACACCAGGTGGATGTAGTGGGTGGAAACAGCATTTTTCTGTCCCTGGTTTGGAAACTTGCAGCTTAAATTATGAGTGAGTGGCAGGTCTGAAGCAAAGGAGATCTGGCTTCCTCAGCTATCGCTCATGAGGTGGGCTGTATTTTCTTGCTTCCAGTGCTGAGAAAGAGAAGGGAAAGGAAATTATTTCCACAGCAGAGGGTGTAGAAATTGAAAACACTTTCTTTTCTTGCCACCAAAAATTACATACATAAACAACACTACATATACCTATATATTTAAAGGAACCTTGGCTGCAGAAAGGGGTGGTTTGATAATGTGTGTGCTTTTCAGGATTGCCAGTTTTTCATGGTATGCTATGTGCTATGCCATGTCTGGATGTGTTCCCCATGTTTCATGCTCTGTTTTCCCCTTATTGACATCCCTTGCTGCTGCACCATGGATGGGCACAACCCAGAGGGTTTGCATGTGTGAGGTGAGCCCTGCCAGCAGAGGCACAGAGAATCACAGAATCACAGAATGGTTTGGGTTGGAAGGGACCTTAGAGATCATCAAGTTCCAACCCCCCTGCCATGGGCAGGGACACCTCCCACTAGAGCAGGTTGCTCAAAGCCCCATCCAGCCTGGCCTTGAACACTTCCAGGGATGGGGCATCCACAACTTCTCTGAGCAACCTGTTCCAGTGTCTCACCACCCTCACAGTAATTCCTACCCCTCAAAGAATTTCTTCCTAATATCTAATCTAAATCTCCCCTCTTTCAGTTTAAAACCGTTACCCCTCATCCTATTGCCACACTCCCTGATAAAGGGTCCCTCCCCATCTCTCCTGTAGCCCCCTTCAGGTACTGAAAGACCTTAGTCTTCCTGGTGCCTTCTCTTCTCCAGGCTGCACAGCCCCAGCTCTCTCAGCCTCTCTTCACAGGAGAGGTGCTCCAACCCTCTGATCATCTTTGTGGCCTCCTCTGGTTCAATTACAACAGGTCCATGTCCTTCCTCTGCTGAGGGCTCCAGAGTTCGACACAGTACTCCAGGTGGGGTCTCACGAGCTCAGAATCACCTCCCCTGACCTGCTGGCCACACATGATGCAGCCCAGGATGTTGTTGGCTTTCTGGGCTGCAGGCGCACATTGCCAGCTCATGTTGAGCTTCTCAACAGAGGCTCTGCAGCTGGTGAAAGCTGCCTGCAGACACACTTCTTACACTCAGAAAGCTGAACAACTTTTTGAAGGCACTGCAGATTCTGGTGGGTCTCCTCGGGAAGGCAGCAATACTCTCTCTTGCAGAGCAGAGAGGAGACCGAGACCAGGCGAGTGCAGGGTTTGCATTGAGGTGAGGCACTGAACGGGCTGCATTAAAACCATTCCTGCTCTCACACTTGCTTATGAAATTATGGATACAAAGAGAAGTTTTCTGTTCTTGGAGGAGGCGTGAGAGATTTTTCAAGTGGATTCAACGGGAGTAAGACCCAGTGCTGACGATTGCAGGAGTATGATCTCTTCCTGCAAGAGGAAAGCTGCAACAGGCATCAGGAAAAGCAGCTGCTGGAAAGAGAGGGGAGCAGCTGGGGCATCTCCTGCCTGAGATGCCACGGGCAAGGAGAGGGAGTGTGTGGGGAAGTCCAGTCACTGAGGGATAAGGTAAGTGGCAGGAACAGGAGATGGGTCTTAAAACACTTCTTAGGACAAGAATGGGGAGCTCCTGCCCTTTGACATAAAACCTCTTTAAAATACATAATAATAACTAGCATTTCACATTTCATAATGGTAATTCCAATGGCTAACTGGGTAGGGTTGAAAACACGTGCTGTAGCTGGATCACCCAAAGGCAAACAAAAAAAGTATCTCTAACTCCTTTGGAACACCCAGATTTCAGGTTAGTGCTGTCTCTCCATCACTTCTCCTGTGACCTGCCTCCTCACGGACCGCGCAGTGGGAGTCCTGGCCAGTGACACGTGTGCTCCCTGTGTGACCAGGAAAGGACAAGTGCCAGGAGCCCCTCGGTCGCCTCTCTGTCCCACTGTATTGATGCTGTCATAGGGCCCACAGCCCACCCATGGTCCAAAGGGGCAGTGGGGACACCTGTGCCCGTGCACATCGAGGGGAATAACTTCATCTGGTGTCTCCTTGGTAGATGTTTGATGATAGCACCTTCCCCACAAGGTTGCATTGCTTTTTGGTGGGTTTTCTTTGGTTTGTTGTTTGGGGTTATTTTGTGTGTTTTTATTTTACTTGGTTGGGGTTTATTGTTTGTGTAGGTTGTTTTTGTTTGGTTTGTTGGTTTTTTTTAATTTTTTTTTTTAATTTTTCTCTCAGTGGGAGCAGCTCCAGCACAGGGACATTGTGGCATTGGCGCTTACTGGCCAGTCCCTCCTGCAGCATGTCAGTGTCCCCATCTTTTTGCAGGGCTAACAGATGGCTTTGTGAAAGACCCAGCCGCTGGGGTAAGGAATGATCTGCAGAGGCTGCTGCTGGAGTGAAAACAATGTTTGATACATGTCAGCCTGGGGGTCTGGACAAGGCAGACCTGATTTTTATCCTGGCGTTTTAGCAGGCAGAACGGGTGCCAAATTACAGTGCCTGAGAAAAACATAAAAAAAAAAAAAAAAAAAAGCATGGAGGGAGGTTTACATGATGTTTGCTTCTCCTTAGTTAAAAATAGTATATATATATTCTAGGAATGGTTTCAAAAAAGCAGAAGTTTGGAGCAATATCTTTTATTAGAGAAACAGATATTACTGGAAAAAAATGGCCAGGCTTTCCTCGCAACTACATTACTGCTGTACCATGATTCAGTTATTAATAAATATATTCTTACAGTTTGAAAGGGGTCTTTTCAAGGCCCTCTGGAAATTGATTTGAATTGTGCCATTACTTGTGGTGGTGGTTGCTGCCTTATAAATATACTCAGCAGTGACATTAGCCTTGCTTTTTAATTGAGGACTGACTTCTTTCAGCAGGAAGGTGTTTCATGGCTGATTATATATGTTCTTTTGCACCAAATGACACCTGCTGTCATAATAGCTTCCATTTTTATTGCAATAGAATACAAATGATCTCAAAAGGCTTCATAAATTACTGAAAGATTTACAAAAGGGAGCAAGATATTTTTAAAACCTTATGTATGAAGTCTGTTTTTCTGTCTTCTTTTAGAAAGTTCTTTTTTATTATTTAATTTATCTTCTTGAAATTATTCAGATTATCAAAATTTTCTTTGTCTGCTGCAGAGAACCACTGAATAATGGAGTAATGGACATTGGGTGACTTCTTCACTTCCCAGCAATGGAAAGGATGGACCCCTAAATACTTAGAGAAAAGAGAGAACTCTCATCTTCACCATGCAAGTACAAATTCCAAATAAATAAGTTAAAAAAGAAATTAGTTCAGTAAAAAATATCTCCTCGCTTAGTTTGACCACCTCTCCCTTTCCTGGTCTCCTAATTTTCTCACTTGTTCATGGAGCTTTCCGGATAGTACAAGGCTTTGATTTCCCTAGAAAAAGTGAGAAAATTCTTTTTGCCTCCCATATGACTTTAATGATAAATCTGTCATACTCTGCCCGATGCATCATAAAGAAATGACAAAAAAAATTACAGCCCATTCAGTGGATATTGGCAGTGCTGGCATGAATTCAATTTGCCCATGGGTGGACAACTGAGTAACATAAAAGCAGAGTTTATATATGCTCCTGACAATAGCTGAAGGCTCTCCTGGCACAGTCTGAAGGTTCATGACCCATAAATATTTCTCTCCTGGCAATTGCAATCTCAGCCTCCTGCTACAACAGAACTTGTAAAAGCTGTAGACAGTCTATTGCTCTCCTGGGACTTACAGGCTCCTCTTGCAGATTTTATGAGTATCAATCACAGACATTATCTCGTAAGGCTTACAGGTTACCAGCAGGTCTGGTGTGTAAAAGTGCTGCTTGCAGTGCTGGACACTGTAAATGCCACAAATTTTAACTATTTCTATTTATGGGATATGCAAGAAAATTACATTTTCATCCTTTAGAACTCAAAGGATGTTTGAGTTAACAGGGCAAGGATCTGGTCTGAGTGTCACAATGTACATGTAAAAACAGGTTTTGCCCACCTAACAGTTGTTTTCACAATGCTTCAAACCTCTTAGAGAGGCTTCCAGTAGAGCTAACAGTGTTCTCAGAACTCTGGGAGGTGATGAGGCACATGCTCCTGGAAAGGCATGGCTTCCCTTAGTAGTACAGGCATCAACACCCTGGTGTAATGGAAAAAGACAATGTAAAGAAAATCTGGATTTTTTTATAAATCAATTAATTTATTTCAGATTGGTTGGTAGAGCTTTTTAAACACCCATCTGTTGGAAAGGGAACAAACTCTTCAATACGGAGATCTTGCTATTCCACATTTTTGGTGTCTTTCCTTTTGTGTCTGTTCCTTGCATTTGGTCTTGGCAGATTGAGGCTGCACAGACATCTGTGACTTCAGTGTATTTATACATAGGAAATAAAAGTCTTTGAGCTCAATTTCTCCATATGCCTCTTTCAACTTTCTATTATTAGAAGGCAAACATCTTGGATGGGTTGCCAGCTAGCTATATGCAGGGCTGCCAATTGTCCCTATTTCATATTCTAGGTTGCAGATATTTTCAGGCTTGTCTTTTGGTATCTTTGGAATCTGCCTGGTGAAAAAAAAAAAAAAAAGTCATTATTTCACTATTGGCTTATAAGAGGGAGTCATTAAATTTGACAAAACACATGGAGAGCATTTCTCAGCAGGTCTCTGATTCATCTCTTGTCCTAGCCCAGAACCTTCCTCCAAAGGAAGACTAAGAACATTTTCATGCTCCTGATAGTAGAAATTGTGGCTCCTTCCTATGTTTGCCAGGAAAATAAATGAGATGCTGGGGTGTGTGTGTGTCCCACCCTGCATCCCCAAGAGTAATGTTCTGCCCCTGTATGCACAAAGAGGAAAATGAGAAAACCTGGGCAGTGGAATCTGGCACCTGGGGAGACTTTCACAATTCATACCTCCTGTTCATATTGAAACCCAGCCTGCTCCTCTTGCTCCCCCTCAGAAGAGAAGACACCATGTAGCCACAGGGTCAACATTGCCCCAAAGGAAAAGTGACCAAATACCAATAATTTAAAATATATATGAAAACTGTATGCAAATAAAATTCAGTCTAAAGACTAAACCCACACAAGAAAGCATGATGAGGAATATGTCATTTGATTTTCCTCAGATTAGGTGCTGTCAGACCCTTGACACAATCAGTGGTCCCTCAGCAATGGCACGAATATGCCGTGTGCTGAAGTTAGACCACGAGTGTCACCCAACACATGCCATGCACAAACGTGGTGAGACCCTTCTGCTAAAATAATCCTCTTGAAAACAGGCAGCGTTTCAAAGCTCCTCTGTATCTGGCTTAGATTCAGCTCACGTGCTGAGGCTGAGCTCTTGGGATGCCCTGGGATGGCTCTCCCTGTGCTGCAGGAGAGCACGGCCATGCACTGTATGAGCCCCAGGTGTCAGGATGCTGCAGACCACCGCTCTCCTCCCCATCCCTACCAGAGGCATCTGGCAGGGCTTGGATGAGGGTTAAATGAGCTTCCCCCCCCAGAGAAAGCACCTCCTTGCTGAGGTAATAAATCACTGACTTGCAGTGACACTAATGCACAGAAAATGCACTACTTGTGGGTTTAGATAGTAAATACTGATTCTGTGATAACTGAGCTACAAGAATGCGTAAAGGAGCAATTTGAGATGAGGCCTGTCCCTGTGGCAGGTGCTGTGGCATCTCACCACACCCAGGGGGCTCACGGGGTGAGACGGACAGCAAAGGGGGAACGGTATCATTTCCATTTTAACAGTAATGCTAATGCACCATCTTGCCTAAGGTCACCAGCGAAATTAAAGAGCATTGATGGATTAAAAAAAGGCAACAAACTGATTTTGTTATGAAAATGTTTGCTCTCTGGAGCGAGATGCCACTGAGACCTTCCAAACTTTAGTGCTGATTCCTGCTCCAGGTTTGCCTCTGTATCTCCAGATCAGAGTCTCCATCTCCTCTCTCATTTTAAAATGTTGGCTGATCTACTCCTTTTACTTCCAGCATAAATCTGTTAGGAAATTATACATCAAGCTCATTAGAAGCATTCTGTTTTTCCCCAGGATGCCCTGAGGGATGTCCCAGCAGGAGCAGAGAGTTCTGTGGAGACACATGGGAAGGGGAAGTAATTGCCAGGAAAGAGCATCCATAAAATAAACACAAAGCTAAACCAGGTGCTGCACTGGATGTGGCTCATCAGAGAAGGTGGTTGCAAAATGGGTGGATGTGGCTCAGAGACTCTGGAGCCCCTTGGCTGGGTTACCAAAGGCATCCCTGATCCAATGCTATTACATGTTTCCACGTCCCCAGAACCACTGGTGCTGTGAAAAGCAGAGCTATGGGGCACCGGCCCCAGGCTGCTTCTGAAACACGAGGTACTGTGTACTGCCTAAGGCGAGTTACTGGCTTCTTCTGAAAATCTCTAAAGAAATGACTGATTTTAATAAATAAAAAAAGAAAAAAGAAAAAAAAAAGAGAGAGAGAAAAAGCATCAAACTTCTGAAATCTTTGGGTTTCAAATCTGACCCTCTGTGATATATTGCCAGTGGCTCCTGACTTCTATGGAGGGTTTATGCACTGCTGTGGGCCCAGGAACACTGCTTGCATGTGGTAGATCCACAGTGTTGTTTCCTCTCCTTTGCAGTGCTATGTCCATAGCCTTTTGCATATCTTAATGCAAGCACGGATGTAGCACTGAGTTGCACAAAGCCTTGTTTCTGCTGTTTTCTTTTAGCCTTGAAATATAAGCAAGTAATTATTCTGTTTGTTAAGACTGAGCTGATATAGCAGGAGAAGATTTGATGCTCTTTCACAGTGCTGTTATATCTACTGATCCCTGGACAATGAAGGGGATGGTGGTCTCTGTGGTCTGCAGAAGACTAGACGTCCACGGCTTCCTGTGTGAAGGCTCCTGCACTGATCAGTGAGGTGGTGTCAGACTTGCCTTGAACGTGTGTGTGCTTCAGGTCTAGGGTGGTGTCAGGCATAGTCCATGTCTCTCAGTCCTTCCGCATGTGCTTTGGGCAATTAACGTTTGCATGAAAGTCTGGTATTTAAAAACTTGCCACATCTGATGCTTGGGTGGGCTTCCTGTGCAGTCCAGGCAACGTGTGTGCCACACAGCTTCTCTGCGAGGTGTCCACATGTTCTGCACCATGTTTTTCACCTTCAGATTTCACCTCCCTGGGATCTTCACACATCTTCACATATGAGGAAGGCTGAATGACTTGATCTGTGATCAAACTGAGCTGTAACTACCAACAGATTCAAAAAACAATGTGGTATGTACACCAATGTGCTCCCCCGTGCCCAGTACTGGACAACCAGAGCCACCCCAGTGCATCTCCCTCCAGGAGAAGGGAGGCGAAGAGAGGGAGGAATGGGGAAAGGTGCCAACAGTCCTATGATTTGAGCCCTGGGGCAAGAGAAGAAGCTTCCCTCACTGAGGGGATGGACAGTGTGTGTGGGATCAAGGATGTTGTGATGGTATGAGAGATATGCCCTGAAGGAGAGCTGAGTTTATTGGACTGTAGGTGGCAGAGAACAGAGATCCAAGGGAAACCCAGCTTTTTGGGTTCTGCTGGGCAGAAAAGAGCTGAAAGCCTGATTCACCAGAAAAGCCTGCACAGATTACAATGATAATGTAGGTAAGTAATTCAGGCCCTTACCTTCTAATGGAGCTTAATAATGAAAATGTCTTACTGTGTGTACTAACAGCATCTAATGGTAGTGGACTAATAACATCTGGGGTTTTAATAGTAGACTATGGGGATCTGATTTATAATCTGAAAATAGCTTATACCCTGTTGCTGTGAAACATCTACTGTCCACATGTCAGAGGCTGAGCAGGGTGTATTTCTGTTTCAGCTCCTCACCCTTGCTGGAGGCTTGAGCAAACACAACGCGCCTCCTAATACGGTTAGCAACAGCCATATGGTACACTGGTCTGAGGCCACATGTCCTGTAAAGTAGAACAATTTAATGAAAAAAGGGTGGAAAAATACCAGCCAAACAAGCAAACTTGTCGTGGTTTGGTCTAGTGAGGAGGGATGTACCCCTGAGATGACTTATCAGGTCTCTCTCTGAATTCGGAATCTCTGTGTTTGTCAGGTGTTAATGCACTTGGCTGCAGAAGAAGTCATGTGTCCTGGGCATCATTTTCTTGCATTGCTTTTGCCAGTGCAAGGGCCAAAGAGGCTTCTTCTGGCATGGCACTGGAGCTTCTCTGGCTCTGCTCAGTGCTGGTGGGCTCCCATTTGCAGGACAGGACCCGTTCTTCTGCAGGATGTGAGAGGATTCTCCTCTACAGCTGATGTCACCCAAGTCCATCACAGTTCACAGCCAGACACAGGGGATCTGTAGGACAAGATGTCTGCTGGACACCAGGACCAAGGACCAGACAGACCATGGGAAATGCCCTCCTATCTCCCAAATCCTCTGACTGTTTCTAGAGGGAAAAACGTGCTCCACAGCTCTGACCTGCCTCTGTGCCCCCATCATTTCTATGGAAACCATGGTGGGTGGATTGATATATGCCAGGTGTGCTCAGGGAGGGGCCAGATTATAATGGAGGGATCACTAGGACCTGACAGACTGGGAACAATTCTTGTCTCCCAGTTTAGCAATAGCACAACAATGTACAGCACACCCTCCCCTAGTTTGGGAAATAGATCTCAGGGAAAGATGCTGCTGAGCTCTTTTTGAGATGATGCAGCTCCAGCTGGAGCTGAGATGAAAGCCTGTTCTCCATCTCTTCAGAAACCAGCCTGAGCCTTCTGGGAGCCTTCCCCTGGTGCAGAGTTGCTCTCTGCTACTGCTGGTCATTACCAGGGAAGCCTCCCAAGATGACAAGGGCTAAGGTAATACTACCTGCCAGAGACAATGAAAGGTCCATTCGTCTCAGGATAGATATGGAAATAATCTAACCATGCCCAATTTTCTCAGTCATGTTCAGTGAAGGTCTGAAGATCTGCTGTGCTGCAGGATGACAACACAGTGGGGCAGGGATTTTTTATCCCCTGATAAAGGTATTCTTTATCAGGGAGTGGAGCGATAGGACGAGGGGTAATAGTTTTAAACTGAAAGAGGGAAGATTTAGATTAGATATTAGGAAGAAATTCATTACTGTGAGGGTGGTGAGGCACTGGAAAAGGTTGCCCAGGGAAGTCGTGGATGCCTCATCCCTGGAAGTGTTCAAGGCCAGGCTGGATGGGGCTTTGAGCAACCTGCTCTAGTGAGAGGTGTCCCTGCCTATGGCAGGGGGGTTGGAACTTGACGATCTTTAAGTTTCCTTCCAACCCAAACCATCCTATGATTCTATGATCCCCAGGCTAACTTCAGGCACTGGTATAACCTGGAGAAAGCAGGTGGACAAAGCCATCAGCAGCCCAGAGCCTACTTCAAGCTGAAGCCACAGGTTCACTTTGCTTCTTAAGCTTTTCTGTATCTGCCACCACTTCTTTAGTCAGATTACCAGCTGGGACAAGATGCACAATAAAATATTTGCCAGCTATGGCATGCCACTATTATACCGTCTGCACTGCTCAGTAACTGTGACTAATGCCTTGCTCATAGAAGGCAGATTCAAGATTTGTAGCAAGAAGCAAAAGGTAACAGTCCAATAAAAGCTCTGCAGCCAAATCTGCAATGCATATAAGGATGTGTTATTGTATCGCATATGATTTTCCACTTTCCTTGGGCAGGGGAGAGAGCTTTCTTAAGCCAGTTTTAACTTGTAATAGATGGAACATCATATAGCTTGCTTCGCAGAATGTGGGATCAGTAGAGGAATAAATGTTATAATGACCTTGAAAGAAAACAGTGGCTTCTGCCTGCTAGGTCAGGCAGTACAGTAGCATACCAGAAATAATCAAGGGACTCATTCTCCAGCTAATTAAAGACTTGAAAATAAAATTTCATGTTGTGATTGTTTGCAATTAGTCACAGATGCTACTGATCACTTGCTGTGCCATTATTTTTCCATGAATATACTAAGTGCATTTTAAAGTAAAATCAGCCAGAGGCCTAGCATTTAAGTTTAGATTTGACAAAATTCCAGCTGTCATGTATTTTATCAAGAATTATTAACTAAAGATAATTGTTGTGAATTTCTTCAGTATAACACACACATTATATATGCATATGTGTTATGGTTTGGACACTGCTCCAGTGATATCCTTAGTATAGCTTTAGGCTTCCTTCACAGTCAGTGGGAAGAAACAGACAATCTTGCCCGATTGCCTTTAGATGCCTGCCTTGGGAGAAAATTAATCACACTATCAAAAAAATCATAATTTCTCTTGATTTCTGTGCACACAGGAAGCCCGGTGAGACTCTCTCAAAGGTAAGTGAGGTGAATCTGGCGAAGTGTGTGGTCATCATGGTTCTAATTTGGTGGAATTCCCAATCCTGATTGACACCAGTGGAGAATTCTCCAGCAGCCATGTTTTATGGAGAACCTAACACCTATGGGAGCAAGTACATTGGGGTACTAAAGGGCTTAAGCATGTGAGAGTCATTAAGTTGCCCAGCCTGACCTGCTCCTGAGGGCACCAAGGCAGGAGAGCAAGATCATAGCAAAACATGCTGCTAGGAACAAAAAATTGCCTGGGAGGAACAAACGTTTACCTTGGGAGTCACCTCCACCAACTGGGAGTCTGAGTCCACTGCCTACGTCAAAGCTAGTCATGCCAACAGATTTCTGAAGCCAGTGAAGCAGGACATGCACTTCCAGGAGGGATTTATTTTATCGCAAGAGAAGTGGAAAAAGACTCCACTGGTGATGCTCATCGGTCTCCATCAGGTACACTGGGGCAGCCCAGGGCCAGTGTCCAGGCATGTGCAGTCAGGTGAAGCAATTCAGATGTTTGCAGGTGAGTTGGCAACTTCACCGGAATTTTGAGGGTACAATTTTGAGAGTAAGATCCTAAAATAATCCCTTGCCCTGAGCGCAAACCCTTCTCCTTTTACAAAGCTAATGATGTAGCTTAACAAGAGTAAGGTGGAGGAGACCGATGCCCTGGTTGAACAGAGTAGCCCAGACTGAGCACAGAAGAGCAGAAGAGCATGGTGCCATGGCCGTTTCACTTGTCTTTCCCATCCTCTTTTGTTGGCAGGCTATGGCCAGCCCTCAACCTCCGTCTGCTGCTTCCCATCAGCAACAGGACAAGGCACTGCTGCTAAAAGTGCTTTCTGCAGAGCAGTGAACACATTTGTTTTTATTCTTAAGACAAATATAGATGTTATGGATAACATATTTCATCGCATAGTTTCCTGACTGATAAAATTTCATCCCTAGGCTCAAGAGCACACATCCCTGCAGAATTGACTTGGCACAGAAAGTCAATAGTGACAAATGTAAAATTAGATCCTTGTTGCAGGGGATGAAACCCTCCATCTGGAGGGAAGATACTGGATGGTGTGAGTCGGTTTTTCATAACTAACTTTTCAGATTGATTGTACAACCTGTCTCTAGACACTGGTTTGCCATCATTACTTAACATCACGGAACGAACTGCCTGTGTTTGCATTTAGGTCTTTTGGTTGAAAGGAGAAGTGAACAGGTATATGAAAGAACGAATTAGGATTTGTAGCAGCTGTATATCCCACACATGATTCAAGGGCACTTTTCTGTCCTTCCATCCTCAAAAAAATCCCCTTGAATCTGGAGAGTCTGGTAGAGAATATATTTTTTCTTTACTTTCTCCATTTTTACATTAAGGATTACTCATCTCTGCTTAAAAGAAGTTGTCTATGTTCTGTGGGCTTCCATCAAGCTGTTAATGTGACATTCACCTGAACAAAATGTAGCTCTTCTAACAGTATTGTGATGGCTGACCTTGGGGAGAAACTTCATTATCCTCTGTGCACCAGCTGAGTGGACATTTTTCTCTTGGGTTGATTGTGCTGATATTTTCCAGTAGTAGTTTTCTAGATTAATGGCAGTGTCTTGGATGCAGAGGGACTGCTGGAGCAGGGTTATATTAATGAATGATATCATAGGTAGTGCTTAAAAGCCTTCAGGATACAAATTGTTGGTAGCCAGAACAAATTGGGTGTCCTGAAGAATAACGTTCCTGTGGCCTCTGACGGTCTGAGAAAATCGCTTGGAAAAACTGGGACCAAGCAAATATCTTGCTTCTGGTCGTGTTTTCCTTCAGGCAGGAAATCACAGAGCACAGTGTTAATGCAACACTTCTGCTCCTGGCACCTCAACTAGTTTGGGCAGGATCAATGTCAGCGTCTTTCCACCTTGCCCCATTATGCACTATCACGTAACCACAGAGCTGTAATCACTCCCCAGCAGAAACACAGGTTTTTTAGGTGGTTTTGGTTCTTCCACAACCACTGTTGCTGCTGCATTGGTCTGGGAGTTATCCCTTGAGAGGCTGGCCCACAGCCCGTAGTTCTGCCCAGGCTTCTATGTGTGCAGCAGTGTAAAGCCTTGGCAGTGAGGGGGGAACTTCTGCCCAGAGATTGCAGTGCCTGGTCAGGAGCTGTGCCATGGCCACCTGCCAGATGCTCCTGTGGTCACCCCTCATCTTAAGGAGGTCACACGTCCCACCACTCCTCATAAGCTCACAGTGGAAAGGGGAAGCAGTGGAGAGAAAATACTTCATGAGTGTACAATGTTGTTCTGAACCTCCAGCACAAGCACATCACCCTCTGCTAGTCCAAGGAGGTACAAATATTTGCATGAAGGCTAAGGATAATGACTTGTATGTTTGCGAGAATATTTACTACCAAACTCACGTTGGTTGCTGACATTCTGAAAATCTGCTTTGCAGACCAACTTCAGTCCATCAATGCCAACCTTGTATGGCCTGCTGGTTGCAAAATATGGCTCACTGGCCAGGATGAGAGAGTCTCTGTTTGCCAGTCTAATGAGACATATGAGGTAGTGGCTCCCATCCTGATTTGTCTGAACTGTGAGCCATTGGGACAGTGACCGTCCTGCTCCGGGCACAGTCCATGGTGTGGCACAGAAAGGCTGGGGTGAGGGGAGAAGAGAGTAGGAACAGACAGGGAGGGGAAAACACAGCAAAGTGGAACAGGACAAAGACCACTGTGGTTTATGGTGGGAATCACAGAAGGAAGAGGGGAGAAAAACAAATTATCTTGGATGGAGCCACAGAGAGGAGGCAGAGACAGATCTGGGACATGTGCAAGGCAATTAACCGGGCACAAGGTTGTTAAATCTGAGTCTTCAGTGTTTTCACCACTTTTGTGTGTTGTGCATCACTGCTGGACTCTGGGGATTGTACCAACGTTGTTTTATTGTCCCAGGGGCCATTTTACTTTCTGACTTCCTCTCTTCTCCCTCACAATTCTTAATAGGTCAAGTATCACTGTTGATTAATGGGGAGAGTGGGAGGTGGAGAACCTTTATGGGCTGTTAACCTTAACAAGGGCAATAACTAAGTGATAAGTCTGTGCCTGTTCTTCTACAGAAGTGAGTGCTTGAAAACTGCTCGATATTTCACATGTGGCAGAGATGAACTCATGAGCAGCATTAGCATGAAATAGCTCCAGCACAGCTGGGTCAGGGATAAATCTGCACAGAGCAACATCCAGTACAGCCTCTCTAACCTGATCACACACTGACTGACTGTAGGAGGAAAGATGAACCAGAGACACTAACAGTTACTTAAGTAAAAATTACCCCTGAATGTTTAAAACCCTTTGCTTAAAATGCCAGTCATTTGCAATTCATATAAACAACCAAATCGGAGGCATATTATTAGCAATATCCATATGCTGTTCCACATTACCGCAAGGAATCCTTGCTTAATAAGGGTCGGAGTGCCACAGATGTTGGCATCATTTTAGTAATGCACAAAGCCACTTTATTTCTATTTGCTTGCAAGAGTTAACAGATTTTTAAGATCTCCTATAGATCTTCCTGTCTGGCTATTTGTGGCAGGAATTGTGATGTGTTATAAGGATGGAAATAAAACCCTGAAAGAAATCAGACTTTGGATTCCATGTGTGCTTCTATGAGCTGTACTGGATTTTTTTAGACAGGTATAAAGGCAGTTTTTGCTTTTGTACTTACACAGTTGTTCATATCCATCAAAGTCATAAGGTTTATATCCTATTGAAGACATGATCTAATTTGCCCTGTAGGAAGAAGGAAAATATGGATATTCTGCTGGAGAGAAATTCTGAAGAGAAAGATCTGGGGGTCCTGGTAGACAGCAAAATGACAATGAGCAAGCAGTGTGCTCTTGTGGCCAGGA
>JAOQGH010000001.1:185151515-185162642 GCA_025769975.1 Gallinago jamesoni | reverse complement strand
TTTTTAACCCAGCAGAGGGTATTCCCATCCAAGCCATGGGCAGCCAGTTTCACCAGGAGGATACTGTGGGAGACTGTTATCAAAGGCTTTGCTGAAGTCCAGATAAACAACATCCACAGCCTTTCCTTCATCCAACGGTCCCTTCCAACTCCAAACATTCAGTGAAATTCAGTGAAATTCTCAAATTCTAGTTAGGAATTTGACATGGGAAGAATAAGCAACAGCACAGGTGGGAGTTAGTGCTGTTTCTCTATGAGCTGCCTGGCCCCAGGCACCCCATCGGCAACGGGGTGACCCAGATGCCTCCAGGGAAGGCTCATGGTGCTGTATCACAAGGGTACACTTCTCCCCCGGGAGTCAGGGTGCATCCTGTGCCTGCACCCCTGGCACCACAGTGCAGGTGTCTTTCTCAAGCTGCTGAGCCCCCATTCCCTCACTCAGACTTGAATGGTCGGTGGCTGAATGCCTGCCCTCTCCCACCTAGGTACAGGGGCTTCGTCATCTGCCTTCTCTGAAAGGCTGTCCATCTGCAAGGAACTTTTGGTTTAATTTCCAGTGTTATGTGAGACAATGAGCAGTATAATCCATGGTAGATCCTGCTGTTTGGTTAGCTTTTTATTACATGTAATATTAAATATGTTTACTCTATGTAATTAAATAAGTTAAATAGTTTATAACACCTTCCTAGCTTTCCTTCCAGTTCATGCTGTGGCACTTGGAAGGCATGGCATGCTGTGCATGTGGAGGTCAGCTTGAAAGCAATGAGAGAAGAGAGTAATGATGAAAATGACGCAAAGAAAGTCATCCCCTTTATACATTTGTGCATCTGATCCTCCTGAGAGACTGTGTAATGTTGCTGACACGTCCCTAGGATTTTCTAAGCACAAGTTGTCCTGACCTCCCTTGTAAATCTTGAAGCCTCTGTTCTCTTCAAGGTGCTCCCACGAGCCGGATACGCCTCACTCCATCAGTACAAGAGCTGCTTTCCTGCACCACGGCCATCTGTTTCCTAATGATTATGTCTATCCTGGGTTAATCTGCTCTTCTAGGGTACGTCACGATGGGAAAACCACAGTAAGAACACAGGCTTCTGAAACATGGTTTCTTGGCTTCTGTAGCTGATGACCAGACCCAGGGAGTCAGGGCTAGCTGCCCTCTAGGTGACCTTGACAGCCAGGCTGGAAGCTCCTTTACATTCTATGCTGTAGGGACCTGCACTAATTTAGTTGTGCTAAGAGAGAAGAAATTGCTTACCTCCCCCCTCTTCCTCAGTCTGCAGGTCCAGACATGTTGGTGCTCTGAAGCCCAGCACCCCTCTATTTCTCAATTTAAAGGAAAAATAGTATCTAGCTGCCCAATTGGCTTTTACTCAGAAATCCTTTCTTTACCATCCTTTTTACCAGCTGTTGATAAATCATGATGGGATGGAGATGTATGTTGTCACTCCCCTGCTCAGCTGACTCCCTCTCCCCCTGGGGTAAATAACATGGCTACCAGTGGTGCTTTATCCCCTTGCTATCTTCTGAGGTTGTCTTTAAAACCATCCTAAACTTTGCAAGCAGCTGAGAAGCAGCCTGTCCTCTCACTAGAACCTGTGTAGCACTGGGGGAGCAAGGCAAACAGGGACTGCAGAGTCACGCCTTACATTCAGATGATTTGCTTTCAAATAAAATCTCATCAAACCAAAGAGAGTTCTTTTAATGTCCAGATAGAGTTTGCTTTTGGGAAAATCTAGCACAAGAAGAAGAGGGTGAATTGGCCAAGCGCTGGGCAAGGCCAGGTCGGCACCTGGAGGCAATGAGGTCACTATGCAGCCAGTAAAGACCAGCTTCTCCTGTCTTTTTGTCATGTCCCCAGGGTTAATCACACACTTTATAGCCATGGCTCTAGGTATTCCTGGATACTGTTAACTAAAGTTTCAGCTTTTATTTATTTGCTTTGGTTTGAATTAGTTTTCCTTTAAGTATATGAAAAATACAGGATTCATGCACAAGACCCCTCCAGATCTGTGCGATGGAGCAATCTGCAGCTGAACTGTTCAGCCCAGGCTCCTTCCACAGCTAAGACAGGAGAAACAACCACTTTTGATGTGAGGTTTGTCAGGTTGACGTGGGTATCTGCTCCAGGGTGGGATGAATCACACTCCCTCAGGTTCTACTGCCTGTTAAAGCAGCCTCGGGTGACCAGCTCAGATGTGCGTGTCCCCATGGGACTGGAGGAACCCTACCCAACGTGTACCATATCTGTACTGTAGAGACAGCTTCTGGTTTTAATTCCCACTGGTGGAACTCACAGATCTGCTGAACATTTCCAGGCAAGTTCTGTTCAGTTCTCATTTTTCTTTGGTAACACTGCAAAGATGTGGGTTTGGTTTTTGGTTTGGTTTTTTTTTTAGATTGTCCCCACTCCGTGATAACCTGCTTGGTGAAATATTGGATTCAGATGTTGAAAAGCCTCACGTAGCTGCCTCCTTAATTGTACTGTTACCTTATGATGCTTTATTTTGCCAGGTATCTTATTTCTGACACTGAGAATGCCTTAATGTCTTAAATACTCTTTTTGACATTTTGTGGTTTTTTCACGCAGATCATTTCTATGGAGGTTCTTAGAGTTTAGTCCTATAAGTAAATGACACAAACCACATCATCTTATTTGTGGTATATTAAATTTGATTCTTGCTTTTTTGTGTGTGTCTGAAAATACCTACTTCTGGACTATAGCACGGTTCATGGAAAAACTGAAATACAACAGTGATACACCCTGGGCTTCCCAGTTGCCCAGGTATTTCACAGCTACCAGCCCAAGTGGGTGTTGAGCTCTGCTTTGGTAACTCCATGGGCAGGTTTAATAAAACACTGAGGATTACTTTGGAGAAGGCTGAGCAGAATTTGGTATTCAGGGTTTTCCAAGCAAGGAGCATTCAATCACGATGATCCAAACCATTTGCATATTTTCTTTCTTTAATGGAGAGACCTTTTGTGCCCCACACGATGCTGCCTTCCATCAGTGCTGTTTCTTCTGGATGGTTTTGCTCTCTATTTAAGGTAAACCTTGCCTTACTTGTTGAGTTTTAGTCCATTTTCCTCTCTAAACGACAAATACAGCAAAGTATGTGAAACAACTTTTAAGAGAGCTTTTGCTACATCTAGTGGCAGAACCTTTGAAGTACCCAAAAAAAGAAGGCAGTTTATCAAGAAGCCAGTCTCCGTTTAAAACTCTTGTTGTAATGAAACCTGATGTGCTTTCATATCAGTATCTGTTTACTTTCGTCTCTCACGGCAAAGCTCTAATATTACTGCCTGATATGGCTTTTCTCGGTTCTGGCTGCCAGCTGAGACAGCGCTGGTCTGGACTAGATGAGAATTTGATTCAGACTGAACTATTTCTGAATACAGAGAAAAAGTAGAAGATGGGGGAGGAAAAACAATCACAGACACCACCACCCCCATCCCCCCCAAGCTGTCATCCTTCCCAGTCAGCACCTGTATCATCCAGGAGTCGTGAAAATTCACCCAAATTGCAGGAGGTTTGTTCAAGAGGTGGATGCCTGGATTTCCATTGTTTCCATCTTGTTTATTTAGGCAAAGTGAGGAGCATGTGCAGGAGGGACTGAAAGCCACCTGGGACTTGCTGGGCAAGTGAAGACATATGGGTCAAATCCCACGAGGCTGGGATGTGGATCAGTCCTAGCCGAGTGCTCACAGGTGAGAAACCGTAGTAACAGCAAATACTCCTACAACATCTGAGTAATTTGCTTTTTGAGGGACCGTTTCACTTGCTCATAGCCAGTAGAAGAGCTTTGCTTAATTCCAGTGGGAACTGGACACAGCCTTGGCAGAACAACACATCCTCCTGACCCCGGTCTAGATGGGGGCAGGCTTGGTTGCTGCTGCCCACACAGCAGTAAGACACGTGAACAAGGAAACTGGGATGATGATGCTTATATTGACAAAGTGATGCAAACCAAAACTGATAGCAAAACTACTAAAAAAAATCAACACTGATGTGTGAAGAGTTGTTGATCCAGATTTAAAATCTGGAATCTTGGTGGTGGGTGCTCCCCATGTATGGCAGAGCATGTATGGCCTCTTAGCTGGAAAGAGGCTCCCTTCATAGTTATGGAAATAAACAGGCACTTTCAGGGCACAGCATCCTGCACAAGGGCAAAAAATAGCTCACTGCCCCTGGCTGGACCCTGGAGTGACAACTCAGCCACCATCAGTGGCTGAAGACCAGCAAGAGGATTTGCACCCCTTCTGTGTTAGAGTAACGGGAAGCTCTTCTGTGAACAGTATCCAACCAGACAAGCAAAATCACCGCAGGTTTAAAGACATGGTGGGAACCCGGCAGTGGATATTTGCAGTATTAGTTTGAAAGGTGTGCGCAGAATGGGGAAGGAAAAACTAAGAACTTGGAGGACAAGTTATCCTCAAGTCTCAGAAATAAGCTAAGTCATGAAAACATACTGGGCGTACACCATTCATACCTTTGGACTTTTAGAGTAGCATATGCAAGAACGTTAGAAAATGCTCTAGGAGGATGAGCTGTGCATTAGCTGGGAGATGGTACAGATGAGGAGGCATTTCCATCTCAAAGTGTTACTTGCTCTTGTGAAATAGCAAAATAAGAAACAATTTCAACTTCAACAGTTGATACTTGTGATATTTTTTTCAGTTCAAAAAAATCCTTGATGGAAGGAATATACACCCCTGATATTTACCACTGGCGTGAAACCACAGGAGCGAAAAATAAGCCTGTAACTTTCTTGAGCTACAGGTTATGATCTAAGAAGATGATAACGTTTCTTGTATGAGGAATTATTTGTACGTGACAAGCTTGATCTGTTCCCATAATATATGTTGGGAATCGCTCCATGGCTCCCAGAGCTGTTTGATCAGCCCCATGCTGGGCAGCCTCACTGATGCCCCGAGTTCACTCCAGTGGAGAGAGATTGTCCAGAGATAACACACTGTCAAAGTACTCTGAGAAACACTACCATTTCTTTTTAGAAGCAGACATAAAAGAACTCAATAGCTCTCACAAACAGAAAAAAAAAAAATGTTTTGAAAGGAAACCAAACAAAATGGGGAGTTTAAAGGCATGATTTTCTTCCCATTTGTTTTGAGCCTGTTTCTTTCAGGTACATAAAAATTGGCACAGGCTGCATTTTTTTAATGATGGTTTGTGCTTCATTTCTATGCATGAAATACAAAGAGCAGTCGTGTCTCTTTTGGAAATGGGACCTATTTTTGCTTCCCAAATGTCATTCACCATTTAAAAAAATGTCACTCTATCTCATGTCTCTCCATCCTGCGTTGTGGCCGATGGCCACATGCGGGAAAAGATAACTGGTTCCTCAAGTCTCCTGATTAGCACAGAAGGTTAAACATGTCTGGCTTATAAAAGCTTCCCAGCTTCTTCCCTGAGCAGCGTGAGTGGCTTCCTGACCTCCTTGCAATTACTGCTCTCTGGGCATCCCTGCCAGTCAGGCGGGAGCTCCAGCCTGGAGCAGCAGGCAGCACTTCTCACCACCGCCCCCTCCAAACCTCAAAGCAAACCCGGGCAACCTGGAGGTAAAACCACAGCTGGCTGAGTGGGAAGAAAGGAGAAATTTCAGGGTAAGTGTAAACCCTTTCGTTTACTTGTTCCTGCACTCACAAGTTGCAAGTTCTTGGCCGGCTGGATGCTGGGACTCCTCTGTGCTGGCCAAGGGATTTACCAGGTATTCAGGGGGTGAGTAGGAAAACTCTTGGTTTTACTCAAAACTTAGTTCACTTGCTTCAGTGGCCATTTGAATATAATTAAAAATTTTATCAGAACGGCATAGGCATAATAAAAATGGAAATAATAGTAGTTTGTGGGAGGTAGCAGGAGTAGCAGTAGTAGCAGGAGGTGCAGTTATTCAGATTTCCTTTCTAAAGATTAGGAAACTACATGTAGAAAATAAGAGAATACAGATGTTATGTGCTTTTCAGTTACATTAAGTCCTTTAAAAAATAAATCACTGCTTTTTAACATACAGAGAAGGGATAGTATCCATTCATTGCAACTCTGCCTTCGGAGGTTTTTGCTAGATGCAGTTTCATCTATTATTTAAGACTTAATATAGAATATGAAAATGATGCATTTTTAAACTAAAATACAGAGGTAATTTTTGCATTCCCTTTGGCCCTTAAGCTGCCTTCAACATCTGATGTCTAGCAGGACCGTCTCAGGCCCAGTCTCCCAAATGCAGAAGATCACTTCTGGTCCAGCTGTGCCATCCTAGGGGCAGACTGGCATCTGTTCAGACAGTCTGAGTTCTGGCATTTCCTAACTTCTGACCATTTGATGTTTCAACCTGAGCCATCTTCCTAGCATAATCCTTCTTAAATGTAACATGAGATAATTTTTGTGAATGTGACTCTCCCCCAAAGACGTGTGTAAGACTAACCACTATACAGGTGCACATGAGACTGCAGGGACTGACTCAGCAGAAGTCCAGGAGGAGCTGGGCTCAGATCCAGGCTGAGGGCAGGCATTTCCCAAGTTACATGTCTTCTTCACACCCACAAGGGCTGCCTGTCTCAGGCAGCTGCCATTTTCATCTACTGGTTTTGCATGTAACAATGGAGCCACATGGCCCCACCTGCCCATAGAATCACAGAATGATATGGGGTTGGAAGTGACCTCTGGAGATCATCTAGTCCAACCCTCCTGCCAAAGCAGGTCCACCTAGAACAGGTTGCACAGGAGCATGTCCAGGTGGGTTTTGAATATCTCCAGAGACGGTGACATACCTCTCTGGGCAGCCTGTTCCCGTGCTTTGCCACTTTCAAAGTAAAGAAGTTCTTCCTCATGTTTAGGTGGAACATTTAGAGGGAACTTCTTATGTTCAAGTTTGTGCCCATTACCACCTTCTGGGCAGTGTCATCATCTGGAGACACTGTCCTGGATGTGGTGAAGATGGTCGCTGTAAGGAAATCAGAAGGAACTGGTAGCTCTAGGGAACAGATTAGAGAGAAATCTGTCTTTGCTGTTGTTTAAACTGCATAACCCATATGGTTAATCTGCCTTTTTTAATATGAAGGGAATTTGGGGGGAATTAGGTCTGCCAATGTTTTTGCTTATTAACAATGTTACTTATCTCAGAGCTCAGGCTATTATTAGCAATATTACATTCTGCAGTTGGTAGCTTTCTTGACTGTTATTATTAGCATTTTTATTTCAAAATCCTTGAGATAATCTGACATGCAGGGAAAGGCATCTGGCGTTCCCTTATATCTCTTGAGGGAGGTTATGGATTTCTCATTTATGTTTTAATTGCTTTTTTATAGCTGTATATTTCTAGATGGCTTCTTATGGACCAATTCCCATATCATGAAGTCATTCTTATAGACAATCCAGATACCGTGGTCCAGCACAAACCAGGTCTGCTCAAAGGTTTAGTACTGTGATTAAGAGGTGGAGAAATAACACAGGCACGTATATATATGCAAAGCCTTAATAGCTAAAAACCAGGTTTTTCTGGGAGCAGTAACATTAAGAAAGCCTGGTTTCCTTGGGGAAAGGTCCTTCACAGCCACCTCAGGTCTCCTCCCAGCTCCCACACCACGTTGTCTTCATTGCAGCCTTCTTCTATGGCCTGCCCGTGGGACAGCAGGCACCGGAGATGCTGTGGAGCAACTTCTCTGCAGATTGCCTGGTGGGTGGGGATGTTGCCTTGGCTGGTGGCTGCTGCCTCGAGAGAGGGATCAGGCCTGAACTACCCCGGCATTTCCCTCCCTGTGTGCACTGACTTGCCTTTCCAGTTCCCAGTCACTGACCATCACTAAGTCTGTGAGATTTAGACCTTTGTAGTCTCTCTGTCACTGTCAAGTTTGACTCAAATAGGCTGAAGGTATCAAATGGTTGCATGGAGGTTGCAATGCACCAAAAGTCAATTGTCCAAACTCTGCATTCGCTTGTCAGCAAAGGTGAAGACAGAGGCAATTCTAGATTCCCACCCCATGTCTCAGCTGACTTCCTTGCTCATGTACCAGAACCACTAGATCCAGTGACCATCTTTCAGATGGCTGCAATTCAGTGAAGTCACCCCTTGATTAAATGCTTAAATTTCCACCCAGCTCTTTCTCCCTGTAATTTGACTTTTTTCCCAGCCTGATTGCTTGCCTGGGAATAAAGAGGAATTTGTCAGCATGAAGAAATGTATTACAGAGTTAGTGCTTGGAACATAAAAAGGGCCGGTTGATGGAATAAAGGTCTGTCATACCAGTTTGTTACTAATTATTTCTCAAGGTATCAGTTTGAATCAACATCAAAAGTTTTCAGATGGCATTTCATGTCTTTTAAATCCATCTGTTCTCCATGCTCCAGGAATTGTTTCTGTGGTTTGAGCCTCCATTTCTTCCTACAACAACAGATTTTCTTCCTTCTGGTGTGGGGACTCTCCCTTCCAAGCTGTCTTTCTGACAGGGAAACAAATATCAGAAGGAATGTTGATGCTTTGTCTTCAGTGTCCAGACCATTGACAGCGAGCCAAACACCCTCCACCCACTTCCTTTCATTTCTCACTTCCTTTAATTTTTACCCTTTCTCCTTAGCTGGATAAAGGGTGAATGCTGGTCCCGCTGGCTACAAAGAGTTGAAGAGAAATGAAACTCTGTGACAGCCCTGAAGCACTTTGACGAGACTGTGAAGTGGTTTTGGGACTGAAATAGCAGCAGCTGCTTCCGATCAGGAGCTATATTAGCTGAGGAAGAGGAGGGATTATTTCTTGTCCTCACAACAGCTCCAGCAAGTTTGATTTTCTGGTCTGAGACCATTCAGAGCCAATACAACAACTAAACCCCACCTCTGCAGTGGCTTTATCCATCTGCAGTGTCCAGGCCGTGACCTTACAGAAACCCTTCTTAGCCTTGTAGAAATACTGTCAGGAAAAAGTTATGTCCGAGAGATGTATTTGGTATCAGTGAACTGAACTTGCTTGTGCTGATATATAGCAGTTAAGCATTGCCCAGAAAGGTGATAGTAGCTTTATTTGTTGGCTAGATAGAAAAAATGAAGATGTGGTAATTTATATGCATGGTTAAGTATGAACCGTGGGGATGTTGAACAGAATTATTACTTTTTACATGACAAAGTGGAAGGTTAAATTATTATTTTTTAACTAACAAAGAAGGAGGTTAATTTATGATGCAATGTATCTTTGAGAAAAAGATAGCAAGTGCTAGAAAAATTGTGGCTTAATATATCAACCAGAGTAGTTAAGGAATGGTTAGAAATGAGTATGCAAGGAGCAGAGAACAGAATCTAAAAGGCGTGATGGAGTCTAAAAATAAGTTGTTCAGCCTCCTCCCTGGGTGGTGTTTCTGGATGCTCCACCAATTTCTTCCTGCCAGGTACCTTCAGGCAGAGAGGACTTCTCTGCATTGAGCACTGAGAAGGATTTGACCCTCTGTCCTCACAGTGTGTGGCAATTGTCACGAGAGGAGATGCAGGCATCTGCATGGGCATGTTGGCACCATCCCTTTGCCTCCAAGGGTTTTCAAGGTATTTGTCTGGGACTGGTGAATATGGGACAGGAGCTACAGAGACCCACATTCTTGGGAAGCGATGGCTGGAGTGCTGGCAGGCCTCCATGTATCCGCTGAGCCCTGGAGATGTCCTGATCTATCATAGGAGCTCAGAGGGCAGGTCAGCTGGAGATACACACGACAACCTCACTCCCTGTCCTTGGTAACAATTTCAGTGAGGATGGTCAGGAATTGAGTCTCACAAGAGTAATGTGTGTTCATGGGCTCCAGTTGAATCCATGGTTAACAGTGTGGTATCAGAGACCAAATGTGGGCAATAGGTCATTTTTGCTTCATTTCACCTGAACTAGCAACCATTTCTTGGCAGCTCTCCTCAAGGGTAACACAACAGAGGACACTGAGGTTGAACTGCTATGCGGTTTTGTTGTGCCTTTTTCTTTCCTGTAGTCACATTTTCAGAATAAAAGATTTGTTACTGATCACCAGAGCTCTTCTCCTCATCTTAGCTGGTCATTCCCAGCTGCTGCAGTGCTGCAGGACGCAGGGCACTGAGTAAGGCACCTGAGGTCCACATGCTGCAGCTTGTTCTGGTGACAAGATTTCCATCCAACACACCACAATAGGCCATTGCCCAGTTATGGGACCAGCCGTGCATGAACCTATATGGTACAAGCCCTGTCTGGATGATGTGTACACGTCCTATGTCCACAGGTCAAGAAAGATGCTGAATAATCTGTGTATTCAGAGAAAATGCCACAAGAAATAAGTAGTCATAGCAAGAAAACCTAAACAGTTACTGCATACGGCTATGTGGAATAGGTTAGGTAGAAAGCAGAAGATCATCTAACATCCAAACAGACATCTAAAATCTGTCCAGTGAACCATACCCCAAAGTGCCTGTCTCTTGTCTTTCATTATAAAGGGTGTCAAGACAAGTCCCTCAGAGACAGATGCCATATTGCGATCTCCTAAATTCAGATGAGGTGTCTGACCAGTGATATGAAGATCAGTGCCCAAAGGGGACCAGGCAGGTTATCAGCATCTAAGGTACCCTGGAAGACTTTCCCCATAATCTACGTTCACCCTGTGCTCGGTCAGGTTTTACTGAGTAGCTAGATGTTGTCTGGAGCTCTAGTTATCCAGCAGAGGATGGCTTGTTCTGGTCATTTTAACCCACTCAATTCATTGCAAACTTGGTTGTCACAGAAAATATGGAAACCCAGAAAGAGGCAGAAGGATAAAGCCACAGCAAAGAGAACATGTGAAGTAGAAACCAAAGAGGAGGAAATTGTAATAGATCTAGCCTAAAATCAAATGGGGGAAAAAAGCTTGGCTAGAAAGTGTAATTAATTCTGGCTAGAAAGAGACAAGGAAATGAAAAATGAAACAAAGAGCAGAAGTGGCATGAGAGAGAGAGAGAAGAAAGATGCTGAAAAGAAAAAAACTGGGGAAACAGAAACCCAATAAAGTAACCGACATGCAGCAAAATATACTGCAGAGAAATCCTTTCAGCGGGGTCAGAGAATCTGTCCCCATTAAAGTTTCATAGTGAAGGCTCAGTGGGATTTTCAATATTTAAAAAGTGTTTCTGAAGGTAGCCAAGGGGAGATGC
>JAOQGH010000001.1:185124898-185151415 GCA_025769975.1 Gallinago jamesoni | reverse complement strand
TTAAAGTTTCATAGTGAAGGCTCAGTGGGATTTTCAATATTTAAAAAGTGTTTCTGAAGGTAGCCAAGGGGAGATGCACTGGTAACTCTTGAAAGGCTAATGCATTAAATTTTATTTTGTCTTCAAATAGCATGGGACAGTGTCTTACTCTAGGTTGCTTTAAAAGAGCACCCGTGTCTTCCTTTGCTCCTTCCTCTCATTAAAATATCCCTGTCTGGGGTGTTTTACATCCTCTGCTTTTCTCTCTGGTGATCACTGGTGAAGATAAGACAGGTGAAGAAGTGTTGAAGGCAGAAGCTGGGAGTTGTGGGGCTGCTGGTCCACCACCCCACAGCTCTGGGGTAAGACCCTCACGCCCTGCAGAGAGGCAGAAGTGGAAAAACAAAGGCAAGACAAAGGGTTTCACCATGTGGCCCCTGATGCGGAGAAGAAGGACCTGTGGTTTCCTTTGTGCAAACAGAAACGACAGATTCCATCCTGGTGCCCGGTAGGTGGTAGCTACAGGTACCCTGGCATGGGACACAAAGTCCCCGGGCAGGGAGAGTTTGTCCTTTCTTGAATTCCTGTCTAATGAGGGGGAGTGAAAGCCCCTCAAAGGGAAAACAACTCACAAATGCAAATGCAGGCAGGGTCATCTCATTTCTGCCTGGGTATGGGTCTGAGGCAGGAGGCGTGAATGTGTGCTTTGAAGCTGAGAAGAGGAGCAGCAGCAGGGCAGAGGGGCAGGTCTCCGTGTGGAGGGACATCCCTGCTCCAGATACTAATCCAGCTCCTTGCCCCTGGTTGATAGCAGCTCGCTCCATTTTGCACTCCAAGTACCAGGCCAGCAATATAACTGCGTGAAAGTTATAAAATAACATGATTTAGTCTCTCTCTTCCTTCTAATCCTCAACTTTTAGGGGCTGTACACCCTCTACCCACAGCCCCCGTGGCACTTCTCAGGACAGCCCACACTTTCAGGGGTTATAACACTAAAAAAAAAAAAGTTCGAGAGAGAGAAAGATGGCAACACGTCCCCCCGGCCGGGAACTTTCCCCGGTGGCAGGCAGCAGGTCCCCCGCCGGGTGGCAGCATCGCCCCGCCGGCCGGCCGCCCTGGGGACCGGCGGCGCTGGGGACCGGGGCTGGCTGCTGGCGCTGAGCGCTCCTTCCGTTGCCATGGCACTTGCATTTCGTTTGTGCCATCCTGAGCATCAGTAACTTTAAACAACTTTCTGGAAATAACATTGTGTGTGTGTCCTTGTCTAAACAGCATAAATCTCTCTTGCTGCCTCACGTCACAGAGTCTGCTGCATTGCAAAGCATTCAGTAGAAGGATCCCGCTCCAAAAGCTTTTATGTTGACTAGTACTACATGAGCTATCCCATTTTTACAATAAAATCATTCGGCCCAAGATTAAGACATCTACGTTTAGGCATCCACCTGCTCAACAAGTGTGTAACACACCTATCACCAACAGAGATCCTGTCAATGCAGCCCACTGAGCTCAGCTAGTAATTACCCCGGTAGCCTTGGGGTTGGCAATGCTTGTCCCCTGACCCCCTGTAAGGAGAACTTAGATGCTGGGCTTGCATGTAGCAACCTATGGGCAGGCTGCTAAATTTGAGGGGGTTTGTTGAAAATGGAACCACTTCTCGTATGTAGCTACTTCAGGACCAGAGTTTTCTCGTCCTTTCACATCCAAGCAGGGCAGGGTTGCAACACAGAACAGTCCCCACCAAGCTGGCATTGAACCAAGGGTGGGCACCACTCAGCCAGTTCCTCAACAAATTTAGAAAACAAACAGCCTCAAACTCCATCTGCCTCCAGCCTCTAGCCAATATTGTTAGTGGCAGGTGATGAGGGAGGACTAAAAAGACAGATAAGTGTCTGTAATACCTCCCTTGCCCAGCCCCTGTTATATTTTCAGTTCAGAGGCTTTCCCTTGGCTTGTCCCTTGGCTTTCCCTTGACCTGGTACCCTCAGCAGACACCCCACCCCACCCTCACCTTCCAAGTGTCTGTCCATGTGATGAAGACACAGGTTGTGTCATGGGATGGGAAGGAAGATGTGGCACTGGGTGCGTTCTCAGCATGACTTGTCAGGCCAGAAAGTGAAAGAAACCAAGTTTCTTCCTTTGACACAAGGAAAATACGGTGATAGATCAGATGCAGAGGTCTCCATTTAGCACATGTATTAAACCAGGCAGAATGAATCCCATCCTCACTGAATCCTGGGCTCAAGAAAGACACCTCCACCTGGTGGCCACTGTTTTGTGCGGCGTGGTTCTCTGTAACTGCTGCTTACTGACAATTTTCAGTATTACATATTTTCCAGTGAGAAAGAGTGCAAAACATTATCTCTTTAACTGATCACAGAGAACCTTGAAAATAATAAAAGTAGCATGTTCTTATTGTACCATGTTCTAATTGTTCTCAGAAAATGTGATCACATGCTGGCTTGAAAGTTTAGTTACCATAATGAATGAAATTTAAACAAGATATCAGACAAAACTTGCACTGAGACAGCAAAGGGCACTTTGTGTTTCAAGCTTTTTTCATCAGAAGTTGCCTGTTGAGTCCTAGTGACCAAACCTGAAACCTGTTCTTCTTTTCATGACTTTTTAATGAGCAATTCTTTCCTTTCAGTATCTGTAAAAGCAATTTTGGGGTATTTTAGACCCCTTTCCCTATCAAAGAAGCAAGCAGAGGAATTCTTCCAAACCATGTAGCATATAGTGAGGTTCTGCTGTGAGAAGGCTTTATCTGTCTCCCAGCCAGCCGCCTTGCTCCAGGTTTTCTAATCCAATGGCAGGGATGCAGAGACAGAATGTAATGGCCCAAGAAACTGGTTATTGTGAGGGAAGGACAGACTGCCACCCTCTCCTCCACCTCCCTTTCTCCTTTGGGGTGGAGCTCACCCGGTGCTGTCCCCATGGGGCTGCGGCACAAGCCAAGGGGCATCTGGGCTATCTCTCTTGCTACAGAGCTCAGCACAGACATGATGAAACCTCGGCCAAAGTCTGACAGCTTCAGCTCCCAAATGACTAATGCTGCTTAAAAGTAGGAGCCAAGACAGGATAACGTAAAATTATTTGTTGTCTGCCCCAACAGCAGAGCAGGGCTATCTTCTCTCTCTGATAACCTGAATGGTTTTGACCCAGATTATAACCTCTGGTTTGAATTTAGAGATAAGTATTGTTATATCAGCCTTGTGCCAAGACTCAGAAGCAACTTATGGCAGAACGATGTGGTGTTTCACAAGGGCCACTTGAGGCTGCAGGATTTGGGCAGCGTGGTCCAGACAGATGCTCACCTCCACTCCACATCTGGAGGGGCCCCGGGGCAAGGGACGGTATAAACTCTAATGAAGCCACTTTGTCAGTGGCAGGAATAGAGCTGGCTCCAGGTACTTGAGAGTTTACAACCACAACAGTGGATTTAATTATCACTTTACTGGGCTTTAAGTGAGCTGTAAGACTAATCTAAATTTAACTGCATTACAGGGTCGGCAGTGTCTTTACAAGCTTCCTCAACAGAAAAGTGTCAAATTAGGGCTATATCAATAGATAAAGGGAAAAAAATAAAGCCATTGATGGCCATAGATTCCCCAGCTGATATCTTTACACTCTGCTATAAAAGCCTATCACCCTTCATTTAAAGAAAGTGAAAATTGTTGACATCTCTTTTAAGTGCTAATCATTAGGAAGTGACTTGAACTAAATATAATTAGAATCAAATAATGTGCACCTTTTATTGAGAAATAACAACACTCAATATCTTCTGCTGTTTAAGTTTCCAGATAATCTGAGTTATTAAATTGAGACCAGAGGCTGGAGCCCCTCCAGCTGCTGCAAGGCTGCGCCATCTCTGGTGCCATCAGGACCTGGTGCTGTGGCTGACCACTTGTTTTACTTTGAAAAATGCAGTGCTTTGCTCGGGCACAGATGCTTTCCCGGGCAGAGAGGGCTCTGCTTTCCTGCTGCCCGGAGCCAGGGCAGCCCATGGGCGCTGGGACCTCACCCCTGGGCGCAGCAGAGCCGCCTGGCCGCGGCGGCAGACCTTTGTGAGCCATAAAGGAATGGACTTTGGCAAAACCCTGCCCTTGGACTTTTAAGCACCTGCACCTGCTGACCTGGATAAGAGGATTTTTGAGGTCATGACACCTGTGAAACTAGCCAGGTACGGGGCTCTGCTGGAGGGTCATCCCGCCCTGAGCTCTGGGGCACAGCTCTGAGCAGCGAGGTAGCCCTGTGAAGACACCCAGCCCCTGGCTTGGAAAAGCCCATCTCCTGTCCCACTGACCTGCCTCACATGATGTTCCTTCCCCAGCAGGAACTGGGGACTGTCCAGGTGAGAGAAGGCCCTGGCAGGCAGCAGTAGGAAGGGAGCAGCCCATGCCACACCTGGGACTCTAGTGCAGTCATTCTTGTGTTTCGCTCACCCAGGTGTCTCTTTCTTTCCTGGTCATTTCTTCACAGACAAGACCCACACCATCACGCACCTAGTCCAGGCCAGATGTCCACTTGCATAGTCCATGGATAGTGTTAGGGACCTTTAGGGGATCATTAAACCTGGGCTCTGATGAACTGCCCTCAGCAGATACCTGTCTATCTCCCTTGCTTGCTCAGAGAGCTCAGATGACCAGATTAAAGTTAAATACCTACATTTTGCAAGGCTGAGATTAGCCATCTAGTGAGATGAATCCTCCACAACTGTGGAGAGCACTCCCTGACAGGTACCAACTACACATCTTCTAGAAATAAACTATTTAGCTCTCTTTATATTTGATATATTTAGCTCTCTTGTATAAGAGTATAGCTAAGCCTAGCACACAGCATACCCAAATTAAACTGTGCATTTCTTCCCGTCAGCCCTTTATCTTAGACCCTTGCTACCTGTTGTACTCTCACCATAAATTCCTTCCCTTTGCAGAGCTTAGGGAACCCCGCTGAACTGCCCTGGGTGTTTTGGCACAGAAAAGAGGTGCTGGTGCTGCCTTGGATCTTTGCAGGACAGCAAACCTTGCCCACCCTGAGGATCTGAAAGAGCTGAGGTTGGAGGGAGCTCCGCATTTTCTTCCTCCCAATTACCTGGGAGCTGGAAAAATAAGCACAGCCCTGGCTGGAGGGGTGGCCTCTGGGTGAACCCCATGCTCTGTGTCTATTTGCATTGCTGAGAAGTGCTTCTTATCTTTTGGACTTTCAAACCATGGGGTTTAAAGAAATACTGGAGTGAAATTACAGCTGCTGATGACCAAAGCACTATATTTAGGCTTCACTGTAACTTAAACATTAGATTATGAACTGCAAAATATTTTTTACATAAACTCTCACCACATAAACAGTGAGCTAAAATACTCAGTTTGTTCCATTGACTTCAGCCAACTACAGCACAATTCTGGTTATATATTAGACCTAGGGGACAGCCTCAAACCTTGAATTAACCAGGAAAACACTGGAGAAAATGGCCAGTGAGAATATCCTAGCTGCAAACTTCATAGTTCGCCTCCTGATATCCCTTATTAGAAGGAGCTGCTTGGCTTCAATCAGCATTCACACTGTGGGGTTTGCTGGTTTTCATTTCAGAAAGACCCCACAAAATTTCAGTCATGTGAGACCCATCACCCAAGGTGAAGTGCCTGAGTGGAAATACAGCTTTGAAGGGATTTAGTCCTCGGTTGTGGGTAAATATCTTAGGTAAAACAATGTGGATAAAGCCCTGCTGAGCCAGCTGACCTTGGGGAAGGCAGACAGGGTGGTTTATCTGAACTTCACTTATCTGAGGTCTCCTCTTGTTTGAGGTGGGATTATGTCGTCCACTTCACACTGAGAGAGGGGATTCTGTGTGACCCAACCAACCTAAGGTGCATGACCCAGTGTCCACAGTTACATCTTGGGAAAGCAAGTGACCTTCCTCTGGAGACCAAAGTGGTTTGGAAATTAAAAGCCCATATGAAATTCTTTACAGTGAGGGTGGTGAACAGGTTGCCCAGGGAAGTCGTGGATGCTCCATCCCTGGAGGTGTTCAAGGCCAGGCTGGATGGGGCTTTGAGCAACCTGGTCTGGTGGGAGGTGTCCCTGCCCAAACCATTCTATGATTCTATGATTCCTGTGCAAACTGCTCTAGGTGGACCTGCTTTGGCAGGGGGATTGGGCTAGATGATCTCCAGAGGTCCCTTCCAACCCCATATCATTCTGTGATTCAGGCTTCAATTGTATGCAATCATGAAGAGGAGAAGCACTCAGAGGAAAGAAAGGTGGAATAACCTAGGGAAGACACTGAGCTCAGATGAGCGGTGAGACAGTTGTGAGGCAGACACTCCCCAGGCAGACATGAGGATTGCATACCTCCACCATTTTCCAAAAGCCTCTGGTGACTGCTTTTGACACCAGGACAGGTATCATCACTTCCATGATGACTTTTTAATCAGTCATCTTCACCTCTCAAGAGCATGCTGGTTCTTCGCTCCATCATAGGAATCGGGAGTATCCCATACCTCTCTCCATCCCAGCTTTCTGTAGCTCTGCCCAGAAGAAGAGCTTCCCCTTGGTGACCCTGAACCTGGGACATGCAGTGACTCCATCTAGACTAGCATATAAAATGGACCACAGTGAGCCCTTGGGCCCTGAGAGCAAGCAGCATGGCTGGCCTGAGTCCATATAGCTGAAGTCCCTGTCACATCCATACTTCCTGCTGGGAACTGCAGAAATGCGAAGCCTTCTGCACACTGAGTGGCTCCAGTTACTACATCAGGATCTCTTATGCAGTGCTATGGGACAACAAGTTCACCATACAGACTGTCCACCTCCTCCCCATGCCCAACCTCAGTTCCAGAAGTGGAAAAAAGTCAGCCATCCCTTTGTAATTCTCCCCAATAAAATAAAAAATAAAAAGAAAGAAAAGAAAAATACATCAGTGATGACTTAAGCTGGAGTTCCCAGCTGGAGTTGCCCATTTCCAAACTAGCAGTGTACCTCCACTTGTGGGCCTCATGGTCTCCCATTGTACTGCTGACACAGAGTTAAATAAAAAACAAAACAAAACAAAACACTGAAGAACACTGAAGAATTATTCCTAATCCCTTTTTGCTTTACAAAACCAAATAATTCTAATAAAATCTTTTCTCACAAGCAGCAGTGAAAGAAACAGCATGGTCCATTTGCAATTAGTTTTCAGCTTACAAAATCACCTTGTGAATGAAATTTGCGTCTGAGTTGTATGAGAGTCAAGAAGGGAGAAAAGATAACGCCAGTGAGGGGAGAGCTGATTTATATAGTGTCTGCCCGTTGCCTTTTATTTTCTGAACAGCAGGAGGAGATTAATGATATTGTCACAACAACATTAATGATGCTGTAAAATCATAAGGACAAAGAGAGCCAGGATTCGATAAAAGTGAGATTTACAGCTGCATCAGTCAATTTAATTATCTTTTACTAGGCTTAAACTAAGCAGTAACACTAATCTCCATTTAACATGTTTTACAGGGTCTGCAGGTGCTTTACAATCCTCCTCCATTCAGAAGTGTCAAATTATGGCAATATTGATAAAAGAGTGGTGTAAACGGTTGTCTAGTCAATCCCCGAACCAGTTAATATCTTTCTTTACTGCATTGTAAAAGCCTATTACTCTCAAGTTTTGGAGTGAAATTTGTGGACAGTAATCCGAGTTGATAATGTTTAGAAAACAGGTTGGGGGAAGATAAAGATCCCCGTCCACCTGCCAGCGCTCGCTGTAGAAGGCGGCGCTGGCTGCCTCTGCGCCGGCTCTGCTGCCCGCTTCCTCTCCCCCTGGGAATGAGCTTCAACTCCGCATGGAGGAGAAGCAGCAGGCCCAAGCAACATCAAGCCCTGGCATGTATTTTTGCATGGTCTGCTCTGCAGCCTGGGGCGTTGGGTTCCCCCAGCCCACGGGGTCGGGTCCCCCCAGCCCGTGGGCAGCAGTGGCTCTCCCTGGCCTTACTTTTCAACTGATCCCTGGGGCAGAGGGGGACCAGGAGCAGGGGCTGGTGGTGGCCCCATCAGTTCTGCTCCTCTGGTGCCCATGCTTGCCACAGGGGTGGTAACTCCACAGCCAAACCCCATGCAGAGTCTTACTTCTACTCCCCATAGCAGCAACCAAGCGTGGGGATTCACTAACTGGAAGCCAAACAATCGCCTAATTGTATAACAGGATATTTGATTTTATTACCTCCTGCTAAACCATGTTAGATTATATATGTTAATTTTCCATGTGCTGTTTTTAAAAACCACATCCCTTGGGTACTTCAGGAGAGCAGGCTTGATTTTTCACTCTCCATCACTTTGTGGAGTTACTTATTCCACAATGAGGGTGTAAAGCCCAACCATCTCCACTCCATGGGCCATTTTATGGCCATCCAGCCCTACCTTCCCAAAGAAGTATCTTTCTTTGAGTTACAGAGGAGCAAGCTTTTAGCATTGGGGACAGAGGAATAATTCTTAAACTTGTGCTTTTTAAAGTTTTTGATTTTCAATGAGATTAAAGAAAATGTAACTCAGACTAGATGGCAGCTCCTGGCAAACTGCACCCTTCAAACCTAGGAGTCACTTGTTTGCCCAACTGTTGTTTGATACGTAGAAGCTCTAAAAAATCTAAATCTTTCTTAATAAGATCAGATTCCCCTTCCCCGCTTTACAAGCAGAGGAACATCAGTCTCTCTCTGGCCAGATATGGCTGGCAGTGAAGAAACTGATTTTCTCTCATTTACTGCGAGTTCTGGCTCTGAGAACTTGGTGATGGAAATTCAGATCCCACTTTACGTTTTATTTCATACCATTACCTGTATTTAAGTGCTGTGGCGGCTTTGAACCGTCCTTCCTGCTGGCCAAGTATCTCAGCAATTTCTGAGATACTTTGGTCTCGCTACCCCATGGTATCGGACATTTTTTGAGTGAGGAGTCAGGCTTCCTGGGAAACGAATTTCAGGGAGCAGGCAATGCCCTGTGTCACTGAAGGAGAGTTGTTCTGCTCATGCATTGCTTAAAAAAGTCAATAAACACAGAACGACTGAGCCCAGTGTTTCTACAGCATCTTATTTTTAGATATCTCGATTTTTTTTCTACTACTACTAAACTAATCCTGCTAAGAAACTAAAAAATTCTCTTCCTAGGCAAAGAAAAGAAGCTCACTTTTTTTTGACAATTACCAAGAAAGTTTACAGCAAAAAATAGTAACAGAAGTCTTCTGACTGCTAGTTATGTTTGAAACACGTTGTGGCCCTGCCTTACCATCTGCTTTCTTGGGCTTGCTAACACGTCTGATGTCCTAAATCATGGCAGGTATAATGTGCTCTGACAGCACTGAGTGATCCCCTCATGTCCGTTTAGGCCCTGGTACCTCAGTGCCCAGCCAGGGAGTCAGTGCTCCTGGTGCAGGAGGTGCTGGTGGACATGCCCAGGAGAAGGTGGACATGCCCAGGAGAAGTATCTCCTTGTATAGGACAAGTACAACCTCAAGCCCTGGCTCAGACCAATCCTAGGACCTTCCTGGGGGATGGACTTTTAGAAAATCAGATGTGTTAAAATCAGACACATTGAGTGTGACAGGCTTGGCCGGCCTCTGTCATGCAGCCCAGGTTCCCAGCTGCTGCCTCCACTGGGCTCAGCTGGTGGGATGCCACTGGTCAGCAGATCTCAGCCTGCAGAACAGCATAGAAGAACAAACTTGAGCTCTGCAACAGCTTTAGGGAGGCCTTGTGCACCAGTGATTTAACAAATTCTATGATTCTATGATAAATTGGGAAGTTGGCAATACATGATGGTTCCCATCAACCTCACCCCAGCCAAAGCCAATGATTTCCTCAGTGCTCCTCTGTCTAGGGACTTTCTGGAGAAGGGTTTTCAGTCAAAGCCCGAAATTGAGAACCATTTCAAATTTTACTGCCCATTTCAAGGAATCTCCACTAAGCAGTGGGGAAAGGGTATAGAAATTGGTAGGAGTTTTGTCCAAACAAGGTCTTCAGGATTGAGCCCCTGTCAGTAAGTCCTGCAACGTGCTTGTCTGTGCAGGAAACAGGGAAAAAGTCAGTTTGGAATTCTTATCCATCCTGTCTTATCAGGGTGGTAAATCTGGTCTTTGATCTTTTGTCAACAATGCACAGAGTTGGAGGCAGCTGCCACCACCCTGCTCAGCGATGCAGTCATCGGGGTCTCATAAAACATTTATGAAGCCTGTCATAAACTGGCCTGATAAAGAGCAGGACATTAGGAGTCAGCAGCTTCTTGGGGAAGATCTTCCCTCTAACTCCAAGGCTCCTTTGTTTAAACAGCAAACACAAGCCACCAATTGCACCCTGCCATAAAGCCTCGGAGCAGGGAATTTTCACCAGCCCTCGTGCCTGTTGAGTTTGTGTGGCAGGTACTGGCCTTCACCATTTGCCTTTCCCACTTGCCAGTCCAAGGGTAGGTGGGAGAAGAGGGGAGGAAGAAAATAAATAAATAAAATTATAACCAAAGAAGGAAAGAGAAAGAAAGTTACCTATAAACGGATGGCAGGCCTGGTTCCAGATTAAGGAAGAAATGGATGTTTGAGCTGAAATATTTTTGGTCCTTTTATTCCTAGTCCTGATGAATTTTGTGAGATTCTCTGGGTTTGGTTCTATGTCAGATCCCGGGGTTGGAAACAATGAAGCCCACCTTCTGTTCTCACCTTCCCCAATTACTGCAACTCTGACTCGGCACAGCCCTTACCTCTTCTTTACTTTCTTTATAAGGAAATCAAATTGACCTGCCTTGTATGTTCTCTGTGCATACACTTTCACATTTTTTCCCAAAACACTCATAGAAAATGAGGTGCCTCCAGCACCCATCCTGAGGCACCTAAGCCTCAAGAATATGATCACGCTGGGGTGCAGTGCAGTGATTTCTGCTCACTTCAGCAACACCTCTCAGAAGCACGATGTCTGCGTTAGCAGCATGATCTTCTCAACCTAGAAGCTGAACCATGCAGGGGTCTATGTCCATCACTTGTTGGGATATTTCTTGTTCTGTGGAACAATTTTGGCCTGGGAGATGCGGTTGGAAAAGGAGACTGCTGCCAGCATAGGGTGTGTATGTGTTGCAGTCTCGTTATTTAAACAGAGGATTCATACCTTGATTTTCTGAATGCACAGGAAGGGCAATGTCAAAAGATAGCCTACATTCACAACTTAAAGCCCTGCTTCTGGTTAGCACTGAGACAGAATACTTCTCACTCTGCTGCCATGGGGACATGATTTTCATGCATATTCCAGCTATCCTCAGGATTATTTTTTTTTCAGCAAAGACACAAAATAACACATGAAATACTCTTTGGAACTCAGAAACACAAAATAATATCTAGTCAATGTTCTTCTTTTATTTGCTTGTGTTTTCTGTGATGTTGTATTCACAAAGTTGGGGTGAGGACCACTGCTGTTTCTGATATCTGACTTCATAAAGAAGCTTACTTGTTTCTTACAGACAGTTTAAATCATGCAGACTAAACTCTACCATAATAAGACACATTTACAGCTACATATTTATTTTATCGTGTGATGTCTATGAGATAAGAAGCTATGATGTTCTAATTGGTATTATTGTATTATTTGCCAATCAAACTACTGAGAAGTTTGGTGCAATCACATTTTCCCTACCAGTTAATTCAGTCTTGTTTCAGGCCACTGAAGTCACTAATAGTAACAATTGTTCTTGCTAGCAAGAAATTTGTGTTGGAACAGTTCCAAACAAGAGAGAGAGATACAAAGACACCTTAATTAGGTATTTGTTATGAGTTCCTTATAGTAATAAAGCACTAATTCAACCCTTGTGTATAACCGCAAAACAACTGTAATAAATTTCAGATTTGGTAATAAAACACCCCTATCTACCTTGATTAGGTAATAAAATAACAGTTACTTTTTAGAGAAATACCAAAAATGCAAAATGTTTCTAGTCCTAAATAATTTTTTTTTGCATGCAACACCTTGGATAATGATCCTAGGGGTACCAGAGAGCCGTCTGTACTTTCCCATGGATGAAGGCGACCAGGTGACCGCCTTGGCTAGCCAGCGCCTCGTGCCATTTAGGCGACCCAGTTCTCCTCCTCACTGTGTTGCAAACGAACTCAGGACAGACAGCAAGAACCTCTGCTTGCCACAGTCAGATGCAATTAGTCAGTTGATTGATCAACCACTGTCACTTTGTAGCACATCTTAATTGTGTGAACTCGCTCTGTCTCTGTATCAGGTTAGGTCATTCGACAGCAAAAAAGAAGAAAAAGGTCTTTTAAATGTTCACACGTTATCTACCACCACTCAGAAGGATACACACAATGCATTTACTCTGTTGTATGGTAGTTTACAGAAAATGTGACAAATGCAGCATTTTGTGCACGCTAGTGCAAAGCCGGTGTCCTGCACTCTGTGTGGGTGGCCCTCTAGCTCGCCTCAGTGTTCAGAAGGTGACCACAGGTCATGAAATTGCTGTGCCAGGATTTGTTGTTGGATTTGAAAGAGAGAGTTTGAATCAACTAAACTAATGAGGAAGACAGGAACCTCCTGCTCCAAACAGTATGACTCCAAACAGGGACTTCCACCGGGGAGCTGTAGGATGTGGGACCACGACATCATGTCAAATTATCTGCATGAAGAATCCTGTGTTCCTTAGTGACGAGACATCCACAAAGAGCTGCGTGCTTAGTTTAAGTAGGAACAAATTCTAGACCACACATGCTGAGGCTGTGGTACAGGCTCTGTGGAGATGCCAACCAGAGCTCTGCATCCTGCACCAGGAAAGAGAGAGATCCTGCATGAGGTTGCGCAGTGCTGGCATGAGTACCTTCTGCACTGTGACCAGGCACTTTTGGAAAATGAAAGTACTGTGTGACTAAACATTGATATGGGTCCTATAAATCCGAGTACCAGAGACTCTGCTCTCTGTTCTTCGTTTCTCTGTTCTTGCCCCTCCCTGTCCCAAGGAAACTTCTATCAAAGTTAACCCTTATGCTTTCCTCTGTTTCTTTCACTCTTCCAGACTTTTCCACTTCTGTACTCCTCATTCTTGACTTCTGCTTCTCTTCGCAACCCTGCATTATCCTGTCAGGCCTTTGTCTCTGGTGTCAGTTCTCCTACTTCCTGCCCTTACATCTTTCAGACTCTTTTCTTGCCTCTATCCCGTCTTTCTACTCTGTGTGCTGCATTTAGGCTGCGTGCTCAAAGTGCCTTATTTAAGTGTTACCGTCAATGAAGCAAGGAGGCTGCCCTGGAGAGCAATCTGGATTGCTCGTCACCTTCTTGGCCCTAGCCACCATGGTGGTCCCAATAACTAAGCTGAGTACATACAGGAGAAATGTGAGTGCATCTCTGCACATTGCGTATTAGACTATATGCCTACAGTTCTTGGGGGCAAAGAAAAGCATATGCAGCATCCTGTGCTACCCCCTCCACTAATAAAATGTACCAGTGCCATCATTGCCTCCATACAGATCTATATTCAGTGAAAGGCAAGCTTGCTTTCCCCACACCCTCAGAAGTTCAGAGCAGTGTAGATCTTCTTCTGCTTTGCTACATGCCAAGAGGGACTCAGTGCCAAACCCCAGTAAAGGCTAAAGGCAAATGGTTTAGGTACCGGAGTGGTGTGTTGTCCCACCAAAAGTTAGTCCAGGTGAGACAGGGCTTGGAAAACTTCCAGGACTAGTTCATTCAAAAGCAGATTTTGAAGACCTTTGCCGAGGATGCAGAGCTCTCTATTTAGACCAACTTAACAAGGACACACTAGCTATTCTATTCTGCTGTTGCACAGGTTTGGGAGATCAGCTGTTACTGGAGAAAACAGCCCTCTCCTCCAGTCAGAAAGAAGAACAGTCCCCACAGAGAGTTTTTCACAGACTTCACCTCTCTGTCCCATGGGGGTGAACTGGACATTCTCCCTCCAAGAGGAGAGTTGCTGGTCTTTAGGAAGACCCCAAAAAGAAAACCCACAGAGAAGTGCATGGTCACTGACTGCCCTCAGTGCATGCTTAATGCCCTCTCTCCACTTGTTAAGAAGCTCCACCTTCAAGATCTAAAGATGGCTCCAGTAACAGCTTGGGGGCAGTTTTATCTCCCTTGTGTCCCCACTGGACACATGCTGTCTTTTTTTAGGCACTGAAGAAGGCACAGAGCAGAGAGATGCTGGAAGTGAAACAACTCTTAATTTCCCTTGGTTGTTCTTTCCTGGGCACACGGTGCCTTCATGCCCTATTGACTGCAGTGAAATAAACCCTTACTGAACATGTATATTTTATACCTTAAGGATGACTGCCTGTGATGTAGTTGGTAAAATGGAACGGAACTACAAGTGAGTTATGTTCATTATCCCTAATGAGTAAAATTTGCTTACTGCAAACTCCTGGGTAATGATGAAGAAGATTATGGATAAATGTAACCGAAGTGATTCAGCCCACAGAATTTCAAAGGTTTTCAGAGTGTGCACCCAGACAGCTGGCTGTAACTGATGAAAAAGCTTTTGTCAATAGTACGCAGCCTTCTTTGTACCAGTTAGTTCCAAGTGATTTCATTCTGCACAGAATTGTCGTTTCTGCAAAGTGCTGGGATTGGAACTGGTGAGACAGCAGGGGAGGCGCAAAATGGCACTGCTGTTTCGCACACGCAAAAAAATCAATAGAGCCCTTTCCTGGTCTCATGAAAAAGTCATGCCTTTCCGTGTTTCGAAGAAAAATGGATTACAGCAGACAGCATCTTGATTGCAGCACACTCTTTTCTGCAAGGGTTCAGCCTCCTGGAAACAGACAAACCCCTTTGATCAGCTCCAGCCCCGCTGAAGTATGAAGCTCAGCAGCCAAGACCAAGCTCTATGAAGCCCCCTGTGCTCTCTGGAAGCTTCTACAGGGAGTTGATTAACTCAAGCAGAAAATGAGTCTGCCTGGTCCATCTGACAGGCCTGGCTGGTGTTGATATCGGGTTTGCTGTTTGTCTGTTAGCTCCATGCTCACATTTACCTTAACTCTGCGCCTCATGGAGGCAGCACATAAGGCAATGGATCGTAAAATCTGGCTGTATTGAGATATGACAAAAGCGGCTGAAACTTTACTGAGGTGAGGGTGGAAATAAACACCCTTCAATTCCCTAATACCTTCTTGATAAATGTAAAAGAATAAATGTCTCAGCGTGAACAGCTTTGTTGCTAGTCAGAGCAGGGAAAATAAGCTCTTCAGAAGGGCAGACAGACTTTGGTGTTGAAGACAGCTATCTCTGCTCCCTCCTTTTGACTCCATGGAGATGCCTCCTGTGTAGCATGGCTGGTGCTCTTTTGTATAATTGGTCCACATGATTTTCATGAGTTTCGGGTACTGAGAGGAAGGAACCGGTTTCTTTATTTATATCCTCTTGGGAATGTGTTCCAAAGAGGAGCTTCCTTGAGCAAGTGCATGGTCATGCACCTATTGTAGACTCACAGACCCATAGGACGATTTGGGTCGGAAGGGACCTTTAAAGATTGTCTAGATAGTCACAGGGCCCTTACCCAGCAAGGCTACTGGGTCTGAACTCCTAATTCCACTTCTTTAGGGATTTTTTATTGTCTCACTTTCATAGGATTTGAAGCAGATGCCTACCCTGAAGGTCACCAACCAGAAAGAATATGCAGGAGCCAACAAGATACTGATGAATCAAAACAATGGACAAACTAGTCCTGATTCCTCTTTGTTTGAAACGATTTACAATTTAGGAGAGCAGGAATGGGACAGTACTTAAGTTCTTGAAAGAATTCAAGACTGAATGAACTTCTTGATGAAGTTCAAGGCTTCAGCAAATCACCAAAGGCTTCAGGAAAAGCTTTCAGGCTTCAGGAAAAGCTTCCAGACTCCTGAAAAAAAAAAAAAAAAAAAAAAAGAAAAAAAATAAAGCAACTAAATGAAATTAAACAATGACCACTAGCACAAATTTCTTCTGTATGTGTGAATCTCATCAGATTTGAAACGGAGATTTTGTGTCCACTGAACACAGAGGTTCTCCTTGCACCACCCCATTTCACTTGACCGCTCTTCAGCCCCGAATCCATGTTCTTGCAACCACAACGTCCATGTGACCTGACTATCACCCAAGGAAAATTCACCCTACTGCTTCCTCCTCACCCCGCGTCCCTCGGGCCGCCCGCTCCCTCTTGGCTGATGGAGGCAAGAGTTGCCTCATGTTCCCAAAAGGCCAAGAAGTACAAACGGGCAGTCCTGCAATGCTCCGTATCGCTGAGCTCTGAACCACAGCCAGCTGGCTGGCAGTCAGCACGCAATCCAAACACCGTCCAAGGCTGCGCTGGCTGCAATAAACCCTTCAGGGCTGCAAAACAGGTCAGAGATCTCAAAGAATACATCTCTGCTCCGATAATGATTAACAGAATGGTGGCAACAGTCCCTGAGGCTTTGGCTGGCTCTCCGTGTGTGTGCACACACACGTGTGCGTATGCCAATGGGAAAGTTTATCACCCCCAAGCCCAGAAAACCTTTTTTCAGAGCAAAGCTTCTCTCCTGGTGGGCTGTTCACTCACCCCATACTATAGACCAGTGTTCCTAATCTCAGAGGCAGAGAATTCCCTACAGTTACATTTAAAACCAATCACGGGGGCTGGGGCTGGGTTAGCATTTCTCTAAATTCTGTAATGGACAAGTACGCAAGATCAAATTCCAGCCTCTGGTTCACAGGCATAAATCTGAAATTGGAGACAACTGGAGTTTTCTTAACTTTCGGACCCCCTGACTGAGAGTAGAATCTGCAAATCTGACCTGAATTGATGCCATACAATCTTTTGAGTGTTGGACTACGTGGCAGTGCATATCCTAAGCCCAAGTGGTCCTCTGTTAAATCAATAGTTTCCAAAGCAAAATAACCTTCCAGTTACTTGTGGATCCCATGCAATTATTTTTTTCCTCTTGGTCTTAATTTCTACTTATGTTTTAGAATCATAAAGTCAAGGATTTTTCCCCCTGTTTTACAAAGCACGCCATGCTAATTTTTCAGAAAATGTGTTTTAAAAAATTCAACTCTAAGCTGGTTACGCTTGGTATGTAACTGTGTGCATGTGTCTGTGTGTATATACACTCGTATAATGGATTTATAATAGTATGCAATTGTGTCCTGTTGTTATATGGACAGTTAAAAGAATAACACTCATGATGAGATCAGAATCATTAGAAGTACCTATTGTCATTCTCTTTATGCTCCGTTACACTAAAAAAATGTTCCAGAAGGTAAAACACTGGGGGCAGATGATGGGAACACTGCGGAGACAGAATCCCTTCCTGACCCCTCTTGGCTTCCCTTTGGTCAAGTGGTCAGCAGACAAACATGCAGGGACACTGCTGAGGTTCAAGCCCAGGTCTCTTCTGAATCATCAGAACCACTTCAGCTGGTTCCTGCAGCTGAAGTTGCCCCAGCGTGGTGATAACAGGCAGTCTGCAAGAAGCAGGAGCCTCCGCTCTGTACTCCTGAGGCCCTTAAAGCACCCAGGAAAGGGGCAGGGAGCTCTGCAGTGGGGCAGGATGCTCCACAGTGGGGCAGGGAGCTCCATGAGGAATGCCAAATCAGGTCCTTTGTAATCAATGACTGTTTCCTTCCTTTGTCAGGATTCTGACTGGCAATCTGATCTTTGCATGAGTTTCCTCTATCCCAAGCCAGTGTCAACAGAAAAGCGAATGGATAAAATGTAAATGGAGACCACAAAACTCCTAAGTAGAAGCGGATAACATTCCTTGACCTTCCTGCTCATAAAGCTGCATTACTTCCTCCTCTGCAATGAAGATTAGCTGTTATATAGTATTTACATTAGTTTATACGGCTACATCCTCAAAGCCTTTATTCAGCTGAGCGAGGCTCTGCCAAACCCGCCCAGGTGCGGGTCTGCAGCGGCTGTGAGAGCAGTGGCCTCCTCGTTAGCACGGCCAGCTCTGGCTCACGCGTTCGCTCACGAGCTCGTGAGAGAGGCTGGGGGACCGCGACGACACAGATGCCCAGCCCTCAGACAGCAATTGCGAGGCTGGATGAACTCAGCCCCCAAAAATGTGCTCTTCATTTAGCTTAGGCGAAGCCCGTGGCGGAGGGAAACAGAAAGGCAGCTGAGCCCAATTTCACCAGCAGAATATTTTTGTGTGTATTGATAAGTCTTCTTTTGTACGCATATGAAAGGGGAAGACAATAGCTGAAGGAGCAATCACCGGAATTAGGGCTCCGGCTCTCCAAGTCCTTACATCTGTTGGAAAAAAACAACGCTTCTGAAAACAATGGCCTGATGTTGGTGTGACACTGGAGGGAAAAACAAACCTTCCAAATGAATGTAATGCAGCCCTTCCATTTGTTCTGCGCTTGTCCATAGCACAAATACCAGGAAATTTCTTTTTTCTGGAGAATTAATTAAACACTGTAACAGTTTCTCCTTTTAAATAAGTATTCTATTAGGGAGTTGATTTTTATATATTTTTTTAAGCTCTGCTTAGTGCTTTATCTCTGAGAAGATAAATAGTTTAATTTGCTTTATGATATTACTTAGATTAATTAGCTGGTGTTTGCACAGCACGCTAACTATGTAGAGCACTATAAATGCTCATACCTTTTGTAGAAGTCATTGCAGGGAGCTTGGAGCACCTTTGGATTATTTGTTATGAAAGGTTAAAATGTTCTGGACTCCATTCTTTCCTCTGCTGAGGCTCAAACAGATATTTCAACCACTCTCCACTGACCACTCAAGCATTATTCAAGAATAACATGGGGAAAAAATGTAATGTTGCCTCAGACAGGCTGCGTCCCACGTTCCCCCATCCCACACCTCTCCCCTACCCTTCCAGGAAAATCCCTGAGAGGAAAGGGAAGACATTATTGAATAGTTTCTTGCATTTACTTGCTGATTTCTACTTTGTGATCAAGGTATTTATTGATGATAGAACCCAGCTGTTAAGCCCTCAAACAAAAAATGGCTTTGGGATCTTCCTGAAAGCAAGGTTTTAAACCTCGCAGTGTCTGATTATAGGGAGCTGTGGGCACAGCTTCTTACTTCCTTCCATATCTGTGCTTGTGTTTTCCTTTGCTGCCCGTATTTTGCATTTTTCAGCCTCTTCGTTTGCTTCTTAGCAACACATTTTCAAGGCAACAGTGCCTACACTTCTGTCATTAAGCCTCAACATTCATCGCATAAAGACACAACCACACGGGTTTCGGTTTAGCTCATCTCTGCGTCGTGGTAAGAGCACCAGCCAAGGAGGAAACGGCAGCACCGAGGGCTCAGAAGGGAGAGAGGCTGGTGGCCAGACACCAGAGACAATGTCCCTGGCCTGTTTGATTCCTACCAGGAATCTTTGATGGAGATCTTTTCCTCTGCCTTCCTTAAAGTCAGTCCACTGGGGTTGCGAGGGAGCACTCACTTGGCCAGATGGGGTCCACCTCTGAGCCTTGGGGCCCTTGGGGCTCCTCCTGCAGCACACAAGGAGAAGTAATCCCACCTGGTGCACAATTGGGCTCTGCAATGGGGCAGAAAAATCACTCCCTAAGAAAGCCTTTTCCCTCTTCAAATGCTCAGATGACCCAGAATTGGGTTTTGCACTCTTTTTCTTTCTTAAGTACACTGGCCAGCTTCATGGCAGGCAATATAGACCTCTCCTAAAATGTGTCCAGACAGGGACTAGACTCGGATCTCCACCATCCTCGAGATGTGTGCTAGCCACAGAGCTGGGCAGGCAAAATCGGGGACAGCATTAGAGGAATGTGCTGTGATGGCTTAGGTTGTGGTTCATTAATAGATTTGTAGAAGCATCTAGGTTGGAAGGGACCTTTAAGACCATCAGGTCCAACCATCAGCCTAACCCTGCCAAAACCACCACTAATCCATGCCACTCAGCACCACGTCTACCTGTGATTTAAATCCATCCAGGGATTCTGGTGTCACCAGCACACAGGGTCTGCAAAGCCATCCTGAAGAGCAGATATCTCTTCTAGCTCTGGGAAGGGGAAAAGGGCTATGATTTGTGTATAAAAGAGTGCCAGTTTTTACAGTTATATGTTTCAATGACAGCCATTAAAGGAGAAAGTCACTCCTCCAAGGACCATGCTAAGACTCTAGGAGGAGCCCGTGCTAGGATCCAGGCTGCCACATCACTTAAACAGCAAGACCAGACTCCACTTCTCATGGAGAGACTTTCCCTTGTATAACCCAGGCCCCTCTGGGAATTTAAGACACTTAAATATTGCTCTCACCTGTAACTGCCAGCACAGGCTCTTTGTGTTTCATTGCACACACCTGGAGATTGCAGGGTGGTTGAGCCCTTTGACTCAGGTTAATCTCCAGTGCCTGATTAAGGGGAGTCCTAGAAATGTGGTTTGTCACTCTAAGGATATATGTAACCCCTCTCGTGTTTAAAACATCTCCCGACAGGGATTCAGCAGGCATTTTCCAGTACTCAGTACAGAGAATTTCACATTCTGTATCGGCTACTTCAGGCTGTGACAGGATGCTGTGTCCCCACAGGGATAGGAACTTTCTGGTTCTGCAGATGTTCCTTCCTTCCACACTCTGCTCTCCACTATGGCCTGTCTGCTCCAAATCCACTCTCCCACCCACAGGAACATGTTCTGTGTGCACCTCAGTGTTGTGGGGTTCCTGCACCTCCGGAGATTTCCCGTGGGCTTAATGAATAGTACACATGGCCTTACTTAGCATTTACACAGCATTATAGACAGGTGACAGGGCATATTGCTTTATGGCTGGAAAGATATGGAGAAAGCTGACAAAGGTGATCAAAGGTACAGAAAGGCTTCTGTGCTTGGAAAAAAACACGTAGAGAGAACTCTTTAGCCCAAAAACCAGACAGGAGAATATGCTCGTGGGTTATAAATTACAAACAGCATGGAGAAGATGAAGAAGGAGCCGCCTGCCAGCCTTTTTTAATACAAGAGCTAGGGTGACTCACACAGCAGGCTGTGATTTCAAGAAAAATAAAATGAGTTTTGTTTTTATACAGTATGGAAATTATATAGTTGCAAAGCATTTAAACCTGATGCTCCCTGTGAGAGGACATTATAGATGTAAGGTGAATGTGCACAGATTCACATATGTTTTGGATATCCTTAGGGAGGTGAAATCCACTGAGGTGTCCTAGGTGCAAAGGCCCCTAGCCATAGATTGCTGCGTGATGGAACAGATGTTGTGGAAATATCTCAGGGTGTTTGCTCAGTCCTTCTGCTTTTCCTTGAGACACTTCTGTTGGTTTTCTCCATTGGAGATGGGCATAAACACAACCTCAACAAGATGAAACAGCCTCTGTCTCTATTTAATCGTCTGTAGGGGACACATTGCTGGGCTGGCTGGGCTGTCTTGGTATGGCCATCCCTACGTTCTCACCACCATCCTTGTGTCATTCTGGTTTAGTGACAAGCAGTGCTCTTCTAAATATTCTGGGAACCACCCAGGAACTGGATCAGGTAAGTCCCATCATCCTCCAGCTGCTGGATTCACAGATACCTAATTGCAAATAATCACAGAGTTGATCATGGGACCGAGTTGCTGCTCCGCTTTCAAAGCAGTGCTCCATGCACCTGGGGATGCTGAGGATGGGGAGGAGGAATGCAACCCCCACAATCTCTCTTCCTACCGCCTCATCCCAGGAAAAGGAAGGGTGAATTTCTGACTATGCAATTTCACCCTTGCCTCTCCATCACTGTTTTTCTCATCCACTTTGTGTTTCAAAACAGCTGTACACAGCGACGGACACGGCAGAGGTGGCACCCAGAGGCAGGCAGATTTTAGGAGCAGATGATTGGTGACTGGTAACAGGCAAGGTATAGCTGCTCTGGTTCTGCCCAATTAACTCAGTGGCGCAGAGCTGAGCGCTGTTTTCTTTCTTTCCCACTTCCCCTGCAAGCTAACACTCTTCACAACACCAGTAACGTGTCAGCAACCCCATTATTATTTTATCCTCGCAGCAACCTCTGAGCAGAAGACTCCCAATCATTTAAAGCCACTTGAGCTTGGCCGCTGGTGCCAGCTCCACAATCCCACTGTTTAGTACAAACGATCAGATGTAATTGCTGCAGAGCCCAAGCAGCCCCAGCACGGCTCTCACCGCAGCTGCCAAGCACACCGCGGCAAAGCAGTCCAACAAAAGCAAGGACGGATGCTCCTCCTAAAAACTGGGGTTGTGTGACATCAGCTACTGTGGGGAGTCCGGCTGGGACCACAGAGGCTTGCCTTGTAAAGCTTCGTGGAAAGAAAAATTACTGTGCCCTGGAGAACAGGGCAGGAGGGGTGAGAGACATGAGAAGGAGGTGGGACTGGCTGCGTGCTGGGTGACCAAGAGGGATGAGGCTGAAGCACAGATTGCCATGGCAATGCAGACTGGGGAGGCCTCAGCTGCAGGACATGGTGCCTCAGCATGAATGCTGAACACGTCGGCTGGACAGTGATGGGCAAGGGCGTGATGAGCCAAAAAGAGCCCAGACCTTGTGTCTGGAGGGGTGTAACCTGGGCTGTAGAGCAGTTCTTGTTCGCTTGGGCATCATGTGGACGCCTCAGGAGCTGAGAGACACAGCTGTGGAGCTGGGTTTGCTTCATTTAGGACTCAACTATTGTTTGCAATACTGGCCACTCAGCAGCACACTGGCACCGGCCACCAGAGCCATCAGCATTGCTGTCTTACTGCAGGGTGGGACTCAATCATAGAATCATGGAATGGTTCAGGTTGGAAGGGACCTTAAGGATCATTGAGTTCCAACCCCCCTGCCATGGGCAGGAACACCTCCCACTAGAGCAGGTTGCTCAAAGCCCCATCCAGCCTGACCTTGAACATTTCCAGTGATGGGGCCTCCACAGTTCTCTGGGTAACATGTTCCACTGTCTCACCCCCCTTGCCACTTTCCATTCCTTTTGACCAACACCTTTTGACCAGCATGCTGCTTTCAACTCTGCCCAAGCTGGGGCTTTCCCCAGCAAAGGAGGTGAATTGGTGGTAAGGCAGATTTGGAGCTGCTTTGAGCCCTGGGCCTCCCAAAACCTGCTTGCCTACAGACCCGCCTTGTGGCCTGACTCCAGCATTGAGGGCGATAATGCCTGGCTCCAGTTCTGCTTTTGGGTTGGAGGTTTTGTAGGAGCTCTCATTTATGCAGGTTCCTTGGCGTCTGACAAGCCGAGAGCTTGGCTACAGCTGTTTACTCAGCAAAGTTGCTGAAAAGGGTCCTTGTCTCTGGCTACTCACTTCCATGACATTTATACAGACACGATTTTCTTTGAAAGCTCTGTCCCGCTGCCAGGTCAGACTGAACTCAGCCAACACTCAAGGCAAAGGGGACACTGCCAGCTCAACTGCTCTGCTTCCTCAAACCAAACAAGGGTCATAAGTAGTTACTGACAGTTAACTTGCCAACTTGGAGGACATGTGAAGAGAAGCCCAACACGGATCTTCTCTGATTAGGTATCATTCAATGTGGTCATTGATAGGACAATGGGTAGTGGTTTTAAACTAAAAGAGGGTAGATTTAGACTTGATAGAAGGAAGAAATTCTTTATAATGGGGGTGGAACATTGGAACAACACTGGAACAGGTTGCTTGGAGAAGTGATGGATTCCCCATCCCCAGAAGTGTTCAAGGTCAGGCTGAGCAGGACTTTGAGTAACCTGATCTAGTGGAAGATGTCCTTGACCTTGGCAGGGTAGTTGGTTGAACTAGATGATTTTTGAAGTTCCCTTCTAACCCAAACCATGCTGTGATTCCCTGATTCCGTGATTCGGTGGATGATGGCATAAAAGGCACACTTATAAAACTGGCCCATGTCAGCAAACTAGGAGGAATGCTCAGGAAGATGAGATTAGGATGTTGTATGATCTGGACTGACTGCAGAAATGGCCTGAAATCAGAAAGATTAATTCTCAGCTGCAGTTTGTGATGGGATCTGAGTGCACATCCCCTTCATTCCCCAAGATCCTGATTTTGAAGGACAGCCAGGCACAAGGTACCGGGACAGAGGTGTGACATACTCCAACAGCTCCTGTGGAGAAGGCACTGGTCTCACTGCTCATACCCAGCCTGGTGCACAGTGAGGCTTTGCTGCAGAGAAATTTCCTATTGAAATGAAGACCTTTTTTCCTAAAGTACTGATGACTCAAAGGAAATTGTAGAATCTGTATGTAGACCACAGAAGGCCAATTGGAGGCCTTTAAAAAACAGACTAGATTAAATTCTGTTAGAAGACATCCAAGCAGACAGGTTACACTAAATTACCTCCTTCAGCTTATTATATTTGATATTTGATTGATAAAAGCCAATTTTTTCATGCATTTTCTTTTTAAGAAAGGGGTATTTTATTTATTAACACACACAGACAAAAAAACCCCAACCCCACTACCTTCAACTTGCCTAAAACCTCAGGAAATCATGATCATGCTGGGAACTTCTCTGTTAATTGTATCAGTGCTTGGAAACCAAATACCCTGGGGCCTTAAAAATGCCATCATCAGACCAGCTAAATAGGTAAATAGACAGTCATGAACCAGAAAGCTGGCAGGATGCATCGGGCAGAAAAGTCTTTAAAAGAGATTCTCTTTAATAAAAGACAATTATAACAACATGTGACCATAGCAACAGTGAAGCGAGATGCAGAATGGGAGAGGTAAATATTCCCTTTAGCAGATGGATGGCTCTCCTGTCTTCCATTGAAATTATGTGCTGAAAGGCTGACACCAAAGATTTGTTCAGAAAATTGTTATCTCTGAACGCCCTGCACACACACAACTCCCCTGAGCCTTGGAAAAGCCTTTTTTTCATTTTCCAATGTGAATGCCATTTCATGCGGATGCATCTGTATTAGTTTTTAGAGAGCAACCCTGGGAAATCTAGAGGACAGTGAGGCTCCCTCCTGTCTGATCTCCTGGGTCTCCCCACCACCCCCAAGGAGCTGTGAACAGCACTTTGCTCCCTACATCTCTGCTTACCCTCTTCAAGCTGGTATGAAAGAGCAAGGTTATGGAAGCAGGAAAAGGGAATTCTAAGAGACATAAATAATATATCTGCCTGTTCTGATCCATGCTGCATTTTTTCCTCTCGGAATGACAGAAGGCACAGGAGTTTCGCTTCCTTCTGAGAACCAGAGCCACCAGCCCCAGGGCCAGGTCCTCCATGGCCACACAAGCAGAGAAAAAACGTCCCACTGGCAAAATGAGGTCCTGCAGGCCTTTGATTTCAGTATTTACTCTTCCCTTTCGATTCCTTGCATGAAATATTTCCGGGTGACCCTGTGTGGGTCAATAAATAATATATCATCCCCTGATGAAAAAAAACCTAGCTACGTCAAAGGCGCCTTTCAGTCTGAGGTTGGCTGGAGTTTATCTCTTACCTTCAACTGGCAGTTTAGAAACATTACGACAATCAGATAACCAGAAATGAATAAGCGCTTCGATGGTTCAATATCTCACTCCACAAGTGACAATAAAAAGCTCATAACTTTTCCAATGGCACATTTATAAGTGAGGCAGGCAAGGGAGGCAGAGCGGCAGGGTCTGCTGACCCCAGGGAGGTGCCACACACCGCCTGCCCGCAGGTTACACATCTCCTGATTAAAGGAGAGACCAAAAGCACAGTTCTCCACAAAAGATTTAGGTCTCGCCAGGAGAGCTTCAGCCCATGTCTCCACACCCTCTGGAGTTTTTTTTTCCTGGGGACCTTATTAGGCTGCTGAAAAAAAAGGGCTCCCTTGTTCTTACCATTTTGCAGGTAGAAAAAATGAGGGTGACGTGCAGGTGTGGCAGGACAAGGGTGTAATCCACAATTTGTTCTGCCCCTCCCCGTGTCCCGAGCTTGTCCCTCTATCTGAACCCCCTGACTTCCCCATGGGATCTACAGGGGGAGTTTCACAGAACCTCAAGGAAAATGCATGGCCGTTTCTAATGGAAAACTGAGGGAGTAAGTTGTAAAAGGCTGCAGCCATCCCTGACATAAGCAAGGGAGCAGGAGATCTGTAACAGCTCTGGCAGCGGTGAGTTTAATTTGCCTCTGTGTGCAAATGTGCTGTGCGTGGACGGCAAGACTGGGAGCAGAGGAGGTGGGAATCTCACCACTCTCCAAGAACCGCTCCTTGGGATTGCACAGGAAGAGGCTCCAGCTAAATTTTCTGTTGGCTGCACACCATGAATTGCCATGGATTGAGACCAGTCAGTACGACACAAGTGCATGTAATGCTGACTGTTCCTACAACATGGGATGTTAGTGATGAAGCTGAAAGTGTCCTCAGGGATGTTTGTTACCAGGGGTCCCAAATGCCCTCATTTATCACAGAATCACAGAATATTCATGGTTGGCAGGGCCCTTTGAGATCATCGAGTCCAACCACACAAAAAAAACCCAACCAAAAAACAAACAAAAAAACCCCACAAACAGACAAAAACCAACAGTCTCGGGCACTAGAGCATAGAACCATAGAACCATCTGGGCCAGAAGGGACCTCCAAAGATCATCTAGTTGGACCCCCCTGCAGTCACAGGGACACCCCCAACTAGACCAGGTTGCCCAGGGCCTCGTCGAGCCTCACCTTGAATGTC
>JAOQGH010000001.1:185037650-185124798 GCA_025769975.1 Gallinago jamesoni | reverse complement strand
CAGGATGCGATTGGCCTTCTGGGCTGCAAGTGCACATTGCCTGCTCATGTCCAGCTTCTCGTCCATCAGCACCCCCAGGTCCCTTTCCTCAGGGCTGCTTTCTAATACCTCGTCACATAGTCTGTACTGATGGTGAGGATTGTTCAGGCCCAGGTGAAGAACCTTGCACTTGCTCCCGTTGAACTTCATGTGGTTTACTTGAGCCCACCTCTCTAGCCTGTCCAGGCCCCTCTGGATGACATCCTCTCCCTGAGGTGTATCGACAGCACCACACAGCTTGGTGTCATCTGCAAACTTGCATGCCCTGAAGCGCCACATCTACACGTTTCTTAAATACCTCCAGGGATGGACACTCCACCACCTCCCTGGGCAGGCTGTTCCAGTGCCCGACCACTCTCTCAGTAAAGTAATTCTTCCTGATATCTCATCTAAACCTCCCCTGCCCCAACTTCAGACCATTTCCTCTGGTCCTGTCATTATTCACTTAGGAGAAGAGGCCAACACCCACCTCTGCAACCTCCTTTCAGGTAGTTGTAGAGGGCAATGAGGTCTCCTCTCAACCTCCTCTTCTCCAAACCAAACATGCCCAGTTCCCTCAGCCTCTCCTCATATGCCTTGTTCTCTAGACCCCTCACCAGCTTGGTGGCTCTCCTCTGGACACGCTCCAGCAGCTCAATGTCCTTCCTGTAGTGAGGGGCCCAGAACTGAACACAGCACTCGAGGTGAGGCCTCACCAGTGCCCAGTACAGAGGCACCATCACCCTACTCCTGCTGGCCACACTATTCCTGATACAAGCCAGGATGCCGTTGGCCTTCTTGGCCACCTAGGCACACTGTTGGCTCACATTAAGCCAGCTGTCCACCAACACCCCCAGGTCCCTTTCTGCCGGGCAGCTTTCCAGCCACTCTTCCCCGAGCCTGTAGCGCTGCCTGGGGTTGTTGTGACCGCGATGCAGGACCCGGGATATCCCAGACATCGGCTGTTGCCAGTGCTGGGAGACAGGGCAGCGCAAGGACACACACCCTTGCTCCACCAGGTGGCGCTGTGGCACCGCAGCGCACCCCCCTCCTGGTTGGGGGTGTGTGGGGTGTCCACCTCTCCCCTTAAAGATGGTTGTATCTGCTGCATCACCTTTATTTGCAGTTAAACCCTCAGTTGTTAAGGACCGAGGTTCAGGACTTCTTGGGGATCCCCCACACCCCACCCCCGGGGGTTGTTTCTCCGGCTGGGTGGTGGGGTGGGAGGTGGCTGTGGTCATGCCCTCCTTGAAGGACACCCAGCTGAGATGCAGTGGAAAGGATGGGGTGTCCAGTGTGGAGGGAGATGATTCTGCTCATCTACTCCGCTCTGGTGAGACCCCACCTGGAGTACGGTGTCCAGCTCTGGAGCCCTCCACACAGGAAGGGCATGGACCTGTTGGAGTGGGTCCAGAGGAGGGCCACGAAAATGATCAGAGGGATGGGACACACCTCTCCTATGAAGACAGGCTGAGAAAGTTGGGGTTGTTCAGCCTGGAGACGCGAAGGCTCTGGGGAGACCTTATAGCAGCCTTCCTGTACTTAGAGGGTGCTTGTAAGAAAGAAAGGAAAAAACTTTTTAGCAGGGCCTGTTGTGATAGGACAAGGGGTAATGGTTTTAAATCAAAAGAGGGCAGATTCAGACTAGAGATAAGTAAGAAATTTTTTACAGTGAAGATGGTGAAACACTGGAACAGGCTTCCCAGAGAGGGGGTTCAACCCTGGAACCCTGGAATTGTTCAAGGTCAAGTTGGACGGGGCTCTGAGCAATGTGGTCTAGTTGCAAATGTCCCTGCTTATTGAAGGAGAGGTTGGACTAGGTGACCTTTCAAGGTCATCTCCAATCCAAACTATTCTGTGATTCTATGATATGATGCTCGACTTTGGTGCCATTGTGGAAGGCTCATCTGTACCATAGCCTGATGCACCAGAAACATGCAGAGCATACCAAGAATGGGCCTTCTGCAAGCAGAACCATCCTGTGGAAACCCATGACAGACCTGAAGTCCACGTGATCTGATGGTTCCATTGGCACAAGAACATCAATGACAGACACAGGATACCTGCAGAGGTCTGTGCATCCTCTTGCACTCCCAGGCAGAACATTGCAAGGCATCAGCATGGGGATGTCCTGAAGGAAAAGAGAGTGAGGACTTGGTGGAGATGATGAAGTGATTTAGACAATGCTGGAAGAAAGGGGACAGGTGGGAAGAGACAAGCCTGTAAGACTCAGCAATAGGGTTGGGGAGAATAAGGGGATGCTTGAGTGGGAGAGTGTGCAAATAACTGTGTCCTGGAGAGGGGAACATGGACATGGACACACACATGCAGGCTAGCTGATTTGGCAGTGAATGGGAGGGAAAGCTTTTGCAGAAAGGGAGAAGCATGAAGAAGACAGAAAAGAGGAAGAAGGAAAATGTGGCCCAAAGGGGAAGGCAGAAAATATTTCCCAAAACCAGGGGCTGGTGCCAAGGCTTGGTGGGCACGGGAAAGCAGCAGGAAGGATGAGAGTTGGAATTTTTGAAGTGGGGCTTCCTAGAGCACGGGGAGGAGGCAAGTGGCTGCTGTTGGTTGATATTCCCCTCCCCTGCCTCCCACTCCCACCGCCCCCCAAATGGCTTTATGCTCAGTGAAGCTTCTTTCTTCTTTGGCAAAAGAAAGGGTAATTTTGTCTGAGAGGGGGTGTCAGCATTGTATGCACGTATGGGCTGAGATACTCTGTGGTTACTCTGGATGCAGGTCGCCGTGCTCCTGTCTACACCGCGCTGCCACAAAATTAGATCAACACAACTGCAACTGCCAGTACTTGAGAAACCTATTTTTCATTTTCAGGTCCTGGGATTCTTTTCTTGAGCATCATAAAAACTTGTTGAAGAGAAGGCCTGGAGATATTACAACTGCCCTTTCTGCCAATGGTGAATTATTCTTAGAACACATTCTTATAGCTTTATTTAGTTACATTTTAAACAGCCAATAAAACAAATTCACTGTCTAATCCATCTTCCAGAAAGCTCTGCTGATATGCAGCAAAAAAGTTTCAATTTTGCAGCTCTCACAAGCTTTTCTTGTCCTCTTTGAAATGATCTGGGCTTAAGTTTAAGCAAAACAAGAACAAAGTGAGTAGACTCATAGCTGGGTTCTCAGTCAGTTTGGACCTTCAATATTGACAACACGCTGCTGTTGTTTAAGTTCAGTCTGGCGCAATAACTCCAGCTAACATAGAGTAATATCTCTCAAAATATTCAGTGCTGCTAATACAAGCAATAGGAGAACAAGTAATAAAAAAAAAATCAGTCATACTCTGACTCTCAGGTTGGTGCTTCTTTGGGGAATCACCTATTTGCATAGAGATTGCCCTTTGCATAGTACGTGATGTATCCTGGACTTTGAAAAGCCTGAAATCAAAACTTGACTACATTGAGGCTGGCAATTAGAATTTGAAGAGTGCTCTGAAAAGTGAGAGCCTGGGACAGAGTCTTCCTGAATGAGCAGGAAAACCAGACCCAAGTTGTCTCCCTTGGTGGCTTGAATGACTTATGGAAAGGATGAGGAGCTTGTCAGCTGTGACAGCAGGGGACATGCTGTAGGCTCCTGGATGTGCTGTGCTCCTGGAGCCACTGAGGTTTGCTAATTAAGGTATGGGGTTACTCAGATGAGGAATAAAACGAGACAGGATCACTCCTACTCTCTGAGGAATGGAGAGGAGGTCCATGGGTGGTGGCATTTCCTGGGCGCTGTTGGTGTTCTCAGTGTTGTTTTTGTCATTGCAGAGGGTTTGTAGGACAGCGGTGCAAACAGCCCTCTCCCTTCTCTCTTCCTTGCTTCCCTTTCCAGAGCACTTACCAGCAGTAATTCTCCTCTGCTGAACCCCAGGGGCCTCACACCAGCTTTCAGCAGGGAGGTGACAGCTGGCTGCATGGCTGGCTGGCCAACGAGCTGCTGCAGAACCCATGGGGGACATCCATGTGCTGGTGCTTGTGCATCCCGACTGCTAACCCAGCACCATCTCCATGCCAGCTGATGGCAGAGATGTTGCTGGTTGCAGAGGAATGTGAAGACTTGCCAGTGCTGGGTCCTGCTCCAGGTCTCAAGAAAGGAGTGTGCTGTACTGGTTACAGGCTGTTCTTGAACTGCTTATCCTCTCCAAGCCAGCTTGACCCCTGCTGCCCCTTCTGTCTCCAGTCTGTCTGTCTCCCAGTGCCCTCCTCCTCCCCCCTCCCTACCTTTTATCCTTGGATGAACTTGTTTCTGTCTGGCATTTGAACAAAGACACTTCCTTTCCCTCCTTGGTTCTCTGTGCCAACTGCAGAAGTCTCAAAAGCAGAGGGTTTGAGAAGCCTTCTGGCCTCTGGTCCATGGCACCCAGCAGCTGCAATAAACTATTGCTGAGGAAGTCCTGCTCTGACGTTGACCTGTGGATGAAGCATGGGCCAGTGTCCCCTAGAAATGGCCTCTGCTGAAAAGGCAACGCACCAGGGAGGTGCTGGGGCTGAGCAGGCTCAGCGATGGCACAAAGCATCCGCAGAGACGCTGAATTCGGAGAAGTCTCTGGGGAGCATGTGAGACCTGAGAAAGCAGAGGCTGATAAATTTCAAAAGCGTTGATGATTTGTGGTGTTTTGAGGCCAGATCTTCTACTGTTAGGTCTGCGATGTATGCAACAGTCATCTGCAAAACATTTCCGCCTAGTTTAGTTCTCGGAAACAGCTGAAATGCCACAATCCTGTTCCTAATGACAAGCTCAAGGCAGACCACCAGCACAGGGAAACTCAGTTCAAATGATGCCTACTTGGCAAAATTGTCAACCCACTAAAATCACAGGGATGGCGTAAACGAGAGCCTAAGCTACAGGTGGCACCACGTGGAGCATAATTTGAAATAATAGCTACAAGGCTGCTAGGTAAGCTAGTGCCATCATGCTCCCTTCATCCTTGACATCCACTGGCACTGAGTCAGTAACAGGAATTATTTAAATAAATAAACAACTAACAACATTTTATTAAGTCATCAGAAAAAGCACATTTTTCCCAAGCTGAGTCACCTCAGCATGACTGTCCCTCTGACTAATGGGGTGGGTTCTCATGCCACAGTCCCTGCCGCAGCATCCCTGCTCTCCTGATCCTTCTGCTGCCTTGCTCGTTGCTGCTGCACCCTTTGCTGCCTCTCGTGTGTAACGACCACTCAAGCGAGGCTGAGGGAACGATCCGATCTGCCTGCATTTAACACCAAACAAGGTGCGGTGTGTGGCGGTTCTTACCCGTCGGGTGAGGTAGGATGGGACCGAGAAAGAAGCAATAGGTAGAAAATAAACCTAGTGCAAGCCTATGCCTGGATTCTTCTCGGGGACGAAGCGTGGCGTGGCTAGTGATTTCCCCAAGGGGACAGGGCAAAGTGAAATTGCTCGGTTTGCATCAGTGCAGTTTACTTATCTTCCTCCTACTCGTTTGAGGAGAGGTGCTCCCCAGCTCAGGACAGTCCTTTTAGGTAACACTGAGCCTTTCTCCACCATACAGACACTTCCTGCAATGAAGGTTTTATTTGTGTCTAAATTTATCAGCTTTTACTCTGTGATGCCTTTTCCAGGGTAAGTATTAAATTCAGGTGGACTTGGAACAGATTGAGTCAAAGTTGCTCCGCTCCAATTTGCAAACATGAAATAAGGGGAACTACCACGGTTTTCAGCATTAGCAGCTTCAGAGGACCTGCTTCTGGAGAAATATTTCCACCCCAGAAGCTGCTGGCCCACGTCACTGTCATGCCAGGAGTACTCATGCTTCTTTTGAGCTCCACACAGCTTTGGCCTGCTTCTAAACCTCAGTCCACGCTTGTCTGGCAGTTGCCCCCATCTTCTTTCTCTCTGGGCCTGGTAAGTTCAGACACATCCCTTTCATTCCCCTACATGTACTCACAGCTGCAGTAATTTCATAGAATCGTAGAATGGTTCAGGTTGGAAGAAACCCTAAAGATCACCTAGATCCCACCATCTAGTTTCTTCCTGGCCACCCATGACTCTCCCAACTGCTGCTGCTGCTGGAGTGATTTGTCCCAGCGCTAAGTGGACCTGCAGGCAGGGATTAGAGGATGAGCCTGGGGATTGGGCAGAAGGATGGATGAAGTGGCTGTGAGAGGCAGGTGATGCCACGGAGCTGGGGAAAATAGGGGTGGTGGGGGTGAGACAAGCAGAGACACAGGTGAGGTGTGATGGCTGTGGGATGCTGAGAAGGAACGAGGGGCACTGGGAGGAACAGGGGCTTCTGGGAGCTGTTGACATAGACAGCCCTCGGGGTGATGGCTGCTGGCTTCTCAGGAACCCAAATGTCCTTTTACCTGAGTGGGTTTGGTACATGTTGTTTTTTGCATAACAAATTTTCCCGAATGATCTCTTAGGGTGTTTCCTGTAAGGCCTGAGTGTGTTGGGCTGAGTGCCCCTTAATAGCACCAGCTTTTGAAGGGATAAGATGTACTTTCAACTAATTGCCTGTGTGCTCAGGTTTCCTCCTCATTTCTCAACTCCTCGAGCAGTGGCCTTATCAGGAGGGCAGAAGTACTTGTTAGAGCTTTCAAGGAAATGATACAGAGAACAGACTGACATTGTTATCGTCCATGGAGAACAATCTATCTGAAATAGCATCATTAAAGGCCCCAGTTACTAATTACACCTTATTAGTTGGTGGATATGAGTTTTCGGAAGCAGCAGCATAGGTAGAGCTATTGCTAATGCTAAATCCATGGCTCAAGGAGTGACTATTGATATTACATTAGCACGTGAAATATATGACCGAAGGTTGGTCGGCACCTACTGAAAGCATGGTCTTTTTTGAAGACAGACAAATCTTCTTGTTCTTCTTCTCCGTCTTTTCCCCCAAGCAGAGAAAACATCAGTACTGTCCAGCTCTGACCCAGCTCTGGCATTTCCAAAGCTGCTGAAAAAACATTTCTTACTGACTAGAAATGCTTATGAAAGCAAAACCCATCACCTGAATCCCCGAGAGCTGGGAGACGCAGGTTAAAGTCCGCTGCCTTGTGGGTGCTGTACTTCGCATCTCCAGAGAATGTGACTCTGGGCTTATTTCTGAACCCAGAAAGCTCAAAGGAATATTTTCTACAGCATCATATTCTTGAAACAGCTCCACACACACCCACCTTGGTCTTTGCTAATTCTCTTTCGCTCTGCTAGTGAAAATCATTACTCAAAATACAGTTAAAAAAAAAACTCTAAACAGACGAATGGAAGAAAAAACTACCATGACATCAGCAAATCGGATACTAATAGGCAGATATCAAAGGGATGCTGCCTTCAGCTACACATTTGAAATACTGCTGACGTCAATTTGGGGCACATTTTAGCCTCCTATGCTTTGCATTTAGGAAGCTGAAGTACATTACATATAATTGGTTCCACCTACATACAATTTGTTGAGAAGAAAAGCAACAAGATGCAGGTTCTCACCACGACTGTAGGCACAAGGCATATTCCTGACACCCCAGCAGTTTTCCTGCAGACCAGCCTCGGATGAGCACCCACAGGGGAGTGCTTGTAGGAGCTGCAACAACTCTCAGACACCACCTCCTGGTCCTTCTCCGCCTGAACTGCAGACGGGGACTGACCTCCGTATGGGCAGAGGAGCAGCTTCAGTCCCATACACACATACCACAGACACCAGATGACGAGGGGGACACAACTTTCTACTAGGACTTATGATGACAGAACAAGAGCACTGGCTTTAAACTGAAAGAGATTCCAGTATAGATCGGGCATAAATTATTTATGATGAGGGTGGTGAGACACTGGAACAGGTTACCCAGAGAAGTCGTGGATGCCCCATCCCTGGATGTATTCAAGGCCAGGCTGGATGGGGCTTTGAGCAGCCTGCTCTAGTGGGAGGTGTCCCTGCCCATGGTCTGTCATGAACTAGATGATCTTCAAAGGTTGCTTCCAACCTAAACCATTCTATGATGCTATGAACTTTCACTTGCAGTTTCAGCCCAGGAGCTGAGCAGGTGCTTTCCTGGACGTTCCAGCCAGTACAAGTAAATATTGATATTTCTGAAGGGGGTTTTTCTTCACAGCTCTCCTGGTGCTGATGGCGCTGACATGCTGACTCAGCTGTGTGCTAGAAAGTATCTGTGGTGGATACAGGAAAAGAAGGCAGCAAGCCCAGGACACTTCAGTGCTGGGATCCCAGGTTCTTCATCTGACAGCATTAGCGATGGAAAAAAATATATTGAAGTCCCTTTCTATGAAATGTGTGACTGCTGGCTTGATCACTCTAATCAGAAAACAAGTAAATTGAAATAAATAATATTGCTACAGTATTTATAGCTGCACTAATGCCACCCCAGCAGGCAGGTCAGGATCCCGTGTGAGCTGATGGAGAGGAGCAGGGACTGCTCTTCTTAGCACGAGCCTTTCATCGGAAGGCTTCATGCTGGCAAAAGCTCTGGTTTGCCAGTGTCCCCACCCTCCTCGAAGGTCAGGACACAATTGCTTTTCCACCTCTCTGGCACACTGCAAAGTTTTCCCTCTGGTCCTCCAGCAAATATGTGTAGCAAGAGTTCTCAGCCCACTCTCACTGCGCTGTCTCGAACTCCCCATGTGGAGATGGTAACGCCTGAGGGTTTCATAAAAGCTGTCACGCTTATCTGCACATTTTGAAGAAGCAAATGCCCAGTTCTCTGAAGTGGTTCCATGAAGTTATTCCCCTGGAGGTGTGGGGGATGCTGAAGTGGGCTGTGGAGAGGTAGCGTGAAGACTTTCTCTCCTCTCACTACCATGTTGGTCCTCCAGTTGAGATGTAGTAGGATATTCCATTCATGTTTCATTTTACGGTGTTCCTCCTCTTTCCTCTTTCCAGTGGCTGTTTTTCCGAAGCAGAAGAGCCCCCAGGGCCCCTCCAACCTTGCAACAGCAAGGGTCTTTCTTGCAGGAGACCCAAGTGGGGTGACTCAAGGAACCCCCAGAGAGTACCTGGACGGTGCTGAGAGGCCCAAGTGTTTGCAAGTTGTTTTTTGAAGTTATTCTGCGACCCCCACCAAAAATAACCACAGAGAGTGCCCATGATTTCGATCAATGCTTATAAATACTTAAAGGGAGGGTGTCAGGAGGATGGGGCTGGTCTTTTCTCAGTGGTGCCCAGGGACAGGACAAGAGGAAATGGGCACAAACTTGAGTATAAGAAGTTCCACCTAAACATGAGAGTGACAGAGCCCTGGAACAGGCTGCCTAGAGAGGCATTCAAAACCCGCCTGGACAAGTTCCTGTGCAACCTGCTCTAGGTAGACCTGCTCCGGCGGGGGGTTGGACTAGATCATCTCCAGAGGTCCCTTCCAACCCCATATGATTCTATGATTGCCATCAGCTCCCATGGCACCCATACCAGCAGAGCTGGTTTCTCCTTCCCTTCCAAACAGCCGCACACGGGTGAGCACTCCTCCAGCCTTCTCACGCTTCAGTGTGCCACAGCCAGGGGAGCAGGAGAGCAAAGCACAACAGTGACAGCCAGTCACCGAATGGGGTGAACACCTTGCTCCACAGGGACCTCACACAACTACTGACGTGGGGCTCTTGCAACCCTGCAGAGAAAAAGCTGTGTGTAAAGGCCATGCTCCAATTCTTCGCACACACCGGGAGCCCCTGACCTTTGCTGAAGGCAGCCAGCGGGACAGGTGGACTGGACTTTGGGAAATCAGATCTTTTACCATTTGACTCAAGGGAAGTTGGCCTATATCTGGGGAGAGCAGGCAGAAGAGGGGGGAATGAAGTTACATTTGTGCTCAATCTGACCTACTAAACCAAACAGCTCAACGTGATCCTTGTGGTGTAATATCTTCACCTCCTACAGACTTGGATTTTAAAAGAAAGTTCTGAAAAGCTTTCTGTAGGTCTTGCTGATTCTTTTACTCATTTGTGCCTTAAAATAAATGTACTGCTTTAGCTAGCCTGAGCTGGGTCTGCTTGTCTCTGCAGAAATTCTGTCTGACCCTCTGGGAAGGGCATCTTACCTCTGCCCTTTCTGCCAGGGGACATGAGCACCCTTGTCCATATGGCTACCGAGCCACGGGCAGCTGGGGCTCTGCAGACCCGTAGGTAGATGTTTAATAGGTGCCTGCTCATGGTCATCTCCAGCGGCCCAGCTTCGAGGTCCTCAGGGTTCCCATGGCTGCAGGCAGCAAGTCCTGCTTTCCACTGCAGGCACTCACCACCACATCTGGGCGTCTCTCATTCTTTAATTACATCTTTCACGTAATATGCCTGGAATAAGGATGTTTCAGGTGAAGTGGGAATAGTTCACAGAAAGGTCTGGTAAGCACTCGAGGCACTTGCAATGCAGACTTCCAACATCTGTCACCTCTTATCTCTCCCCTACCTGTCCCCCCTACCTCCCAAATAAAATACACTCTATGGTGGCATAGACAGAGCAGGGAAAAGACTCAAACCCAGAGTCCTGCCCTCTGGGCAGGGAGCTGCAGAGAGCAAGCCAGCAGAAAGGGCTGCAGAGACCAAGTGGCCCAAACCTGCCATCCCTTTCCAAGGCTCCTGTCTCCAGTCTACAGGTGATGCCCATCTCAGAGTGTGGCCTGAGAATTCCTCCTGTGCCGTGGGGCATGGTACAGCAAATAACCCAGCACACAGGTGGAAACATAGAAAGGGGAAATCTTCTCACACCCAGCCAGAGGGAGGGCTCCTGGTCTCTATATAGTTGATGCATAATGGACCTGGGTAGAACAAATCTAGAAGGGCTGTCTAGATCTATATCTAGAAGCAATGGCTGTCTTTAACACTGTTCCCTGCAAAAAAACCTGGGTAGACTCTGGGGCATGGAGTAGGAGCACTTTGAGGTGGAGACTCTCTTCACCCCCCACCCGCAAGGACTTTTCATTTTATTCCAGATAGAGCATAACTCTGCTCAAGTTTCAGTATCAGTGTGAGGACTTCTTGCAAGCAAATTTTTTAGCATTTTCAGTACAACCTGAGTCTCACAGAAGCCCTAACTACCATGGGACAACACAGCTGGCAGCTGCTGTGTGTTCAGTGCTGCCCATGCCACCCGTATACCCGCTGCTCATCGCAGCCCACAGGCCTTTTCCTGCTTGCTTTCTAGTATTTCTACCTTGAATAACAAAATCATCTATCTTTACATTCTAGCCATTTGTAAAACAGCAATCAATTAAGTAAGAGATGGCTTAACCACAGGGACCTGAGCCATCCCGGTGTTATCATGCCTGTCTACTAGGGATACCACTGCCCGGAGAACTTCTCCTCCTCTCCCTGGTACTTCCCTGCAGTCATTGATTTTCTAGAAGCATTTGCCAGAAGAAGGGGTTATATTTTTCAGAGTTAATGAAGAGGGGGACAGTCCATTTTGCTAACAGCAGCATGCAGTCCTTAGCTGCTTGGGGAGAGATGAAGAGCCCTGGCGCCCAGCCTCTGCCGTGCCCCCCTCCTCCCTGCCGATGGCAGCCTGCCGACAGACCACTCGCTTTAGTCAGACACCCTCGAGGGGCTGACGCGAGCCCGTCACCAAGCCAGCCGGTGTTAAACCATGCCAGGAGGGATCCTCAGACATGGCGAGGGAGGATTTATGCCTGGAAGCCCGAGTCACCGCTTACTCCAAACAAGCAAACTCCGGCAGAGTGGGTGAATAATTTATATTAAGTGGGACGGTATTCATTGGACGCAACCGTAAAATCCTTTCCGCGGGTTTATCATCAGCTCTAAAAATAAATGACTGTCTACCCCTTTCTTTCTGCCTTTGATGACAGCTGAAATATTTGTGGGACTTTTTAATACCTACGTCTAGCCTCAAAGCGGGAAGCGCGATTTGATGGGTTAGAAGAGCACCTAAAGGAATGCAAATGCTGGCTGGACGTGGCTGCTTGGGATGGCAGCCGGGTGGCCAGTGGAGCCGGCTCTGGGCTTCCTGCGACACAGTCTTGGGGCTGCCCCAAGGCAGGTGGGATGGGCTCAGCCAAGGGACCACACTTAGTTATGGATGCCGACCTTAACTTCAATGACGTCCGTAGCAGAGGACTCAGAGGCCAGGTCGGCTGCAAACTCCGGGAATATTTGCTTATATCAGGAGTGTGCCCTAGTTTAGGATGTTTCTTAGAGAGTTACACACCAGCAGAGCACTGCAAGGCAGAGTGACCTGAACTAAGGCCCTAGTGCTGGTACCAGGGCCAGTATTTTCATGTCGTACCTGGAATCAAAACATCCTGCCACTATTTAACCCTGTCCCTCCTCTGAGCAGCCTCTCCGTGCTGAGGGCCCCTAATGGAAGCTTCTCAGAAAAAACCAGCATAAGCATAATGAAGGGACTATAAATAATCAGAAAAATGAGCACTGACGTGTGTTTTAATAGAGCTATTGGAGGAAGAATTTTTTTTTAAAATGGAAAATACAAACTAGGATGGAAATAAAATGAGATTTACCCTAAAAAAAAATGCATAGTCCCCTCTGGACAGGGGACTTGCTGTAATAAAAACCTGAAGTATTTGAAGAGCTTGGGAGGGGAGTGATACTCCCTGGGATTTGGGATAAAGTCACTGACACTTGGCAGGGAACAGTTTTTTCCATCTTCATCTCTCAGAGATGGTTTTCACTCCCCAATACCTCAAGAAAAATGAAAATTATGAAAACTTTAAAATAAAAAACTAGTGGAAAAAATGATTTGGATCTTCTTGTTTACCCATCCATCAGCACACATGAGGTGTGGAGAAACTTGATGACCTTTGAGACTCCTGCACTGTGCTAAGGTGTCGTTCAAAAGTTGCTGGAGAAACAGAAACAGAGAGGAGGCTGCAGGTGAGGCACAAAATTCCAGGAAAGTTTTTCCATGGTGTGGTTTCTCAGGTGAGGAAATCCACCTGCAGCGAGGAGGAGCCACTGGGTGCAGAAGATAAAGAGAGGATCCATGGAGCCCACCGGCATGGCAGCCAGCACCTCAGCATGTCTCTAGGGGTCAAGAGCCCAAACCTCACTCCTCTCTGAAGCAACAGCAACCCGTCCTCTCAGCTCCTCAAACTCCTGGGTTAAGCAGCTCCTGCTGTTCTGTCTGCCATCACTGATCTGGATTTTCTTCTTGTTTCTATGGCAAACGTCAGGGGAAGAGGAAAACACCTTCACTTTCAGTTTCCCAGCCTTCAAAGCTCTGGGAAATACACTTCTCCCCCAGAACACGGTTGGCAGTAGCAGGAATGGAGGGGGGTCCTGAGCCGCCAGCAGAACACCAAGGAGCTACAGGCAGAGATGTTGAACAGCCACAAACCCCCTTAGACCTTCCAGTTAATCCAGCCTGTTTCTAAGATCTATCAGGATCTCTGTAGATTTTTGATCCATTGGGGATCAAGGATGAAACCTTTCCCTATCATTCATGGTGGGGTCTCCCCCAGGCTGGGAGACTCGATTTGCCAGGGTGGGCTGTCAGCCCAGGCCCCTGGGGAGCCACTGGCTGTTGGGGAGAGCTCGGCGCAGCAGTGGCTGAGGGCCAGGAGCCTCCTGAGCATCCCTGGAACCTCACAGATAGACCTCACTTGCCGGATGGCTTTCTTGCCACCCAGCATCTCTCTCTGCACAGCCCAGCCTTTGGTGCATGCACTTTCCCTTTGGAAGCACAGGAGAATGTGATCTAGAAAAGCAAAGATTTTCTAAACAGAATCATGTGCTTTCCCTTCTCCCAAGATTTCAGCAACGAATATGGACCGTCTGCACCCTTTGCATCATGGTTTGTCAAAACCACTACAAAGTATAAACATGAGTCTCAAAATAACATTCACTTTCACAGGAAAATTTAAAATCTAAAAATTGATGCTTAGGGGATTTCTGACTCAGAGGAAGTTTACAACATTTGTGTATTTGTTCTCAGCTGGGATAGAGTGGCAATAAAATCCAAACATCTACATTTCCCACAAGCTGGTAACGATCGTTTTGCCCGGTGCAACAACCACCAAAGCAAACCAACAGGCTGTTGGAGGTAGGACCACCGTCCAACAACTTCATCCTACCTACAAATCATAAAGCGCAGCGTGCTTGCCTCTGCTTGAATTAATACCAGCTAATTAGCACATCCCTACAGTGAGGCTGCACAGGCACCAGCTGGAGGGATAAATTACAGCTCGGGAGCTGATTTCCCAAACAAGCCGTGGCAGGCACGAAGCACAGGCTGGGGCTGGAGCCCGGCCAAGCGAGGAAGCGCCACTACTGCCATCGGCTGTGGGGAAATAACAAGTGCAATTTTCAGTAACTGTTTATAAAAAAAGATAGCAATATATTTTCCTCTTTCAGTGTAGTTGGAATGAGTCCTCTTGACTTCGCCAGACTGTTCTTAGATGTGTAACAGCTTAAAGTGAATGGGTTTTGCCATAACTTTAGGTGATTACAACCGAATGTCAGTTTATTTATTCATCAGGGGGATTTGTCAGGGAAGGACTACCGCAATTTGAATTATCACTGGAGAGAGAGGTGCTGACAACTGTGCTCAGGTTTTTAGTACCTAATTAGCGGCATGCTGGAACTTCACCACTTCTCATTAGTCCTGATTACAGCTTCATGCCGTTTCGTAAAGAATAAGCACAATGTTTATAAAACCCTTCCTCGAGAGTTTGTTTCTGAGGTTTTTTTGCCTTGCTGCCAGGATTTTGAGCCCCCTGCCCTGGTGGGGGACAAGAGCTGATATTTTGACAAGAAAAGGGGAGGTAGGAGGGCTCTGGGGAGATGTGGTTAGCCATCCTTGGGGAGCTGCCATAGCTGGGGGCTGGAGAGACAGCTGCTGCCTAAGGCAGGAGCAGCAGCATCCCGAGAGCAAGGGACTGGGAAAACTCCATCTCTCTTCACTGAAAACCAGTGTGTCAAACTGGAGCGTTGTTTGGATGGATGGTAACAACTCACTCCCCCATCAAGAACACAAAGGCACAACTTTCAGAGCTCCATCCTGCATCCCCTCATTACTCGTCTACTGTAAACTAGAAATTCTCAGCACTGGTTCAATGCTTTGCATTAGGCAGAAAGCAGTCCTCTAGCAAGCTCGGTTTGTTATTGCAGAAGAGATGGGACAGACCTGCTGTTTAACGCAGCAGTGGTATGACAGCTTGTTATGGTTTGAGGAACCCACAATTTATTGTCATTTAGACAATTATTCTATCACCCAATGATCCCTCCCCACTGGGGAAAGGGAATCAGGAAAAACAAGGTTGAAATAGAAACAGATTTATAGAATAAGACTAAACAGTATAACATTAATAATACTAAAGAACCGATATTGATCCTGATACCAATATAAAATACACAAGGATCATTCTCAGTCCATTCTATCAGCGGGGAGCTGTGCCCTCCCAGCAGCGGACAGCAAACGTGGGACACTGTGAGAGCTGTGGAGGGAGGAAGGGAAGGGCTCGGGAGTCAGGCTCCAGGGCAAGGAGTTCTCAGGATCGCAGCCATCCAGGGAGAGACAGAACTTCTCAGGAAACTTTCCAATTTATATTGAATGTGAGGTGCATGGTATGAACCTGTTGGCCAGCTTGGGTCAAGTGCCTGGGTCTTGCACTGCCTCATCCCTGCATCTTGGCTCGGAAACACTGAGACCTTGAAACCCACATACCAGAGCTGGCTATAAAGTAAATATTTTCACAAATTCAGACACTAGAGTCTTCTAAAAATGCAGTTTTCCTAGGCATTAGAAGAGACCTTACTTAAAAGTAGAATTACTGAAAGATAAATTAATCCTGTGTCGCTCAAACCAGAACACAGCTGCCTACAGAGAAGATGAAACAGAGTTCGTTTCAGTGTGGTTTTTTCCTCTTTGCCTTACCTGGCATCTCTCGGGTCTCATGGATGATGCTGTTTGGGCAAATCACCCTGCCTTGAAGTCGGGGGTCACAGCAGGGCAAGCAGAGCCCAGCTCCTTGTGGCCAACTCCCTGGGACCCCGCCCCCCCAGTCCCCCTGGCCTCCACCACCACGGCCTAATGACAGCAGCAGGAAACACCAATGTGGCTGCTATTGAAGAACAGAACTTTAAAATGGCAATGCATTATGTGGAGCTGAGAGTGAGGAATCCTATGATAGATGGAAATCACCATCATCACCAAAGGAAGAAAAAAATAATAGAATTAGAAATAATACTGAACTACCTTCATCACGAAACAGTAGTTTCCATCGCTGTCCTGGAGGATATAAGTATAAATGTGAACAACTCAACAGAAATGAATGCTTCCTATTTGAGTGTCTAATATCCTCCATAGATAGTGATTGCTATGATGGCCCTTCCACAGCATACAGGGCCTCAGCCCCTCTGGACTCATGCTGTATAAACAAGCAGTAATTATCTGTTCCCCTCTACAGCTTCAGGATAACACAGTAACTCACTGGGAGGTATAAATGGATACAAGTGGTGCAAATTTAAAATTAGAAAATGGGATCTCCTGCCACTGAAGAGTTCACACAGCAGAGTTATGCTCAAATCCTAAAATCTGGGCTCCCCATAAACTTGTCCGATGAGCTGGCAGGCAAGCAAACCAAGTGCTCTCTTCACACCGCAGCTGTTTCACCACAAATTGGTCAATGACATTCCCACAAAACATTTCAGCTTTCACAACTCGCCGGTTTCTGACAAAATTATCTTTGCTGGAAAACTCCTATCCAGTTGTAGCTCTGAAGACACAGCTGCAAAAATCCAATAGGAGCTGCCCCTCTTCAGAAGGTGCCGTACCCTACTAGTCGTTTTAACCTGGGCCCTCAACAGTTTGGTGATCTCCATTCTGTCAACTCGAATCGGAGAGATGAGGGTGGGATTTGAGAAAGTTGAGGCACATTCCATTGACGCTCTGAAGACCAGGAACAGCACGATGGATCTGAGCCAGTATCTTGCTGGAAGCTTGCACAGGGCTCAGAGCGCTGTGGTGTTATGTTATGTTTACTGTGACAAGTGCTGCCCGGTAGGTGTCCCACTGCACCCTCAACAAGCTGGAACCCCTTCAAAGCTCCCTCCTGTAATCCCATTGTTTGCCCAAGCAGATTGTTGGATTTCATTTCTGACACCGAAAGAGAAACGTGTTTCAACAGAACTAGACTCCCTCTTCTCACAAAGCTGGTCGTGCAGCCCTGCTTTTAAATGAATGCAACCACTGTTCCTCACAACTGCACTCTAAACCCCAAAATCCTTCATATGCCATTAGTCATCAGTGAAATTCCTGATGGCAATCAAATACTTAGCACATATTGTAAATTGCCTTAGGAGGACTGGTTTAACAGGAGTGTTTTAATTCTGTGGCAGAGCGTAATGTTGAGCCAGGTACCAGGCCATCCCGACAGGACCGCTTGCTCTCTCCAGCTGGCATCACTTGGGAGTCACTGAAGGTTATTTCGGGGGTGAACCTTCAATTGCCTCTTTATCAAATCATTAAATTGGATAAATCTGTTCCATAACCATAGTGTTCCTGAGCAATACAGGGCAACACTACTGGCAGTCTGCATGAAATTGAGTAGACACAGTAGGTAGGGTGCCAGTATTCCTCTTTGCTCATCAATTCTAATCCCACACGGGAACACCAGATTTAGTTTTTATTCTCGGGGCTCTTTGAAGAGAGCACAAGCCAGGCATTAGGGAAAAGCCACTGTTTACATCCAGCAGCCAAAGCATGATTTACAAAACAAAACCCCCAAACCCTGCAGTTAGCTCATCATTTTTTAGCTCAGAATCGCGCTTTACTAAGTCAGGATCGTCACAAAAGTTTATTTCAGTATTTTATGAACGACATAAGGAGTTTTGCAGAATTACATGTATATATTTATATAAATTTGTAATTTAGTTTATTACATTTCATAGAAAGAGTCTTTTCCTATCAAATAGCATGTATGCTTATCAAAACCAAAAAAACCTAAGGTCAACAGCATAAAAAAATGGAATTACTACACTTCTCCAAGTATTACTAATTCAGTTCTGAAGATTTAAAATCCTATATGTAAAAAGAGAGCTACTAGTGAACTGTGAATGAACTAATCATGTTTGATTGAATTAGTCAACTCTGTTTTAGTTTAAAACTCGTTCACTTGAGTTTATAAAGGAATCCAAATTTATTGTGAATTCTTTCTGCAAGCCCCAAATGGTATCTGAAGGAGATTAGATTAAATTCTGGTGAAAGATTTGTGTAATTAACTGAGCACAGTAAAGTCATGAGCAAAGACTGTTTTCAAAAGACTAAAGACAGAGCTTCTCTCCCACACTTAGCTGTGAAAGCTCTTGCCGTTGATGTTAGTATTTTTGTATGAATAGCATTAATCATCCATAAAAACAAATCTGTGCTCACATAGGTTTGAATGCACGATGCTGTTATGCCACACTTAGAACATTCCTAGTACTTTGCCCGTTGCTATTACTAGCCTCAGTGATTTAAAAAAACTATGATTTAATAATGCAAAAAATTCTTTTCAATTATATGGAACTGTAGATTTTCACCACCACCCATGAGATGGATTCTTTACTTTATGTGAAGCTACTGAAAACTTCCATTAATAAATCAGGCCAAAATTGTCAACTCTGTGCAGAAAGTTAGGCTTCCAACTCTGTTTTAGGCATTTACATCAAAATGACCTTTCCAAAGACATTGGGATTCTGTAGCTCCTTTTCATTTTAGGGATCTTCAACTGTTAACACTGAAAAAATATTCAGAAGACAACTAGAATTTCAAATCATATTGAGACAATTAGCTCCAGGTACCTGCATTTCAAGAGTTTTTGTTTTTAAATATGTAGCCTTTTTTCCAGCATAAAGTAGTAGTTTGAAAACATCCATATTTAGATACTGCAGAGTTTAAGCATTTGTATATCTACATTCAGCTTACATTTGCACGACTGTGTCAAAATGTTTTTTAATTCCTCCTCACGCTTTAAGAGAAACATTCAAGAACTGACAGGTTTGTGGAAAAAAACCCTCAAGCTGGCCATTAGCAAGACTCAGTGATTTACATATAATTATCTAGACATCCACAACAGACTAATCTGCCAAATAAATGGAACGCTAACGGGACAGCTGACTTCTAATCTCCAAATCTTCCTTACTATATTTAAAAAAATAACAGCAACAATGGGAAACAAGCATTGACATAAGGCGACTTAGAACTTTAATTCACCTAACTTAATCACCTATGAGAAGCACTTCAGTAAACTATTAGTCATAAAACATCAAACTAATTTTCAGTGAAGAACATCTTCATCCTCAAAATCCACATAGACCTTGATTACAGAACGGAAAAAATGCTTCATTACTTTTAATTTCACCAGAAAAGTTAAGTCATTTGCATTGAATCAGCATCTCCAAGGAAATGTTGAGGGAGAGCTGATGCTTCTTGAGGGTCCACACTCTTGTGGAGCACTGGAAGGTTTGTTCTCTCAGATATGCAAGACCACAAGCTTTCAGCACTGTTTGCTTCTGCAGGAATTACTATGGATTTTGCACTATACTATCTTTCGTCCTTGTTGACAAAGGTATTGAAAAAACATAATTTCTATTAAATCTAGTGATTAATTGGATTTTTGTAATCTCTTTGAATGCTGACGCCTTGAGGGAACTAAGCGGAAAATGCAGTGCTGCTCTTAGTACTTGTGTAAACAGCCACCAACCATTAGGAAGTGCTTTCTATCCCTGCCCTGCCAGCAATGGAAATTGGAGTCAGATTGCAGTTTAATGAGATAATCCTCACGAGCAGATGCTAAACACCCCTCAGTTAGAAACCACCAAACAGAGCAAGTTAGAAGAAGGAGGTCTCGAATATAAAAATCACCAAGGATACACCGAAGCCCTAGAAGCTGCTGTACCTGTTGCACACAAGTGGAAGAGCAAGCAATCAGCTTATGTAGCCTTCTGCCCAGTCTTACCACTGATTTTGCAATGAATATTTTATAAAATAGAATTTTTATGTGCTCTTCATGCTGGGGGCACTGTGTCCAATTCAAGAGTGGCTGCAATGCTAGACTATAGCAGAGCAAGTGGCAGGATGGGGTCCTCCAGGGAAGATTTGCGGCAGCTCCTTGAAAAACACATGCTCTCTTGAAGGGGAACACCGAAGTGGGACCGGATCAGTCAGGACTCCAGAGAACGACATTCAGTGTCCCCATAAACCCAAGATTTCTCATTCTTTTGGGACACATGGCAGCTGGTTTTTCACATTATTCCTTCTCAGACAATTTCAAAAACTGAAGTTGATATTTGCGCAGTTAAAGACAAATATTCACGTGCTGTAACTATTATCACAGGTACATTTGTTACGGAAGTCTTTTGTTGAATTAATGTTTTCTGATATATGCAGCTGTATCTGACATACAGCATAAACACCAGCAGATGCCATTTGTTGGACGTGCAGGCAGATAATTATATAAAACAGACTGCCCCTATCAGCCTGCACAAACAGCTTTTTATTACTTTTTTTTTTTCTTCCAGTCTGGTAAGATGGTCATTGTTTTTAGAATATTTAAAAGCTCTGGATTTTTCTTTTTTTTCACATCTCACTCTAATCTTTATTAATAAGCTTTTAAAAATAAAAGTAACTAGCGTACTGAAAGTAACCAAATTTGGCCCAAAGCAGTGTTTTGGCTTTATGTCATTTAACAATTACTATTACTCACTGAAGCACAAAATTATCGTGCATTGTATTTCTTAAGTGCCCAAGTTTGTTTAACTTTTTCTCCCTCAAATATCGTGCATGCAATCCCACAATGCAGAAGACAAAATACAGCTTAGGAACTATAGTCACGTTTCTTTTCTGCTCTGGTGAATTAGGATTTTTTCTAAATGTAATATATAGAAAAAAAAAACAGAGTGTGTGGAACAAACTTCTTGATCTCAACCTGCAGTCCCTCCTCCTAATACTCTGCAATTCAGAAAAAGTTATTAGAATTTCACCACCAAAAAAAAAAAAAAGTGAATACACAGCCTATACCTAAAAAAATTCTATCTTCAAAATGGTCTCCCTTTTATCCAAAAAAAAATAATAAAAAGGAGCAGTGGTCAACCTTGGAGCCTTGCATATGCATAGTAAGTACGGTCCTACTGAATGCAGTTTTCCTCTGAATATTCACTGAAGGTGCTCGGTGGCTGCTCTCCAAATATCACTGATGGAGGTGTCAGCAAAAGTTGGGTCCTGATAGAATGCATTGGGATTAGCAAATACGCTGATACCTCCTCAGTATCCAAGCTCCCAATGGGTCTTAATAGAACCTGCTATTCATTCTGACGCGTCTCTGTTGTACAGCCATGCCTCCACACCGAATTGTAAGCAATCTCAAAAATAACCCAAACCTGCCTGGATGCCTTCCCGTCCAGCTTGCTCCAGATGACCCTGCTTTGGTGGGGGGAGGTGGATGAGAAGATCTGTGAAAGTCCTTTCCAACCCCTACCATTATGTGATTCTATAAAACAAATGTTTCCTTTTTCAAGTATGTTCCTGATTCTTTAACAATCTTAGGGAGAAACGGTGAATGCCTTTCAGTCTCCTTCAAAAGAGGAAGAAAGGGGGACATCAAAGTTTTATTTGTTTAGTCTCGTGATTCAAAAAAAGTGGTTTTGATATTGAAGAGTACTTTCACCAGAGAGGCATGACAATTAGAAGCCAAAAACCTCCAGATATTTTCAGTGCAAAAATCTTAAACATTGATCTCATGTCTGAAATACAACTCAGTAATTTAGCTAACACTGCCTGTAGCTGCGTATCAGTGGCCTTCCTTGACACAAAAGATGCCGAGAGAAGACTGACGTGATATAACATTAGGATAATCAGCTTCTAGAAACACAAATAAATGCGCACGCATGAAGGTACGCAACTCGAGCTGAATGTCATTAGCACATCTCATGAGAGCTGATTAATGCAGCCACTACAATGAAGCAACATTTAGTGAAATAGTTGAAATAACGTAACAATCACAGCTCAAGCATCAACGTGTATTAAAATGTGATGACACTGAAATTCTGAACAGCTGATACTTGACAGCAGCAAGATTTTTAGGCATCCGTGGATATTGAATCACTTAATATAGCATACTAATAAAATATTTTTCTAACTTAAAGTTAGCAACAGAAAATAAAAAAAAATTAATCCCAGTGAATAGCTGAAAATGCTTTGTAGATCAGACCATTAAAAGATTATATTACATACGATTGCCATATATGCAGAAATTGTTCCTGGAGAAGCACTCATTAATAAAATCACATCAACCTAACAAATCTGAGTACAGATGGAAATTTCAAATATAAGCTTAAACAGAAAATTAAACACACACAAAAAGGCATGACTCTAACAAGCAACAAAAGCCTAGAATGGCAGGATGTTTTGAGCACTCCCTAAATTCTCCGAATACCAGAAATCTGCATTAAGTGCAACACTTTATCTTTTAGGAAATGCTGCTTTTATACCTAGTATGTTAGTAAATAATTGTAAAGCTACTTCTCTGTGTTCTCTGACACATCCTGCTGTGCATTTTCTTCCCTGGATTACATAACTTGTGGAATGCAGATAAAGGACACGACTGATGATCCCTCTGTAATTAAAGCTCCCTAATGCTGCCAATATGAGTTTTACACAAAGAGCTAGGTAGAAAGTACCTTGCCCTTTTCTGAGCCCTTACAATCTCTTATGCAGGCAGCAATCACAACTCATTAGAGGGAAAGAGAGAATGTAATTTACTTGTATCTTTGAGAAGAAACTGCAAGATATTACTCAGCTAATTTCAAAACTGGTGATATCTGCAAACAATCCCCCTTATATATCCAACACATTCTTACACAAGTTCCCCAAAGGGATTCATCAACCATAATAGCAGATTCTTATATTTAACTTAAAAAATAATTTAAAAGTTACAAGGCAGACAACTTTGCAGGCATCTTTAATACAGACCAAAGGAAGTTTATTTCTGCCTCACCACACTCTATCGTTAATACTGGAAACAACAGATTTCAGAAATCTCTATTTAAAAGATGAAGCCTGTGCCTGTTTGCATGGTAGTTGACCTGCATAGTTAATTTATAACAATCAATCAGTAGCAAAGCTACTGCAAAATGAACAACCCTTGAATACAGATCACATAGAATATTAATTTCAGTAATAATTGAGTACTCGGAGGCTTGTGTGTAAAGAGACTAATGTATTATACATCTCACATTATGCTGTGAGAGGTTACAGGACTCTGAAGCCTTACAAGACAGAATCCATCAATGTGCATATTCCATTACCAAGAGGGAAAACAAAGACTGAATCTCTAAGGCACACAAACTTAAGATCAACCCAGACAAATGGGGTGCACAGCTTCCACCGTAAAGCCACTCTTTGAACGCAAACAAACTGTATTGGGACTATTTAAACTTTTAGGGAAAAAAAAATAAATCACAAAAGTATCTGCAATGTAATACTGCAACGCATAGACTATCAACATATACTGAAATGAAGTTTTCTCCTTTTACAGATAAAGGTAGCTGGTTTAATTTATGAATACATCTAAAGGGATGACACAGTAGTTTCAAAAATAACTGCTCTCGGGCAACTTAAAAGAAACAAAGAAACCCAAAAATGAAAAAAAAAAAAAACCCAACAAAACCAAACCCAAAAAAACCAAACAGACCACTAGCCAACCCTTTTTGGCATCCTCAGTTGTTGACGCATTTTCAACAATTTCCTACTTTCAGGCTTTCAGCCCAAGCTGAATTCTGTCATTTAACAAAGTCAGCAGTTAAACAGAAAAAAAGATGTCACCTCTTCATATGTATATGTAGAAAGCTTTGTGCATAAGAGAATTCATCCCTGTTCTTCTATAATCCATGCTCTGGAGGTATAGTATATGAAGGGACAACTACTAATTTTGAATGAACAGTTATGAGGAAGACTGTGAGTTTATGACATTAACTGTACACGGTTTCGATTTTTCTGGTAAGGCTAATTGGAAATTTCTGCAGAAAAAGGTAAGAAGAAACAAAGCCAAGTAAGTTCTCATAAGTGAAGACCAAAGAGTTCATATACCAAAATTTCTTTTAGTAACAAGGATGACCTTAATACTAAGTCTGCACATGACCATCTTAAACCTACAGCTGAGAGACTGGACCAAATAGCACAATATAAAGTTCCTTTAATTTTAATAAGGGAATTGTGAAAGTAACTAGAGGCCTCAAATACTTCAGGTTTTAAGCTTTTACAAACATCACCACAAAAAATTAACCAAGCAACACAGACTTTCACCTGCATATGATCGAAATAATGCATATGCAATAGTGCTTGTGGAAACACTGAGACAGACATGGGGAACAAGCCAGGATGTCCTGTCTGGCTTCAAGCTGCTGCTCCAGAACGATGCAGATCTTCTGTGCATCTTATGTTATCCCTGATAGACCTTTGAAGATGTTGAAGGGTATGGCAGAAGATCTGAAGTGGCATCAAATGTCCTAGCATCTAAATGTCACTTAAAAATATGCAATCTGGTTTATGACAAACTTCAGAAAACATAGTGCAATTTAAACATTCATACATGTACCTAAATGCCTAAAAATCACTATTTTCATGCAGTTAAAAGATATGGATATGGGCATCACAACTACAAATGTGGCAGGGTACGATCTGTTTGTAAAACCATAAGTACACACATCCATTACAAACAGTAGCGTATACTCCAAGTGAATAATGTCTTGATAATGAATCATACACAGATATTGTAATCAGCTGCATCTTTTTCTTCTGATACTGGATGCTAGCTCTTTGGTCAGTCTGTTATGTTAATGCTGTAAACACTCCTATTTTTCTTTCCTTCTGTTCTCCCTCCCACAAGGTGGCGACCCAAGAAATCCCCTCTGTAACTCACTCATATTTTATAGCAAGGTACAGATTTTTTTGAGGAAATAGAAGTCAAGAAAGAACAGTATTTCAAACCCCTCCCTTCTCCTCTACCTCAGATACCAATAACTTAAAACTAATTCCAGAGAAGTACACCACCAAAACAATGGCTGCCAACAAACTATTTTCATAGCAACATATCTAGAAAGATATATAATACAGTGTAATTAAACACACTTCTCCCTCCATGGCTCAGAGCTCTTAGCTTAATACAGGAAATTCCAGATATTTTTTAGGTTTGAAAACACTGAAAAGCACAAAAGGCAGGTGACTGACCATTTGGGCTCCAGAAAGGATACAGTACTTACCTTTAGAGAACATACTTTATTTAATAGAATTTTTTGCTCCAATATACAAAATAGGGGACTATAGTCCCAATTAACATTTACATAGTTACACAGCAAATAATTTCCAACATTTAAAACAACTGACGACTTTCCCACACTCCCCACTGTGTTACAGCCAAGAAAGAAATCCTATAATGTTTGACCTATGACAGTTCTTTTACATACCAATCCATTATATTTTGTACTTCCCTGCCTCTTTTCTTTTTTTTTTTAAGTTGCAGTTTCTGCTATCACTTTAATTAAGAACTTACAATTATTCCAGCTGCACTAAAAGAAAAATGAAATATCTAATTTGGAATACTATCTCAAAACCCTATACAAAATAAAAGTCAGTATCTTATAAAAATACATTACAAGAGTAAAACCAGTGAAACAACGAAAATGTTTTAAATTTTGTTAGGGTATAAAATATTCAACAACTACCCTCAGCTTTTAACTACACAAAAAAGAAAAAAAAACACAATAAAAAAGAACCCAAACAATTTCAATTAGCAAAAAATAATGTGACAGTTCTTTACAATACTGTACCTTTAGTATGCAAAGGACTTCATCCTGCTTACATGCACCACTATCTAACTGATTCACTCCTTAACCCTTTTCCCTCTGAAAGATGAAAAAAGGTTTTAAAATTGTTGGAATCCTTTAAGAAAAATCCATTCATGTTTTCTTCATCTCCCACAATATTTAAATATTAAGCTTTACTTTATAATGCTGGTAGTTTAATTGTAATACATAACTTTATATAAAAGAATTGTAGCCAAACCAAGGCCTTAGAAACTTTGCATTTTACAAAAGCAATTTGTTACAGCATGACAGTTGCTAAATAGCCCGATTTATTTAGTGACCCTGTTAAAGATTTGTTCAACTGAGTGAATAGGTGAAGTCATTTCCTGAGCTAAAAGATACAGGTAAGTAAATAGTCAGTTATAGCAGCAGACAGGAGACATTCTTTTTAAAAGTTGTAACAGTATCAATACAATAGCCTTAGAAAATTACAATAATGTAAAAATCACCAGCTGAAGAGGGAGTGACAAGGACATCCAAGACCTGATTGCCATAATCTGGAATGCACATCCCATGACCTTCCAGAAATTACATTCAGCTACTGTCAGACAACATACTGGTAAGTGGAAGAATGTCAAATCACAACAGTTCACCTTTCTTACAGGTCAGGTGTTTTGTCGAGATTTAATTCTTAATGCTATTGTTTCATAAACCTAAAGCAAGGTAAATTGCTTAGCTTCAGAAATTTTCACTCTACAGGACTTAGGGATTATTACTTTTAAAGGAATGTGGTATCTTCAGTCTCATGAAATTCCAAGCCTATTTCTTCTTATTATTCAGATGTAATTCATACTTGAAACCTTGAGAGGTTATTGAGATAGTCACCCATGCCTCTGGGAACAGAAGTGGATCTATTTTTAGGAGACAGAATAATATTCTTAAAATTGTCTACTTTGATCCAAATCATTCTAATTTGCTTAGAGTGTGAACCATTAACAAACTATTAAAGAACTATAAAAACCAGTATACCACCACTGCATCATCATTTTCTAACCACATGCGTTCTTAAAGTCTTGTATGTAATAGTTTCATCACTTTTTTCCCACCCATTAATGGAAAGAGGATATTCTAATTTAATTAAATAAAGTACCTCGTGCAGATACCAGTTCCTCCAGAAGGAAATCTCTCTTCTGTGTTATTAATTTTTCACAGATATTGTAGGCATTGTTTTTAGAATTTATATTGGCTCTTCATTAACATTTAAACATAATTAGTTTTAATTCAAATTAATATATAAAATTTCCAATACTTGTTAGAATAAAGGACAATACACAAGATCCTAAGTTACAATAATTTATAAATAAAAATAAACTATTACAAACCAAATTTTTCCCCATACGGAGATTAAAAGCCATAATCTTGACTGATTGTTCCCCATCATACATTATAAATAATGTAAGCTTCTTCAGAGAAGCAAAACACACTTGCCTCCCTGACACCAGTTTATATCTTCAGTTAAACTACTACCATCAAGAAGGCAATTGTTGGGCCCAGATATATCTTCTTCCTTACACGTTAATTCTCCCAACCTCATTCTTTTAAACTTAAGCACAGGAAACTAAGTTCACAAAGAGTCCTGTATCTTTCATACACAAAGTCTGTATAAAATACAGATTGCTAATGCTCCTATTGCACCAATCTGGCAGTGCAGTTAGAACCTGATTCAAATTCCACTGAAGTCCATGAAAGGTTCTCCAGTGACCTTAATGGGCTTTGAATTAGGATCACAGAGATAGTATTACCTAACGGAAAGCTCCTGCAAGAGTGGCTGGTATCTCTCTTTTTGCTTACGGGATGCAGTGGAGATGTGTAGTCAGCACAATACCTGAGCAAATAAAATGAAAATGATACAAAGGTTTTAAGAATCCCAAACTCTTTGCTTAGTCGTGTGCAAACTGTGCTACTGCCCCTGGAGCTCCCTGCTTTCCTTTGTTTTCAGTGCTTGCTCCGCTCCAAGATAGAGAAGATGTGAGGCATCTCTTCACTTGTTCCCCCTCAGTCCCGAGACTGATAGAAGAGGATGTAACCAGACTCAGAGTTCTTTGAGATGTCTGATGTCAACCCGTAGAATTCTTCAATAGCTTGTGCATCGATTTTCTGTATGTAAAAACCCAAAAATTTGAAGTAAGAATATCTTGCATATACATGACATTAAGTTCCATTCTAAAAACTATTGATGATAGATGAAGATGAAGAACATAAATACAAACTATCATTTCTAAGCCTAAGCAGTGTAAGCCCATCTAGTGCAGAGGAGAATAAAGCAGAGAATGAAGGCAAATTTTTTCTATGTTTTTCAGACAGAACGTTTGCTTGTGATCCTATTAGCCTAGAAAGCCTCCTATAACCAAGATTTTGGGGGAAAAATGCAAAAATTCTGTTGAGAAGGTGAAAAGACTATTTCCAGTTTTCATTGGCATTTTCGGCTACAGAAGAAACTGAAAGCAAGCTCTCTTGCCACATTTTAAATCAAAAGCAATTGGGCTGCAAACAACAAAAAGGAAGAAAGACAAATTTTCCTTCACTTAGATTTTATTTAATCTCATTCCCATTATTTGGAACAAAACCTCTCTCAGGAAGGAGTGAGCCATTCCAACATGACGAACCATGGGTCTAAAAGTCAATGAGATGTTTTAGATTTAACAACAAAAAGTTTCTTTCCTTCCTCTTTAGAAGGACTAAGAGAGAAAAATTGCATTACTGTTAGGTGTTAATACTTTGGAACTGGAGAGATTGTTCCTGATGTTTGTGAAGTGATGTGAGATCTACTACAGCACTCTGTTTTCCCTGGAGGAAAGTGAACTTTTGACCCCATAGAGACATTTCAATTTACTGTGTATATTGATAAGACACAGAGGCAATCCTATTACTTTTCTAACAGCTCTGTGTATTTCCATGTTTGTCATTTCCTGTGTATAAAAATGTTCACAATGTGGCTTGGAGATAAGAACTCTTCAATACCCTTGGCTGGTCCTGCCAGTTAACAATGTAAGTCCAATACCTGTCTCATCCATTTTTCTTCTTTTCAATTATGAAGTTCTTGAGTATTATAATGAAAATATAAAATATTCATTTTGTAGATTTAATTAATTCAAATAAAGTCAGGAAAAGGACTTGGGCAGTACAATCATACTTCTGTTCATGCATAAGCATAGACAAGAGGAGAAAAAAGAAAGATGACAGAACACCCAAAACACCTGAGATGACACTATAAAGGGACACCAGTAGTTTCCGCTCTTTCTCTCAATAGCAAAAAGATAACTGATGAAACAGAAAGATGACAAATTCAAAACTAGTGAAGGGAATTCTGCTGTTCCAATAAATTAGTTCCTGGAAGCATGGCTAATATTAGCAGGAATACCACCAGAGGCAAACGGCTTCTGTTTCAGGGATTAAGTTTTAAACGTTTAGGGCAAAATCTCAAAAATCTGAAGTTGCTTCCTATTTTGATACACCTTTGTCTGAATGCTCAGTAAAACAGACTACCAGTAAAACAGACATTCCATTAAATCATAAGCTCTTAGAAAACAGACAAACAGCTTGCTCCAACAAACTGCCCTCAGAGAAGAACTGCAGTAAAACCACTTTATCTATGTCTTTATTTGCCACGTCTTCTGGTCACAGGAATAGCTTATCAAACAAAGGTGAAAGCCAGTGGCCATGAACAAAGAAGCTTCTTTCAAGAAGTATAAAAACCAAAATGTAATTCAAAGTATTGTACAGTCAAATTGTAAGGCATAGCTTTGCACCAACAGTTACTGCTCATTTAGACTGGGGTTGAACCTTCTTTTCATTTGTATACCAGTCCTTTTACTTTAAGTATCCATACATACAAGAGGGATGCATGCACTCTGCTTGGTATGAGAAAAAAAGTCCAGGGTTACACAAAGCTTACCTCAACAATATCATCATCAAAAAGCAACCAAAAATCATGACTCTTCACTATTGCAATATAATGTCCTCTGTTAGGGCCACTGTAAAATAAAAGTAGAAAAGAACACAGACAATAATACACATGTATGTACGAATGTATTTCATTAAAATGTTTTTTTCTTATAGAAAAGCAATACTTAACAGTAATTAAAATGGGTACCACTATAATTTCTGTTTGGATGTTTCTTTTCTTTTTTTTTTTTTTCCTCCACTTGTATCATCTTAATAATGAGGTCTTACCTATCTCTACATTTAATATATTGTGCTAAAAAAAAGGATTACAATTTCAACTGAGGAATAAGCAGCACAGGCATTGAAAATAAAATTAAATTTAAAACAAAAAAAGAGACAGAGAAGTGAAATCAAGAAAGCATTCTGACGTTTCATAGGGACAGAACAGATTCCAAACTATTTCTGATCTCAAGAAAAAGCTGTACAAGTGCTGTTCATTTACATTCTCACTCAGGAATCTTTTTATCTGGTCCACTGTAAACAAAAACTGAACTGAATTGACAGTTTAGAAGTCTGCAGAATCTTCACAGCCATAAGAATGGTTCCCGATTAAATGTTATAATGCACAGCTCTTCAGTTCATGGCAGACAAGAAATTTCTCCACAACAGGAAAAAAAAACAAAAAAAACCCCCAACTGTAAAAGTGTCCTATTTCTAATCAGATTTCATGTCAGGAAGTAACACCCCTTCTGAAATAGCTGAACCTTATAACCAGAAGTGGACAACTAGTTAAAGCAACATAACAGCACTTACACAGTTTTTATGTCTCTATCAGGGTGGGAAGTTTGCCACCTGCGAGGGTCATGCCTGTGTACCAAATCACACAACCAAATGAAAACAGGGCCCATTTCTTGCCATGGCTCTGGGAACGGGTAAGTTTCCAAGACTCCAGCTTTAACGAGGGAGACTAAAATGGTCAGAATTGGACAGAATGGTCAGAAATGGACAGGTTCTATTTTCCCTAAAATCCAGAACAAGAGTGTTCCAGAAGACTCTGTCACAAAAACTTATTTTCCAAAATTGTCCTGGTCAACTTGAAATCTACTCAACTTACCTCTATTCTAATCCTAGGTCTATGTAGGGAGGAATGGGGGTGGAACAAAGGGCAATTACTGGCAACTAGAGGGCAGGTCTGCCATTTTGAGGGATTTCAAAAAGTCGGAAGGATGGACTGATAAGAACCTCATGAAGTTTAACAAGTATGAATGCAAAGTCTTGTACCAGACTAACTCCATCCAAGAGCATCAGCTGCAAAACAGCCAGCTAGGTGGGCCCAGGGGATCAGTAAGTCCAGCCGTTAGCCAGCAGTACATCATTTCAGTGACAGGGCTAAGTGTGTGTGGGGCTGTACTGTAAGAGTAGAGCCAGCAGTGAAATGATATTCCTCACCACTCTGCATGCTGGAACCCATAACTGGGCATGAGATTCCAGAAATGACCTCTCCAGTACAAGGGAGAGACTGATACTCTGCAGGAAGTCCAGTGGCAGGCCACTACATTTGTCAGAGGGCTATAGCAACAGACGGATGAAGAGAGGCTGAGGGAGCTGGCTTTATTCAGCCTGTAGAAGCCTAAATGAGGAACCCAGCTGCTGCCTTTCCCTACCCAAAACAGAAGAGCTACAAAGAAATCAGAGCCAGGCTCTTCTCAGAAATGCACAGTGAAAGGACAAGAGGCAGTGATCACAAACCGCAACAGGGGAAATTCTGACCAGATATAGGAGGGAAAAAAAAGTCACTGTGAGAACACCTACAAACTGGAACAATGTGTCCAAAGAGGCAGTGAAATCAGCATTCCTAGTCATGAAACCGAGCCCAGTGCAACCTAATCTAACAGCGAAGCTAGCTCTGCTTTGAGCTGTAAGTAGTTGACCTCACAGTGTAAATTATTCTGATTCTAGATGTTAAATCATCGTTTTCAATTTTGGGCCTCTTATCTACTCAATAAATAGTTTGTAGAGCAGCCCTAATTTTAAGACTTGAAGCCACAAGAATATTTATTGTGTATAGCAAAATCAAATACAAATCAAAACAAAGTAATCTACAAAGCTCATAACATATGGATGTATTTCTGTTGCTTAACCTTTAAAGAAAACAAACACAACACCCTAAAGGAAATGCTTTATAAAGAGATCTGTTCTATAATGCTTTCCTTCCTAAGAAACTTTGTAAAAAAAAAATCTTTAAATTTTATTAGTTATATGATATTGAATGTTTTGCGGGTTTTTTAAAAACATTAAGTTCATGCAAAGGTCTGTAGTGAAATACAGTGATACCACTTTTCACAATGAACTATCATGGGAATAAAGCTGTATTTTCTGTCAGGATTGGCAGTATCTTCCCACAATACTTTCTTTCCTAAGAAACTTTTCTTTTACGAGGTCTTTAAATACTATTAGAGTGATGTGATATTAAGTGTTTTGTTTTTTAAACATAGTTAAGCTTGTACAAAAATTTCTTGTGTAAAGTAGAGGTATTACCTTCCACAATGAACTACCACAGCAACAAGGTCATACATTCTGTCAGGATTGGTGGCATCTCCTGAGGTGTTAAATAAACGAAGCTCTAAAGGAAAAACTACTCTATAAGAGAGTTTTGTGTATCGATGCAGCTGATCCATGTACTTAAATCTCTTCAAATGGAGAGCTAGAATCATAGGCAGCTTTTTTACTTTCATCCTGAAAAAAAAGCCAACAATCAACAGTATTTCCAATAACCAGCCCAAACGTTCAGTTGGTATAAACAAACAGGAAAACTGTCTTACTGAAGTCTTTAAAATTTTATGCAACTATTAAAAGATACTCAAATAATCAGCTGTTTAACAAATATTGAACATGTGCCGCTAAATTAAAGGTGGACTTAAACAGCTGAGACTTGCAAATGTATTTAAAAAAATAAGCTACAATATATAACCATGATGAACCCACATAATAATTCAGACATTATGACTGCACAGCACAGAATCCAATTTTTAAACATACCTCCCCATAGCCTTCCTGTTATCAAAACCCAAACCTACATCCCAGCTAGTACACAGTGAACGCGTTGCGACAAAGCTGTTCCAGAGATCCTGTTCCAGTTGAATTTCTCAGAAAACCAGCTGTCAAACAAGCTTTTTAGAATAGGTTTTGTTACACCACTTTGTTGCACATGTATTACTCCATGTTTTCATATCAAGCCATTCATTTAACATTGCCAAGGGATACGAATAGGCCACTGTTATTCACCTTACCTCGTGCTACCCAAACAAGATAATGCTGTGCTCTAGCCCAATAATTTTGTACAAATGTTGCAGCATTATTTTATGGCAGTCAGAGACGGAAAGTGATAATCTAGTTTTACTGATGGCTCACTGGCCCCTTTTCCTAGTTTGAGGTATTGAGATCTCGCATCAGTGCCTGCAAATCCTCTGCTACAGCTGGCCTGGCAGCAAACACAGACGTCCACTCTCTGGGCAATAAATTTGCCCATACTAATAGGGCAATGAAGCTGGAGTGTTCTGCTTCTTGGCACAGCTAACTGCCTTCACTGTGCTGAATTTTTTAAACTGCCTTCAGCCCCAAAAGACAGCTCAAAAGTCTACTCAACACAGCCCAGGTTTCAGACATGTCTACTAAGACCACATTTTCAGGATGTCAGGAAATATGTCTGCACAAGAGAATCCTTTTTCAAAAGATAGGGGGCTGGGCACAAAAGCCTTGAAAACTCATCTTTCTTCCCTTTTTCTCATTAAACCTAGACTGACAGTAACCTGCAGGAAACCCTGCTAGCCTCAGATTTTCTCCATGGCCCACAAGGGAACCAGGAATTGAAAAAAGCTGGAGAAGAGCAGAAAGATGACAGAAGCAACTATTTTTAGAGAGAGTTACGTTTTTATTATGTTACTGAGATGCAGATGTAATTTCTGCTCTATTTCTTTTTTCAAAATGAAAGTCCTCTTCTCATAATGCAACTGCGTTTGATAACAGGAGCTCTTTCACTGGTGAAGAGAGTCAGTATACCCGCCTTACTAGCTGACACTATCACAGATAAACTCTGCATAATAGATATGCAAGTTATGACTGCAGTGAAACTGAACTTAAGCCCTATATGAAAAGCAAAATATAAACACAAAAAGCTGTGTTTTGCCAATATGGCAGTGCCTACAGTACAGGTTTATGTCAACACAGCTTGTATTGGTCAGGGATCACATTACCTCCCACACAGAAACAAGAGTTAAGGCAACGGGACAGACCTGGCTTCACAACCATCTAATACACACCAATTAGTAAGCTCAGGCAGTGTGTGAAGGAAGACTTTGCAGATGAGATATGCCAAAAACCATGTGCTAAATCTGTGGTAAACCAAATAACCAGAATCAGTGGTATAACCAGTAAAGCATGTCAGTGTTCCCATCCCTTCAACTCATCTATAAGCAGCCAAATACTTTCTCAGAGAATAAATACCACACAGTACAAAAAATCATAGGTTTTTCAAAGGTGTAAAAGACTAGAAGAATTAGATTCTAGATTATGAAATCAGTGACTTTTCATGATTACCCATAATCTTTGATTATTCACTGGTAATTTGTTTTAACTTGTCTTTTTAACTTGGTTTTGGTCTTAAGACCATTCTTTTTCACATTTGTAAAATAAATTATGATCAAAGGAGTCCCAAAATGCTTTACATAGATTCATTATTCATTGAAGTAGGGTCACTGAATTCAAGCAAGAGAAATGCAAACAAGCTACTCTTAAGTGGAAGAACAGAGAGAAAAATTAAGGGAAAAATACCATTCTCCCTCTGCCTCATACACACTATACAAGGAAATACACGAGTATCTTCATGGGTTACTTTTTTCCCCTCTCTGAGTTTGAGGTACCTTTTATGTGCTTCTTGCTTACTGCGACATTCTTCACAGTAATATTTGTATTCACTGCACAGAGTTTCTGTATTGCTGAAACCCCTAAATTAAAAAAACAAAAACAAAAACATAATTTTATACTCAAGGCCAAATAAGATAAAATTTGCTAAGCATGTGAGCTTTTAGTTTTACTTCTACCTTTCCAGGTAATAGATAATAGACAAATTACAAAAATTCAGATTTTTGTGTCTACCTTAAACAATGTGTGATTGAAGTATTCTGCTCCACATCAACTGAAAGGTCTAAAAAGTCTTCATCTTTGCTGCTTATCTGCAGAAAAAAAGAACCAATAGATTATAGTTAAAAACAGTTATACTGTTTTACCTTTGTTTTCCAGTACCATTCTCTACTGACAGAATGCATCTTTGACCTTATAACAGCCTTTTAAATATTGTTACAAGTGGCCTTTCTATTTCAGAGATTTGTTAGATCTCTGTTTCTGATTTCGTTCAGGAATAGGGAAGTGTATGTGTGTCTGTGGGGCTGTATAATACCAGTTGTCATTATGCTGTGATTTCAGCTCAACAATATTAACACCGAGTTCTTTCTACACCTCTCTTTTCAAAAGAATACAATTACTAGGAATTTTCTATTTATTGTTCTCACCTCTGTTCTTCCCCTATGATTCCCTCCAACTGAAAGTTACATATTTGCATATCATAGTGTCCCTAATAAAGAACACTTTGAAGCCTCTTCCTGTGTAGATTCATACTCTTAAATGAGCAGCAGATCGTTGGTAAATGAGAGCTTGGAATTTGGTCTGATGAAGGCAGAATAGCATGTAGACATTTCTTAAAAAAATGCAAGGCTAACAATTAACGTAAAAAATAATTTCCTAGAATCAGACAATAAATTCCATCACAAATCCTGACAAATGGTGATGGACAAAATCCACAGCTGCCCTGAAAAATCAACTATGTTATTAAAGCGTTTAGAAAATGGCAATCTAAAACGTTAACTTTTGTCTGCTAGTATTTCCTCTCTGTATCTAGAGATACTCAACACCATGGATAAGAACGTCTTCTGCCTTTTATGACCCCTAGGTACAAAATAAATGCTTTTAGAAAAGATGCCTGGTTGCAGTTTCTTGATTGAAAGCAGGAAAAGTTAAACAGCTACAGGAGAACTAAGGTCAGTTAATCTTTAAAACATGAGATTCTTGTTCCTTTTTCAACTCAGAATAAAAATATATTTGGAAAATTGTTCTCCGATTATTATAAGATGAGAAACACACAGTTGCTAAGGGCAGCATACATAGAAAATAAAAAGAAAAATATAGGTGACCAAGGCAACTATTTTTGAGAATTGATATCCCATTGCAAGCCACTTCCAGAATTATCACACTTGTGTTTACAACACGACGAATTCTGGTGGAAACATTTTAGCCTAGGGATTAATAACAGCTCAAAAAAAAAAAAATCAGTTCTAGAAAAGACTCTGCTGCAGTCTTCAGCTAGGACAGCTGGAATTTAGGAGTCACGTGATCAGTGTTATTCAGACATGCAATTAGATAATTCTTCCTCTCTTGGTCTAATCAAAGAAAACTCCATGAAACAATAAAGATTTCACAGGCAGCTTTATCCCACGCAGAAGCTCTAAGGGCAGGGAGGAGATGGAGAAGAGGAAAGAGATTTGTTGCACTTGGTTAAAAAATGATTGGTACTGAAACCAGAAATTCGCAAAGGAATTCTTCAGTTCTTAGTGATAATACTAACACTGCTTTAAAGAACCTCTCTCAGGTTTGCCAGTTTGTTGTGCACTTAGGATCATGAGGAACAATTAAAGGCTTTATTGAAAGAATAGCCAAGTGGATTTTTTCCATCTATGTTGATAAATCAGAAATTGTTATTCTTAATTTTTAAGATATTTTGAACATTAGTATTTGAACAGTACTTTTTTTTTTTTCCAACATTAACTCATACAGTTTTAATTTAAAAAAAAAAAGGAGGATTAAAAAGAAGTCACCTTCCACTCAAACCACCCACTCTCCTCCAGCTCCCACTCCCCTTTCTGTAGAGGTTCTCTTTCAAATAAACATCACTAGGTTCCTTAGATTAAACTTACCAATGCTAGGTATTTCAACCATCTATAGAATGAAAAACAGACCGACATGGTCAGAAATCTCATCACTTGCAGAATCAAGCCCTGATGTGTTCAGAAAGCCATCTCAGTGCTCCTAATATGAGCATCTAAATAACAGTGAAGTTAAGCATGTTCCAGTTTTCTGCCTAAAAGTGCTGGCATGTTGTATGCACATCAAGGATGTAATCTGCACTCAAACAGCTCAGCTGTACTCTGACAACCGATGCCACACAGAACAGAAAACTCAGAAGGGTAACATTCATGGAATCTCCATTTCTTTCCATTTGGAATTTCACTATAAACGTGAATCAGCTCACTGACAAAAAAGCTTTTGCAACTGAAGGCTCCCATGTGTGATAAGACAGAAACTATTTTTAAATGAATCTGAAACAAAGGGCACGATTTATCTTGGTTTCAAACAAAAAAAAAAGAAAGAGAGGAAAAAAGAAGTAGGGCATAGCTAAGGCTTCTATAGTACTCTTGTAAGAGAGACCACTGAAATTTTCCTCATTGCCTTTTCTCTGTCCAAAGTAGAATTGAAACAAAGATTTTTACGCCTTGTAGAGTTATTTGAACACAAGACTGAGACTGAGACTACCGGCTGAAGAAAAACATTATTGATATGTTTGGTGCTTTTAACCCAAGACAATTTCCGATTTTTCTCTGTAGAAATACTGCCCACATTTAGGCATTTCAAATTTAATCTTATTGAAGTCAATAACATTATTTTCTAGTATTCTTTCCTTACATTGTGAGAAAAATCTGTAGAACCAATGAACTTCTAGATCATTTTTATCAATTAGCCACAAAAATTTGTAATATTTACATCATCATACTGCCTCTATCAAGCAAGGGGGAAAGTATGACAACAAGAAATCATATTAAAAGCATGTAAAGACAACTTAGAATCCATTTTGTAACCTAATTATTTTATACTGTGGCTTGATCCATGACACAAATCTTTGTTAAATAATCGTATCTATGTTCCTTATATTGCACTGTCCGTACTTAAACTGAGGATAAATCTTCGGTCAAGGAAAACCAAGTAGGTTTGGCCAGTCAGAAGATAATCATTCTCATTTGTAGCAAAGAGATACCATGCTTTGTATGAATGAAGTATCCGTTAAGCTCCAAATTTAAATAAAAAAATATACTAAGGTTATTGTCTTATCATTAAGGAGCACAAACCATCTGCAATTTCCACATAAGCTATATCCAAGTATGCCTGACATTTCAAGTTATACTTCTAAACACAGAAAGACTCTGAATGGCAACAGCTTCCAATGAACATTAAAAAAATCATAGTGCTCACTGTATTTGGAAGTAAGACACTATTCACAGTAGTATTACTTATTTAATGCGTTTAAATGTCTTTCTAAGTACCCATTTTCAGGTCTCTGTGCTTTAATTAGACACAAGCTAATGTATGGAATAGACAGAAACTGATAGGGCTTGGAAAAGAAAGGCCCTAATATACTGAATCAAGTATATTATAACACTGAATTTAAAATTCAACTGCACAAGGAGGCATAGTGGCAGACAGAAAAGGTGTATCCTATTCAGCAACAGCTAACAGAAAAATAGAATTGAGCAGTATTAGTAAACCTCACAAAATTGTGATAGGCCTGTTAACTAATAATGCTGGCAAAAACCATATCAGCATTTTAAAATTTTAAGGATTGTACCCAGATAAAAATTGTGACAGTGGTAATTCACTATGCCATAGTGAGGAAAGGTAATGAGGTCAGTCTTGTTAAGAGACTAAGCTAAACTCAGGTTTCAAGAATAAAAAAAAGAAGTTCAAGAACTAGAAGGGAACCAATTCATAGTTGCCACGAAATAGTTATTTGGAAGGGGGAATCTACCAGAAAAAAAAAAGAGTAGCTAGAAATCAGCGCCTGAATTACTCAAAATAACAAGATCTACTGAAGTCTGCAGTCATATTACATACAACATTAAGAAGCTATTTTCTTTGAAATAAGAGAGGTGGGTATTTCTAGAAGACGGAGAAAATTACATGTAAAATATATAGATTTAATCTGATTAATTCCTTCTTTCCAATGTCATGATGAAATGTGTGCATTACCTAATTAAGGAAAATAGGTATGAAGAGTCATAGCAAAATACAGTCATTTAGCTTTTTACACTAAGGCATAAATCATGACAGAATTACTGTAATTTTCAAGTTGTGCTGCTTTTTCTTTTTCTCAAGCAAGTAAAATTCAATTATGAGTTTCTCTGAAATATATGCTTTCTCTTATTGTAGAACTATTCTCAAACAAAATTTTAGTACAGCTTAGTCAAAGAAGGAATTTATTTCTCAGGGACTAGTACTAGAAAAATTTCGGTGGACAGACATTTAGGAAAGGATTACTTTTCCAGCACATTAAGTTATGTTCTTTGAGAATCCCAGTGTACTTTCTCAGTGCCAAAAGCCAACCATAGTATCTCGATTTCAATGGTTTTAAATTAAAAAACTAGATATAGGTGGAAACTGGTTCAGAATACTTATTTATGGAATGTATCATGAAGCATGACATTAAGTTATTAAGACATAAAATTTGAGAAGAAGTCCATATCCCCAAGTGACAGGCTTCCTTGCTCTTAGAAATACGTCTATTTAAAATTTTCTAATCTAAATTTTGAAGTTGATTATGCTCACAATGACAAAAACTCAATTGAGCATTTTCGTAACATTGTCCAAAAGCCTTTTCCTACAATTCATGCATCAGCTGCTGAAATCTCCTCATTAACAAAGAAAAAATCCAAATGTTTAGATGAATGAAAGATTTCTAAATAAGCAAACTCATCTAGTACGTTAGTCTGTCAAGATAAATTAATCATGAAACATGAAGTACTGAAACATGGAAGAATTCATTTTACGACATATATATAGACTTACAGTTTCACATGTAAGACATCTGGTTTCATTAGTTAACGTTCCCTGAAAGATTTCATGAACCCAGGTTGGGTCTGGAGGGCTGTTATTCTCATTGTCAATGTTGCCATTCGATAGGCGACCATTTTGTTTCTCTTGTTTTCTTTCCTCTTGCAAGATATCCGCAATTGTATTTAATAGATAGTTTAAGAACTCATGTGCATCCTGCTGCATGTAGTTATCAAAAAGCTCTACGAGATAAAACAACAGAAGACTTTTTTAATTAACCAGTTAGTGTGCTACACTACAAAAAAGATTTTAAAATTAGTCGAATTTCAAAACCAGTCTTTATTTCACATCTTGAATCATTCATGACAATACAAGACAAACCCAAAATGTGTACTTCGTAAACAAAACCAAAAATACAGGGGGTGGGAACAGGAGGGGCAAGTCAGCTTACATTAACAGAAGTCTCTCAGCTGTTTAGAATTAACAAAAGAATGATCCATTCTGCAGGAAAACTAGGGCATGATTCAACTACCTAAACACAGGTGTATGTATAGTGCTGCGTGAAATGTTATAGCTCATCTCCAGATGACAGGTCACGATGATCTCCTACAGGGGCTACGCTATCTATGCCAAGCTTACGTCAATGTCTTGGATAACAGAGGGCATCTCAAATAGCATTAGATGTTGATATTTTCCAGAAATGAACTGAGAACTTACGACAGGAAATATTTCATCGTCTGTATGTTCTGTCAAAAAAGAACATGAACAATAAATGCTCAAAACATTGCTTTATTTATTTTCACTTTTAGGGTTTTAAGTCCTCTGCTGCTCTGTCATAAACACAGTGTCATCAATACTAGCAATGAGAATAAGATTAAGATAGAAAATACTTTTTTCAATATATGAGTATCTTTAAGTTTTTTTCTCAAAGTTCTTTAAGTAAGGTAGTATTTGTAGAAGCCATGTCAAATTAGCCTAAAGTTCTAGCCACAGCAAGAGCAAACAGGTTCCAAATTAGGACTTCAAGTAATAGATAGATTTGTCTTTCAAGATCCAAAATATTGCTTCGGGCGACTGGTATATGTGGCACCTTTATTAGTGTGGACTTGTTGGCTAGCTAATAATGGATTCACTATGTTTTCATGCCCTCTGTTCGTCAACATAATAGTTTTAGGATTCGTTCAGTAGAAGGAGTGTAGTTTCACTGGCGCATACTTGTGATGCACAGCAATGATGCAGATTAAAGCATAAACTTGAACTCTTTTTCTTACATGCCTAGTCTCTTGTTTCTGTTCAAATTGGCACTACCCTGAAAGCTTCGTTTATTGTAGTCCCCTGAGATATCAACATGAGAAATCCTCTGCTGTCACAAATCCTCACATCAGGAATGGGATGAACTAAAATATAAAGGCATTGAGTCAGATATACTAATAGTTACCTCTTCTCTCTCTGACCAGGACAATGCCAATTTAAAAAGCATTCTATATCACTGGCTAAAAACATACAAGTCTTTTAATATGCAGTTACTTTAATTAATTATAACTTGCAATTTGCTTGTAGTCCAAGAATATACTAAGAGACTGGCCGTCAATGAAGGGATGGTTCCCAAAACTGGAAAGATCAATGAAAAAGATATTCATTGGAGCTTAAGTTTTGGAGTGCATACATGGATTACATGGAAGCTTTACTATCATTCGACGGCATCCAGAAGTAAACTCCAAATATGAAAAAAAAATAAAAAAAAAATCCTGACTTATTACCAAAGTAGGAAGAATCTGATGCTAACCTAGATCATTTGGAGAGGCTAAGTAGTACAATAGGTAAGCCAAGAGGATGAACCAAGTAGTTTATTTATTGAACTCCTATACTATTTTTGAGAGGTAAGGGTAAGTTCAATTCTGAATCTAGCCAATTGTAAGGTCTTTATTTAACCAAGTAAATGAAGGCAGAACAAGAGCTACAAGTCTCTTGAGGTAAAACAGTTCAGAGATTCTTCACAGTGTTACATCATGGATCTCTCAGGGCTATGTGCCCAGTCAGTAAATTAGCATTAAGTACAACAAAATGAAAGCTACACATTGTTCATTTTATGATTAGAAGAAATTTAAGCAAACCTTTAACTGACTTCAAGCCAACAGCTGCTTCCCAGCCAGTTAAGCTTTAAGGTCATTAATATATGTATGTTCTATCCAGACTTTGAAAATAAAGATGGAATAACAGCATTGTAGTCTGGAATACATTAGGATTATGTTCTCAGTCATCACCCTCGTATAGCTGGACACTGACTAGAACAGCATCTAGCTTGGCGTTGCTTATCTATTTGATTCTTGAACTAACTCTTCTTTAAAGCTCAAAATTATACATCTTTACGATAAGCACTTAATAGCATATATAATGTCCTGACAATTTCAATGCCTGACAATTGAGCCATTTATTCGGAGAAAAGGTGAGAGTATCACCATTAAGAGACCCCAAAAGCCAACAAAAGCTGAACTTTCACATCTGATTTCTCTAATGAAGATTTTCCAATTGCCTTCTCCTGCTTCGCATATTAGTGTTATGACCTAATTAACCATTAAAAAGAACACCTTCTAGAAAGAACTTAATGGCTCCTGTAGTTTACTTTCTGTTTTCCATTTGAACCATTCTCTACATTCGTCATAGTTAGTCAACAGTCATTGACATAATGAACTATTTCCATAAATGCATCCACATAGAAGCATACTCACCCAAGTATAGTTACTGAAGAATTGAACGATAGTTTTCTATTCTGCATAGGTAAGTGATCGTATTTTACCTGAGAGCTTTTTTTAAACAATATTATTACAACTCATGGTGTGTATTGCTGGAGGGGTCACTTCAAATTAGGGATGTCATTATAATACCTTAGTTCTTGTTTTTACTACGGAAATGGTCATCATAACATCTGAACACCTTTTTAGTCTGTACATACAGTCTTGGAGAGATTACAACAGTATGAACATGTCTGTTGCAGCAGTGTTAAATATGGTACCTCATGAAGTTTATTATTATTACAAGGTTTCATTTATATTTTAACATCAAATTATTAGCCAAAACTACAGTGATTTTAAAATTCACTGCTCCTTTAAGAAGTAGGTCAAGCTTGGTATTGCATAAATTCTAAAGAAATTTAAAAAATTTAAGCTAGATTCTTGCAGGGAAGTCTTAATGTCCTTTCCACACACTCAGTTTGGGAGACTGATTTCTGCTTTCAGAGTAATGTATTTTTCTTTAAAAAACAGAACAGAAGTTTTAGAGTGAATTTTGATTATGAAAATACAGCTCGTAGAGAGACAAAATTAGAAAGCAGTTTCATAAGCAGCCACTGACAATATGCTCAATTCTACATGAAGAGAGAGGTAAGGATTCTCTCTCAAAATGGCTCAAGGGTTACACCCTTATTCTAGGGTCACCTCTTCCTTATACTGCAGGACCAAGAACACTTTCCGTATGTAGGTATTCCACTATGTCATCTTTAGAATTGAATCATAATTCCTATGATTATTACACAAGAAACAGAAAAAAAAAAATTACCATTTTCTTTTCGTAATCTTGTTATAAATTTCTTGGGAGGTATTACTCCAACTTTTTTCTTCTGGGTGGCTATACTGTGGAAGAGATCAGCTAAGCATGTAAGGAGATTCTCCTTTTTCCTTGGTTGACTTTTGTATGCTAAGACTTTGTCTCGAAATGGTCGACAAAAATAAAGTGCCTGAAGAACTGAATTGCAGTAGCATGTATTCCCAAACTATAAAATAAGAGAGAGATTTATTAGCTTCCATTGTATTATTGTAGAGAGGTAAATTTAAATCCAAAGTATAAGAGAATGCATAAGCAGGTGCAAATTTCCCACAAGTCATTTCTTCTTGACTTTAAGCTAGTAAACCATAATTCTGTTTTACAAAGATTAACAAGTACACTGTTAGTAAATGCAAGAAAAGCCTAGGCAAATTTGAATACTACATTACTTTGTCTCACTTTTAAATTTATTAGTCATATTTTGCATTTAATTGGGTCAACATTCAACAAACACCACCAATTTCACAGCTCCCCAAATATGCCTACATAAAAATATCTATCCATCTACCACAAGTAGATGCAACAGTAAAGAACAGGCACAGCATGACCTTGTACTGTGAAGAAATTCAGCTGTAAATTGAGAGCTTCTCAGACACTTCAGAAATTGGATTCTCCAAATCTTATTAGTTGTGATCAAAGTCAGAAATAACCGCTTTAACCTGTTCCTACAATTTCAGTTCTCATTTTAGGGTGACAGGACTGACACTCGGGAGTTTTCTTAAAACGATACAACATGGCTTATTTAGGATTCAAAGCTGTGGCACAGTTGGTAGTTTCAAATCCAGACTAAAAGAAAAGAATGCACAATTTGGACGTGCATTTTGAAGGAGGCAAGCCACTGAACTGAAAGGGGGCAGCCAGAAAAGCATCCATAACCTCCTTTAACCAGGACACTCCAGATGTCCCTCTTCCCCAGACTCCTTCCAGCTCTTAGAGACTTGAGTCTTGTGATCACCGACACTGTCTCCAGCTCACCCCAATGCTGCAAACCTCCCCATCACCTCTGCCAAGGCATCATGAGATGTCGGATAGAGCAACTCTCATTTTATGCTGCCCTCCTCCAGTGAAACCTATTATCTAACACTGAAAGTGCAAGAAAATTTTTTATAAGTCCCTCAGCAAGTAATCCAACCTTTCAGCTGCAGTCATTCAACCTGCAAATTGAAGCACACACCTACCACACATTCTGTAAAATGTGAAAATAACATTCATATTTACGTTTTATATAAAGATAGTAGCATATATGGGTGGCAAATTCTAAAGCTATATTGTGATGGGAAGACTATTATATAGCAAAAACAGTGCATTTAGAACTATTTTAAGAGCGGGTTCTTTCAACAGAGAAAAAGAACTAAAAGCTTTTACATTACATTACATATTTTAGGAATAACAGGGAAGTAACTGATTTATACTTTCTCCTGATTAAGACAATGGCAAACAAGAGCACCATGCAATTTAATCACAAAACTGGAAAGTAAATGGCTTTCCTTTGTTTTAAATTAATGAAATATGAAGAACTAGTATCTAAAGACCCGAGACACAATCAAAGAATAAGTGAGAAGTGTATTTTTAAAAAGATACTAATTACTCTTAAGATCTCCATATTAAAAAGTGAGGAAATTAATGGCCATCATTTTTTTTTCCTTAAGCTAGGGAAAAGTCTTATATTAGTTTCTTTGCTGTCCAAATCTTCATGCAAGCAGGTCAATGAACTTAAGAGGAAAACCAGGGCTTTTCTCCTTAAAGGAAACGCAAGAAATCACACAGTAGTTTATGTCAAAACATTTAATATTTTAACCTAACTATTTATGAGTTTATAATTACAAATAGCCATAAAAAGAGAACTGCACTAAAATGTTAAGAAAGCTCTAAAAATGAAATCAAATGAGAAAAGTGCTAAAATTTCTACAGTGCTTGTCAGAAGATGAAAAGGCAGCAAATTAGAAATTTCATTACATTCCAATTTTATATAGTCTGATGATAAAGGAGCTAGAATGGCAAATATGCGGTGAGAGACAACCAAAACATAAAGCATCAGAGAACTCAGAACACCAAACAGAATTCAGATTAATTTAATATGAATGTATGTTAACCTACACACCTGTGGGTAGGAAATAAAAGCCAGCAGATTAACTTAATAAAAAGTTTTCTTCAACTGAAGACAGAGCGACAGTAGGCGAGAGAAGATTGTTTGAAAACTAACTCCCAAAGAAAATTTAATTAGTTTGCATTTGTTTCATATCTAAAGTACCAGTCTGTATTGCTTCAAAACCTAAAATCTTTTCAAAAGAAAATCTTCCAGTCGTCAAAAAATTATAATGTTACCTGTACTAAACAACAAGGGGGGAAAGGTGGGGGGGGTTTCCAACTAAATACATAAGAAATTTGTTACACAAAAAAATGCTGGTCTTATCACCATTATTAATTTACTTCCCCTCTTTGCCTCCAACACAAAAGCATGCCCCTCATTTAGGAAACACCTTGCTCCTCCCACCACCCACTGAACACCTATATTTCTGCTTCTTCAATACTCAACTCTCCTGCTGACCCTGCCAGCAGGCACCTTCCTTCTCCCTTCACTTTACACTCAGTGCTGCCTCAGAAGCACAACACTTGTAACAAGATGTGCAAGGGCTGCACTGTATAATGAAACGCTTGTCAAGTCTCCCTCAAAATAGTAGGAGAAAACTATAATAAAGACCATCATTGTAATTTTGTATCTTCAACTGTCAGCTTGTATGGGACAGTGAAACTCCTCTATCTCATTCAAGGGAATGTAACAGAGACCATACAACAGAGTTATTTTAACCCATGTTTTCAACTGGTTTATTACTTGTCTCCTTGTTTCTGTGTGAACCACCTTAAGATGTGCACATTTAAGAAAAGTAAAAACCAAATTTTCTTTTTTCAGTTCATATTGTTCTTCTGTTCTAAATTCTGAGAAAGCAGATTATTTCCCTTCACAAAAATACTGCACACACCTCGTTTTTTTTTTTAATTCCTAAACAACACCCAAACCTGTGTAGAAATAAAAAAATAAAAAATATGAGACAATCAGGAAAGTTGCAACAAAACCACCACACACTCACCAAGGCTTATAGCCTTATAGTTTACTTTCATGATGCAAGAAACTTCGTTGTTGAACCCCATAGACCTACAAAAATTAACAAGAAGTCTAAAAGAACTTATATATGCTTAAAACACTGTCTTTGTGCAGCATTAGGGCTCCTCCCAGCTCTGATGCACTGGCACCTCTGACAACTTTTATTTGTTGCAATGGGCCACACCAGTAAATAGGATTTCTCTAAAAAGACACATCCATTGCAAGAGACTGAATAACCAAACTTTTTGCTCCAGAAGACTGGTAAACTGCTGAAGACCTACCAGGGTAGCTCTTATGAGATTAAAACTGTTCATTATTTACTTTTTATTTGATAAAATAATCGATTTAATTTGTGAAGCACATTGATTTGAATAGTTTGCATTACTGCACTGTAGAGGGAAGGAAGAATGACAGGCAGACTTGGATGTTCTTGACTGTCCATGTACATGGGACATCATACTAATAACATTTCATCTTATCACATACCTTAAATATTACCTGTTGTTTTAGTGAATGGTATTGTCCTTTCAAGAAAAACACGAATTTTCCATTTAGAGCTTTCACTGACAGAATCAAACATCCCATCAAACATTTGGTCTTCCATATGGTTCCCATAATTGCCCTTTCTTAATTTTTTTTTTACCTCTCAAACTCTTCTTTCAGCACATCCTCTAAATAATCCCTAGATTCCGCTACAAAGCTGGAGAGGAGATGAGATAGTTTCTGCCTCCTCTTCTTTTACACTACCTCTGGATAAACACTACATTTACAATTGACGGATCTCTCTTTCAGAATTGTCATCTTTATCTAAAATTCTGTCCTACATTCCAGATACCTGAAATGGCTAGCTATCACACAGCTAGAAGAGAGAGATTGATTTCCACATTATCTCAATTTTTCCCACTACTCTGGACATAGTTAGTACAAACAAAATCGATAAACAAACTAGAAAAAATTAGCAGTAAATGTTGATGAACCTTTAAGAGCTTCACTTCCTGTAATTGCTGTAAAACAATTACAGAAATCAATGAAGGCATAAATTGTGATTTCTATCACTTCTCATTCTAATAGAAGTCTTAGTTTATTATTTAATTATCTAATATTTCTTTTAATTATCTCTGTCCTTCTTTCTGAATAGCTATTGGCCATAGTTTGCTAATGAAGAGATCACTACTTTTCTTTTTCCTGAGATTTAAATTCTGCAAGGTTATTACACGTTCATGGCATATCCAGGCTGTGTTAGTAAATACAATCTGTAAAACAGATCTGAAAGCCATCCAAGCAACAACATGACTGAATTTCCTTACCCAGCCACTGTACCTGGAAAACACAGCACCAGTGTGCCATGGGTGTAATAACATTCCATTTTGCTACTTGTTACAATTCAAAGAAGTTTGGTTCATAAACCTTTATCACTTGAAGCTAAAAAAGGAACATTCCTGTACTACACAGAGAGTTAAGAGACCTGACTCCCTCTGATGTGTATGGTTGAGGACAATGACTTAAAGACAGTTCTACCCTCAAATATCCTACTCCCTCTGGACTACAGAAAGCTGTTGAAATTTGTTGACATTTGTTGACATTCATTATATATTAGGAAGACTGTCTTTAATTGAAACTTTTAAGAGTACAAAAGACATAAAACTTTTAGGTGTACAATACAATTTTACTGTTAAATCTTAACATCATGTATACAACTACAGTTATAACAGAGAAACTGTACAGACTAAAAGACCGGTCTTTTCAATTTAATAAAGTACATAAAATAGAACAGATATTATAAAAAATGTAAACACAGGTTTTGATGACCTGAGCTTAGTAATATTCTTATAATATACATATTTGGTCCTATTAGATGTCAACAAAGAAAATTATTAGTGGAAAATAATAACCCACTCCTGCACAAGTTTAATTATTGACAGACAGATTTTATATTCAACATTTCCTTCTCCAAATACACAGCAAGTAGGAGAGGTGGGCCAGAGTACTACTCTGGATATTCCAAAAGCTTGGGCAACTTCATACTGAATTATTTTTTTTCTAAGCTTTATTTTCCCTGTGTTTTGGGCTAATCTGAACAAGAAGCCTCATATATGATTCAAAAAAGTCAAAGTGGAAATATATTAGTATGACTTACCTTCAGTTTAACATTTGAAATTAGTCGTTAATTTAGAGAACCGTAATTTCTCTCTAATGTGTGATCTACAGGTTGATCTGCATTAGTTTGTTTATTGTATGAATATTTGGGTCATTTTAATGAGAGTTTGTATTACATTAACCAGGAGGAAGATGAAGACTTAAGCTAAGCCACTGCTTAAAAAAACGCTAAAGCATTATTGAAAGACAAGGCCAAGACAACATAAGCTTTTTGCATGTTGCCATGGTCTCTAGTACAAGCTTTTAGAAGTGCCAGCCTCTTGAGAGAAAAGGTGAGTGGGCTCATCAGACACTTAGATATCTGAGCATTTAAAACTACTGTGAAGATGTTGCGAGTTTTCAAGTATTTCTTTTGAGTTTCTCTTCCTCTCTCTAGAAGCATTTAAATGCCAAAAACGAGGATACATTCAAATCTAAAAAAGGACAGTGAGGCAGCAATTATATCAACCACTATTTTAGGTACAAGTTAACCTTAACAGATTTTGTATATAGAAAACAAATACTGTAACAATATTAAATCCATTTTTAGATATGAGCAGAGACAAATCCTCTCTGGACAAGAAATGAGGAAAACAGGTTATCCATCAACAGAATAACAGATTTGAGAAAATACAGCAATAGCTTTGACTGAAAGACTAAGCTCTGCTACAGAACTAACAAGTATTAACAGTTAAGCTACTGTATTTCCTCTTCTCAGAGAAACAACGTGATTTTGAAGGTATTTCGACTTTCATGTAAAAGAAAAAAATTCCAATAGCATTTGAGATACATGTAAATTAGCTTATCAGCAAGAGTGTTTACTGACTGTAAAGTGCATACTGGGATTGCAGACTCCTGAACCATGTCAGTACTATGAACCTAGAGGTAGAGACGTGTTATAGTAGCAGAACAACATTAGAAGCAATCAGTTTCATTAAGAAAAGCAAGATGATAGGTCTTATTAGATCAACTTGGTTTAAACACGTACTTTCTGAAGCCCACATAAAGAAAAACATTTAATATTTCATTTCAGACAGAATAATGCAATTTCTAACAAGATATACTTTTCATGGGTAATACCAGAAATTAAATTTAAATTATTCCTTAAAACTAATGATTGAATCGAACAATTCAGAATGTTTTTTCCACCATTGCTTTCCCCTTTGGGCTGAGTATTTTTTTTTTAAATCTTAATACAAGTATCAGAGGTTAAGACTTCATATCATCAGCAGTCTTTCACAGATTTTTTCTTTTACTGTATTTATTTACTTATGAACTACAAGCTACATAAACAGCTTTTTTAGACTTACACATTTTCAAAGCAGGAAAGTGATTTAAAAATACCCTAAAATTAGTAAAATGAAATAAAGTATTAAAAACATGGTCTGATTTCAACAACTATTTCAGTAGTATATTTCAACAAATACATTGAATATCAAAACACTTGTCAAAAAGTATGTGTATTCAGTGACTATATCTTTCAGCATTTTAATTATGCAGTCAGTTGCAGTCTTGCAATTTAATAAATCCACTCACAGCATTTCAAAGCAATTAAGTTATGGACTGAAACTTACATTAACCAAACCAAAATAGTGCTCATTGACTGGAAATTGTTCCGGACCAATCTCTTTCTCCAAAGCTGAGGCATTGGCGCCCTAGATAAATCAAAAGCAGTGAAATATTAGTGTTGCAACTACACACACAGTGAATTTAACTAGTTGAAAAGAAGGAAAGTTTTTTTAGTGGGGATAAATGCCTTGTCTCTGAAAATTCTGAAATGAATTAACTACAGTCATGGGTGACAGCTCATACATGACAGGCATCTAAAACACAGTCACAACTATAAGTCTGGCCACAATGGACATCTGGGGCAAAGACCTGTTGCTCAAGAACCAGCTGTATTTTATATCATTTGTACTGAGATACAGTAATGCTTTTCACATTATATTTCAATTCTGACTTTTACATTTGCATACTGTCCAGTTAGCTCAGTCACATTTTTAATCACCAAACACTTGTTGACTTATTTTGATTTACCTACACGGGGGAAAAAAAAATAAAATAAAAAAATCAACAACCCTCCAGTCCTCCCCCCTCCCCTCAAAACAAACACCAAAACCAACCAACAAAACTCTGGTCACAACTATAGACCTTGCCAACACCAAACCAGTATCTTCAGCTCTGTCTCACTGAAGCTCTCTAGTCAGGTGGGAGAAAAACAACAAAAAAAAGACACTGAATAGTGAAAACAGATTAAATACCTTGCTGTCTCTACCCTGAAGGGTAGGTAGAAAGTGGAATTTGTGACCCAGCTCAACAACCATACATAGCAAATTAACCAAACTTGTTTAGTTAGTTTGTTGCTTAATGCAAAGACAAGCTTATAGGCAGGATAATAAATATTAGCCATAAATGCAGAAAAATCAGTCCTTTGAGTTCTTTGTTGATTTGCACTCTCCAGATGTTTACCTACAAAATCATTTCACAGAGGTCTTAGAGCAGACAGCAAGTCTTCTGTGCCATAACATAATACTTAGACACTTGTAACAAAGAACCTAACACTTTTACCACCAGAAAATTATTTGAACAAAATTTAAAATACCTTAGAGATATGATTTTCCAAATATATTCTGTTCAAAACCATCTAAAAGTTACATAATTTTCACATATTTTCATGCAATTACAGTGTTTTGATGTACTGTATTTATTATTTTCAGAACAGATCTTCTTTAATAACAATTGCATTAATATACTATTGCAAAGCAGGTGATTCAAGCCGAATGGTGAGCTTCTCTTAACAAGTGTGATTCTCATACTGTGCAGCACATTCCAGAAAAAGTTATGAAATGAAGATTGTTCGCAGGAAGCAAAGAGATTGGTCTGTCTGTCTCACACTGAAAATATAAAATGTTCAAAAGGGGTTTGTTAAATACCTTGAACTTTGTAGTATCAAAAAACTGCACAGTACAACTAGTGTTGGAGTGCATTACAAATACTGCAGCCTTTGCCCCATAAATCTGTTGGGTCTGATCATCAAAAAGAAGTCAGAGAAGGCAACTTTGATTACTTAGTGGTTCCAACCAGTGACTGTTGACTGTACTGGTGCAATAAATAATGGGTTTCAAAGGAAAGAGAGGTTTTTATTTAGACAGAAAAACCTCTGCTCTGGAAAATTCAGAGCACAAACCCCCCTAGCTTTCTGTGAGCTCTTACACTGACTGCTTTTAAAGAAAAGCAAATGTACCCAACCCTTTTGCTGCGTACACCACCAGTGATATATGTATATACATCTCGTATCAAACTAATACATGAGCATAAATATTCCAGTCTAAATTCAGGCCTAACTGAAGCTAAAATAGTACATTGTATACAGGAAAGAATCTTAAAAACAGATGTGACTCCTTCCCAAGAAGTTCTTTCTTTACACTAAAGACGTAACAAATAGACCTGGACATTACAACAATAAAATTAAATAAAAATCACAAATTGCATTAAAAACAGCACACAGGATTTCACACATTAATTACAGATAGGGTGAAGGGAGACAGAATTAAAATTAGGACTGTTTCAAAATGTATAAAATTAAAATGAGACTCTATTTCGTGGTATCTGCCATGATGCAATTGTGGTACTGCAGAACTGAAGTGCAATTACAACGTTTAGTTTAGTAGTTCTGAACATGGAAACACATGGTCAAAGGCCCATCAGGAAGTAAAAACTTTAACTAAAATAGAGTAAAAGATAGTGTAACTCCACCCCTGAGACAGTACATACCCGCTCCAGTCACAACCCAGCCCTAGCTGCTTTTTCATCAGTCATATCCCCTGCAATTATGCAGTATGATAAAGCCTCTCCTTTAAGGGGGATTTGGCTGCGGGGCTTACTAGTTTAGAATTCAAATTTTACTCAAATGGTGATGTTAGTGGTAAAGAAAAGGGGTATAAAGCCTCATTTAAGATTAAAGCACTCCACAACTTCTGAATATTTAGTTCTGCAGCCTTATTGAAATACACCCATGAGCTCTGGTAAGGTGGGTGTTATTTACAAAACTACAAAAAAAAAAAAGGGGGGGAACTGTGGAGGCCTTTTTATCCTATTGTTAAATTACCTATTTTTTTTTAATAAATTCAAGAGCAGGCTTTTAGAAATTTTTTTCTCTTTTTGAAGTTAGGGTGGAGTAGCTGTTATTCCATCTTTGAAAAGAAGAATATTGTTACAAACTTCAATGTTTCTATTTTTACAGACTTGAACACTGTATTTAGTTTTCTAGCACAATGAAGATCCTGACTTGGTAATAAGACAGACCTGCTAAGATACTTCAATATTGGTATAGTTTTCTGGTTATTCAAGGCTGTTTCATTCAAGGCTTAGACTTTCATATGATTTCAAAGCAGGGTATTACCTATATTCGAATGCAGTTTTTTATGAATGTATTATTACTACAAGCCAGCATGGATGTTTTACAGCAAAATAAAAACCAACAAGCTACTTAGGCTTCCCTCTACAGGTCTCTTTTTGTCTGCCATTACAGATGTTATTCCCCCCCCCCCCAAAAAATAGTTGTTTGTACTGTGCAAAGTGTGTTGGTTGTAGAGAGTGAAAACACAGTATGCAGCAGAGGTTTGAAAGAGTAAGTTAAAATGCATGTTCACATCTGACCTGTAAAAGCTATTTTAAAACCTAACTATCCCTCACAATAAAATGTTTTCCATTCAGCATTGAAGCACACAGTCTCAACTGACTCTCCAATTATGCAAATACAGATACAGAGGAGAAGCACTGCGACACCACCAACTATCATGGTACCATATGATCTGGACAACAAGATAGCAGAGGTTGAAGGCAGAAGTGCAGTCTATCTCTTTCCATCAGCCTAGATGGACTTACTGGGCTTGGAATTTATACTTGGGAGATGTCAGTCTGTGATGTATGCTATAGAGTATAGAATTTCTTCCTCGGCCACTTAACTGGGATGCGGGAAAATCCCAAAATTGACATCTCTTTTTTGGGGCTGTCTGAACAACGCATAAAAGAGATGCACAGTCCCTGCACAGCAAATTGGCTTTGACATTGTACAGGGGACAGAAAGGAACATCATCGCCTTTGGTCAGTACACCCACCTCCTGTTCCCCTACCCTTTTTACCAAGAGAGCATAAGGTCATTACCCAGAAGTGGGAAGGAACAGAGGCACAACAGAAGTATAAAAAAGTTAATATTACAGTAGTACTAGCATTTACCAGTTTTTGTATCATATTAGTATAAAACCTATACATCACCAAACACTGCCTTACATTACCCCCCTTCCAGCGCAGAGATAATTGTACAGGCATACAGAACACCTGTTTGTCATAGGTAACACAATATAGAATTATAAAGTAGAAAGCTCAGTAACTAGTGTATACAAGAAAACACTACGAAATCAAGATTTGCTTCACTTTTGTTTATCATTATTGTATTTAAATGATCCTGAAAACAGTTACAGTATCAATGATTATACAAGAGTGTTCTCCCACGTAATAAAACTTAGGTGTAAAGCTGAACTGCTGTGCACTTCATCGCATGTTTAACTTCAAACTGATGCGAGATAAATTATGAGTAATCTTAGTTTAACCATGTTCAAATCAGTGGAACATTTATTGCTTTTCTCCCCCATCAAGTTCAAGAAAAAGGCTATATTACTGGATTTATCAAAGATCTTCTTAGATGCTAATTTCTTAATGAAGGGTGAAGAATCTGTGTTTACCATGGAAGGCCTTTAATTAAGTTTCTCAAATTTTATTTTCAAAATAGCTTGAGGTTTCTATAAATTAACACATTTAACATTAACCAAATGAGTGTACTATTCCAGTTACTGGAATCAAAGCACAGAAAACACAGCGGGAGAGGGAAATGTAGTATCTTTTAATTAAGTACAGTTGAATTTTTCAGATTTTCAAGTTTTACAGATATACAAAGTTCTAAAATAAACTGAAAAAAACCCTGACATTGTACATTTCAATGGAAAATGGAGAAAAAAAAAATCCAGGCTTATGAACAGATTTTTTGTTTGTTTGTTTAGTTTTTCACTTGCTAAAACAATAATATTGTTAAATGCCATTTCCACTTTTACTATTGTCTTTTCTCACTGCCTCAGAGGTCACACTATTGTGGTGCTACATTGAACTAGTACTCCTGAGACACATTAACAGCTAACATACGGATAAACTAATTGGAGACAATCTGTAAAGCTGTTGGTGCTTATGATCTCACATACACACTTTGGGTTTCAGAGGGGTTTTGCCAGATTAGTTCTAGGCTGTCTCTGTGACTGAACACCCAGTTGCAGCTGAACTACGCTGCATGATTTTGTTTTCTCCAAAAGGAATCTAATTTGTGTGCTCTAAGACAACTCCAAGACACAAACCAAAGTACAGTAAATTGGGATGCCTGGGAGAATCACTTCAGAATTGCACACACCTTACCTGAACTGAAACACTAACGAAAATGCACCCAGCATTTGCCTAAAATGAAAAAATAAAAAAAAGCCATCCTGTATTAAAAATACTGTCCAAAAACGTGTCAGTAAGTGGACAAACAATTGCTGTTTTAAAGTGTCCTACCTCGTTGTTATCATTCAACCTAGCAGACAGCATTTCTCTTACAAAGACTTGGTTCATAAACAGCTGAATGTGCTTTGAAGATTACACTGGCATTAGTCTTATTGGGATGGAGTTCCGGGGGGTTGATCTATCCCTTTGTAGAATAAATATCAGTTGATAACTTGGTGGGTCATCTTTTCAGTAGTTTGCTGTAACAGCTTTATCCTCTAAATTGTAAATGTTCTGAGTGAAATCAAAAATTTCACATTTAAAAAATTACATTTGTTGTCAACATTCTGAAGATCCGTTTCTCCCTTCACATATGTACTATGCTAGATCCTTCCCTACAATGCTCTCTACCTCCCTCAAAAAGCAAGGAAAACATAACTAAACCATGCTGCATAGAATCATAGAATTGTCTAGGTTGGAAGGGACCTTAAAGATCATCTAATCCAACCATCAACCTAACTCTGACAAAAAAAATAAATAAGAAATAAGAAATAAAAATCACTAAGCCATATTCCTGAGGACCAAGTCAACCTGTCTTTTGAACACCTCCAGTGGTGGTGCCTCAACCACTTCCCTGGGAAGCCTGTTCCAAGGGAAGTACATATTACATATAGACATATGTAATCCTAATTTTTAAAACATGACCTTGGCTATAGGTAAGTGAACAACAACAAAAAACCCCACAAAACAGAACTTGTATTCTTCCTAGTGTCAGAAAGGCATTACAAGTAAAAGGAAAACTCAGTAACTGGGAATAGCAATGTTTTCCTGAAGAAGAATAAACAATTACAAGTGTAAAATTAATTTAAATATTTATAATTTAAAAAAATTAATGTTGAACTTCTTTTCTAGTGCTTTCACTTTTTTTTTTTTCTATGTATTAAAAGATTCTTGCTAGGCTGTGCCATTAATGAAAGTTTACAGAATGTCATAGCCTACAGTAACTAATTCACTGTGACAGATGGAATCTCCTGTTGAAGAAGAAATACATAATTCTACTCTTCCCATTATGTTTTACCAGAATACACGAATTCATATTTGTCCATGTATTTACATGAATCAGGACTAAGAGCAAACAGAATAGCTGTATTAAATTAATATATACTAAATATAGTAAACAGCTATATCTGTTGTTACAACCGCTAACCAAATTGGAAACACATTTCTTTTGATACTGTTTCTAGCCCAGGAAGCAGAAGTGAAATATGCTGAGTGGGATTCAATAATTCTTGTTGTTCATTTATTTGCAAAAGAACATGCATTAGTAATACACAATTTATAATCTAACTATGAAATATTTTAATAGTTTCAGTTCGTATTTTTCAAATATTGATATTTTCTTAACTAATTAGTTTAAGACACGGTCCTGTATATTCTAATCATGTGCTGCTAAGATAAACGTTTTTTATCGAGTATAAACCAGAAACATCTCTGCCTGGTCAAGGAGAATGATAGCATAGCCCAAAACTACCTTCTCTTCACATTTGGTATGTCTACCACACCCATCTTTCAGGCCCTACTGAGCAAATACAACATCTTTTCCTTCACAGCAACTAGATAATAGTCATACTTCCGTCTGTTTTGAATACTGAAGTCAAAGATAAGTTACATATGAAGCTGAGACTCAGATAATTAGGGTTCTGGTCTTGGCTCTTTTGTAGAAAACATGAAAAGATGTAATAATGCCTCTACAGTTCTTTCCCAATAGCTGTCAGACTTGCAATGGACTTCATCTACTACCTGCCCTAACACAGAATCATACCATATTGCTAAAAACTAAAATACTGCAAACAAGATAAATTGTATTTATACTGTATAATTCCAGAAAAATCCTGGAGTAACGCTGTTTATGATATCAGGTGCTTTTTCTTCAGTTTCCTCCGATTAGATAGATTTTCAATAGCATCAGTGCAACACATCTCATAATGACACTTATTAAGTGGGGTCATAAAAGAAAACTATTACCTTCAAAGACTTTCAGTTAAAGGTTGAATTACACTAGCAGAAAAGATAGGAAGTCTGTGAGATGTATTTAAAAGAGGATCTGATGGTGATCTTCGCAATCTTTCACTGCCTAAAAAGCACAGCTATAAACATTGTATTAATCTTTTAGAAAAATCAGTTACCTAATTACCCCAAAAGCAGAGGGAGAGGAAAAAAAGAAGACATTTGCTCAATCTCTTTTGTTGATAAACTGCACACGTGTTTCACACACTTCTTTAACCTATATAATACCTGTTTCATAAAAGAAGTGTGTTGCTTTTATAACTTTCCATTTTCATGGAATTATAAAAAGAATTTGAGTTCATGAAAAATGGTAAAAATGCTTTCCCATTCTGGTCACCTTATGTTAATATACCACTCTGGATCTACGCGACAAAAAGATCTAGATTTTTTTTTTCCCCTCAACTGAAAGATCAGATAAACCTTATTGAAAGAAATAATTTGTTAAAAGCATTTAGCTTTAGAAAAGTTCCTAAGCTAGGAAAAGTTACTGCCTATACAGGGGTTTTATACACCTCTTTCTTTCAATAAATTTGAAAGAGAAAAGTAGACAATATCAATTAATGGACAGACATCCTTTTACCACTTTTTTTTACAGAATCATTCTTAGAATATTTAATGCCAATTAGTAGCTTCAGTAGTTTAAAAAGTACAAAGACTATATAAATGACCCACCTAAATATTCAAGGTTTTCTAGTAATAGGATGTTATTTTCACTGACACAGCTAAAAATTCTGTCTGCAAGACTAGAGTGCAAGTTTGTATTTCACTGTTTCTTTGTGCTTAGAACTCGAAAGATGAATATATGTCTACATACAGGTATAAAGAAAAAGGAACATTTATATGATTGAAATTATCCAACTAAGTCGGACGTGCCAACTAAATAATTCTCTGTGCTGGTATAAATATTGCTTTACAGCTACACAATTTCAGGAATTTTTTCTTTGCATCTCATATTTGACATTTGTTTTCTATTAATTTAGAGTTAAATTCATATTCTGATGAAACCAAATTTGTCTAAATTAATTAGTATACTAGGCACTGTCTCAAACCTACTATTTTAAAGAGCAAATGTACAGACTCATCTTTTATTACCATATTGTAGCATGTTACAATGATTATGACAAATGCCACAATCATGCTTGAGTCCCAGTGCCATATTCGTCATGAAATATTCTCATGATAGGGACTCCAAAAGATGAGTGAACTTCCCTACTGTAGTTTAAGCTCTCAACCTAACAGTCTAACACATACTTCTCAAAAATTTCATGTGCTTGCGACAGAATCACCACAACAGAACACGTGCCTGAACACTCCAGTCTACTGATCAAGGCAGATTCAGGTCATGGTGCCACATGTTCCTTCTTGCCAACCCTGCTACATAAGCAAGCCAGACAGCTGGGTAAAGGAATACCACAACACTGCTATTTCCTCTGTTACTTTAGTCCTCTCCTCCTCTGCTTTTTAATTTTTCCCCTATCGCCTCCTCACTTTGAAGCTATGTTTTTCCACAACTTTTCTTTCTTTGCTGTAACTTCCAATTCTCACTTCTTCCAGCATGAGTCTTCTGTACACTTTCCTGTGGAATCTGTTAACCTGATCATCAATTAATGTTTAAGTATTATAATTTGTGCTTCAGAGGAGACAGTACAATTAGAAGGCATGGGAGTGCGTACATCATAGCCATTTCTGGCTGACTGCAAACACTGGCAAACATCAATTTACATTAAGTGCAGATTTCACAATCAGGTTTGAAAACCCTATTGTAAGCAAGTAATTCCTTAAGAAGTAATGGAGTCCATACATGTATGCCTATTCACAGTTAGTTATAAAATTTTCCTGCAATTAAGTGTTTTTAGAAAGCCTCTCTGCTACACTATCCAAAGTAGGTGCACTGCAATCTTCCTTCAGCTGGGCACTTCCACAGTCTGTTTCCTCTAGGCCACCTTTTTTTTTTTCCCCACAGGTTTGTTTTAAGTACCTCCAAGACCTCTTCACCCTTGTCAAATGTGGCTGGAAAAGGCAAAACAGTACTGGTGACAGTACCCTTAGAAAGGAGACAGGCAGGAAAAGGACAACAGCCAGCCATTCAGCACGATTCCACAATCCACAGGGATTCTTACTCCTTTCAAAAACAAACAAAAATTTGGACTGTAAAATATGCACTGACTTCTTATGCAGAACACACTTGTACATCATACAGTCCACACCTAGCTACAAACTGTGTATTTGATGCCAGTGCTGGGGAGCTGAATGAGTCAATTAAGCCATTCAGTGACCCTGACCCTGTACGTAAGATGTTAAACTGGCAGATAGAGAAGGGAACACGTAGGCAAATACCTGAAACACGAAGAAAATATTTTCATGTCTAATGTTACAGTTTCTATATTAGCACTGTTTTTAAAGTTTATTAAACTGTTCCAGGTTGGGCTAACATAATCAACCAGTTTCCAGAAGAAACACTGAAAAACAAGTACTACTACCACTACAACTTCCTTCTATATGTCTGAGACTGATGTCTTAGTAGCTTTTTGTAGATAATTTCTATCTTCTCCTTCAGCTACTATAAGACTTGGTATCTTTCAACTGCTGGCAAGTGTTTGCTGGATTCTAGACAACGGAAGCAAAAGTCAGAAGTACTAGATTCAATGTCTCTTTTATGGTGAGTATAGCTTGGGGCACACCTTCATTGCAGTTAGCATGGGTTACTTGACCACTTCTCAGCCATGCATAAAAAACCCATGTAATTCAGTCAAGTAAGACTTTGACTGCAGTTTTAATGGATGGATGAGGGTAACAGACCAAGTTCTACTTTTACTGCAAAGACATTAAAAAAATAAAAAAAAACCCCACACACTTTTAACCTCAGCCATTTTGCAACAAGAACAGTGGCTAAACTACTTGAGGCGAAAGGTATTCCAGTGCTTTTCCACAATCTCCAGCCATGTAATTATGACTACAGCATGAGGAACCATGGGAACAGTGATGTAGAGCAAAGAAGTCCAAAGAAGCTCAAAAGGGTGCAGTACTAGGAGATAGTACTACAGGAAGAGCTCTGCCATCACTATTATGAACACTGGATCAATGACCTAATGAAGTATATAAAAGAGCCAACCCTTTGTAGACAGAAGGTGCTCTAGTAAGATCATCTCAAAAGGCACTGTGGCTAACAAACTAAAAATAGTGAATATCACTCTTCAGTGTACCCACACTACCTGCCAGTACTGTAAAACATAATATATTGCTTTCTAATATTCAGAGCTTGAAGAACAAGGATAAGATGCATAAAATATAAGTGAGTCAGCAGAAGCAAAACTTAATTTGGATATACAAAAGGAAGTAATGAAACATAGGAAAAGTTTCTTCAATATAGTTCCAGACGGCTGTTAAAGACTGTAAGTGGATATGGCTGTTAGGTTTCTGTAGGCACAAACTGTCTCTTGACAAAAATTGCCTTTTACTGGTTTTGTACTAACCAAACACAAGAAAAGAAACAACAGCCTGAGAGTTTTTGTAAGAGGCATGGAGAAAGGCAAAAAAACTTGTAAGAATTTTTAGGAAGTTGTCTGGCAGTTTATCAAACAGTGGGTTAACACAAAGAAGAATTGCCAAAAAAAAAAAAAAGTATGTTATTACTCACCAATTATATTCCTTTTGGGTTTTTGGTTTGGGTTTTTTTTTTCAAAATGCATGCTTAAACATGAGTATATGACTCTTGTTAAAATTAAGAAGACCTGCCTGACCATAACCACATAGCAACTAAGTAAATACCAACTGCATCTTCACACTATCTTTGCTGAAATATTTTTAAGCACAATCTTACATTATTTGCTAAGTTTTGAAAACACTTTTACAGCAGGTATCCTATGCTAGCTGTCCCACCTCACAGCTCATGCACCAGAAAGGCACAAGAAAAACCTTATGCCCAGAGTTTACCTACCTCAGTGCATACAATTATGATTGGACAGATAATACCTAATTGCCATAAGAATTTCAGCTTCATAGATATAGACACTTTAGTTAATCATAAGAAAAATTTTAGTTGAAAAAATTGTTTTGGGATTGACCTCAACATTAATGATATAATGTAGTTTCTAAAAATCATACATAGAGAATGATGTTAAACTTGCTGCGTGGCGAGTCCAGACCTACAACTTCTTGCTGTCCAGCAGCAGAAAAGGGAGATCCCATACTGGACCTAAATCAAGAGGCCAGCACTGACACAAAGGCCAGTAGTCAGCGATAGGTGAAAACACATTAGCTAGAATTGCAATAAAATGAGATTGTCCAAGCTCAAGGATGAATCTCATTGACTCCTCAACAGTCTAACCTAAAATCTAACTACTTCAGAGAACAAAAAATCCTGAAGTACATGGTGTATGACCTACAACATTTCACCGTATAAACATCTCATTATACAGCTCATGAATTCAAGAAGTCAGATTCTGCAAGTCAAAACAAATCTCCCATATCAGAAAAAACATTACTCCAGCTGATCAACAACCACCTGAGCAATCTCACCCCATGAGCTTATAGACAGTCACTCAAAATTCCCATGGGTCACCTCTGAAATGCCTGTTTGAGATGTTAAAGCCTCTTTGCAGCAAGATTTACAAACACCATAAATCATTTTCCAGTAATATAAAACGTAAGCATTTCCCACTGCTTGATACTATGATATGTTATACTGCCAGTGCAGGAAATTAACAAACTGGATGAGAGAGTGCACTTTTCCCTTTAACCATCTCTTCCCTTCCCCTGTGGAAACAGATTTGGGAACAGAAACTTTCATTTGGCCATGGAACAGGTAGAAAAGAGCACAAATGCAAGATCTTCAGCTATGAACCATCAACGCATCTCTTCCACGACAAGTAATAACTTCTATTGACTAAGGGGCATTTCCTTAAATTCAGCATTCCTCCATCAGTGGATCTAATGAGCTCCCCACGCCTCTCTAAAAGACCCCAAGAGAGCCTTATCGCATCTGTGTATCTGCTCATAGCTCTAATTTATTAAGAGAGAGAGTAATGAAAAAGCAATCACTGGAAGAAGGCGCCTATCAGGACCCGGATCGATGCAAACAAGTCGAATTACATGCCAACGGGTGGAACGTGCTTGGCTGACCAGATCACGCGGGATGCCAACACTTTTCCGGGTAACCAGAGGAGCACCCGCCTGCTAATAGGCAAGGCAATTACAGCCCCGCCGCATGAGTAAAGTACTCGGAGAGCCAGGGACAATTCCGAGGTGGATCGGGAGGAGGAGGGCGCTTCTAGAAACCCTGCCCTAAAAACACACCTGCACTGCAACCCCGATCTGGAGGCAGTCCTAACGCTCTACCTCCCAGCTTTCGGCACACTTCGGGGTGACGCCGTGTTCAAACCCCACGCGCTTTTATGTCCTCGGCAGCCGGCATGTCCCCTCCTCGCCCCCCCCAATCCCGTCAGCGTCTTCACCACGGCCGAATCTCCCAAAGCCGATTAACCCCGCTCCGCTGCCGATCCCCGCCCACGGCCGCGCTCCCGCTCCCCAGCCAGCGACACCTCCCCGCCGCCCCGTCCCCACGCCGCCCCACAACCCACCGCCGCGCAAACCCAGCCTTCCACCCGCCGCCCCACGGCCCCTTTCCACCGCCCCGCGTCACCACTCCCGGGGAGCTGGCAGGGCAGGAGAGGGCCGCCCCGGCCCCTCGCTCACTCACCATGGTACAGATGGAGGCGATTTTGGAGACTGTCATTAGGATTTCCATCCGCCCAGCGCCATCTTCCGCCCAATCACAGCGCCGAGCCGAGGGGAGCCGGGCTGGGCCGGGCGGGAGTAGGAGGGGAAGGGAAGGGAGAGGAAGGCAGGCGAGGGGGGCGGCACTCAGCGCGCCGGCCAGCGCCCGCCGCGGGACGCGGGCGGCCCCAACGGCTGTAACGGCCCCAACGGCCGGGCGCGCGGCTCCTCACCGGCGCCACCGAGGCTGGGTTCCCCCTCCCTGCCCTGCGCGCGGCCGGCCCCGCGCGAGCCCAGCACCGCCTCCCGCCGGGCCCTAGCGCCGCCGGGTCACCGGCCCCCGTCCCGCCCCGCCCCCCGGCCACCTCCCCTCCGGGCCTAGCTCCGCCCCCTTCCACCGCCTCCCCCAGCACCGCCAGACGCGCGTGCGCGGCGCGGAGGGGGCGGGGCCTTGTGCCCCTCAGGCTGGTCATCGCGCCACGGCATGGGGAGCCGTGTGAGGTATGGGAGGTCTCGGTATAAAAAGGACGTGGACCTGTTGGAAGGGGCCCAGCAGAGGGCCACGAAGGTGATCAGAAGGCTGGAGTGCCTCTGCTGTGAGCACAGGCTGAGAGCTGGGGCTGTTCAGCCTGGAGAAGAGAAGGCACCAGGGAGACCATACAGCGGCCTTCCAGTGCCTGCAGGAGGCCTACAGGAGAGATGGGGAGGGACCCTTTACAAGGACATGTAGTGACAGGATGAGGGGTAGTGGGTTTAAACTGAAAGAGGAGAGATTTAGATTAGATACTAGAAAGAAATTCTTTCCTGTGAGGGTGATGAGACACTGGAACAAGTTGCCCAGGGAAGCTGTGGATGCCCCATCCCTGGAGGTGTTCAGGGCCAGGCTGGATGGGGCTTTGAGCAACCTGCTCTAGTGGCAGGTGTCCCTGCCTATGGCAAGGGGGTTGGAACTCAATGATCTTTAAGGTCTCTTCCAACTCTTAACTATTCTGTGATTCTATTGGTGGTGGCTGGCTGAGTCCTCTCTGGCTGCCATCAGCACCCTGGCTTTAGCTTGCTTTTTTTTTTTTCCTTCTGCAGCCCCAGAGCTGAAATCTAATGGGCAGGTGCTGGCAGTGGGAGCTGCGGGGAGGGAGAGGAGAAAGTTGGTATTTCCTTAATGTAAATGCTGAGCTGCTTCTAGGAAGAGTTCCTTTGCAGCCTGGGGAGGTGAGGAGAGGGAAAAGACATAGCCAAATGATAAAACCAAAGGAAATTTTTGCCTCCTATCAACTTAATCTCTCTAATGCCAAGCTAACTTCAAAGTGGCTTCTGACATCTGAACAGCAGTTGTCTTGTCAAAGCCATTCCGTTAGGGTCCTTCCCAGGAACAGGGAGGTGTGGGGAGGCACACACCTATGAATTCCTCACTACTTTTTCTTGCTTTGTCTCTAGACTACCAGATCTTTGGCTCCTGTGAGTCTGGGATTTGCATGCTCCAGCCCCAGCCATCTTGGAAAATAATGCTGATCTCTAGAGTAGTCATTTATATCAACTACTTGAGGTCTCTACTTGGGAATTAGATGACTCATCTAGATGTGCTACTTCATCTGCAAACTATAATGCAGATCTGGATGACTTGTTAAACATGTTGATATCTGTATTAAAGAAGCATAAAGCTAGCTAAGATACAGATCATAGAATCATTTAGGTTGGAAAAGACCTTTAAGATCATTGAGCCCAACCATAAACAGTGCCAAGCCCTCTGCAAAACCTTGTTGCTACCATCTTTTAAATACCACCACTTCCCTCAGCACCCTGTTTTAACGCTCAATATGGAATCATAGAATTGTCTAGGTTGGAAGGGACCTTTAAGGTCATCTAGTCCAACCATCAACCTAACTCTGATAAAATCCATCACTAAACTGTGTCTCTAAGCACTACGTCTACCCTGTCCTTTTTTCATATATGGGAAACTTCTGGCAGATCAAGATGCGGTATCATTAAGAGTAGTGTCTATGCCCATAAGACCTAGAACATAATTGCATCCTTTCACTGTAAAATAAGACACTTTAATATCTATAACATCTAATCATGATACTTTCTGTGATCTACAGAAGTAAATATTCTTTAGCAACTCAATTAATGGAAACAGTAAATTTTCCTTCAGCTGAAACATAAAGAATATGACTTTAGAAAGTCTTATAACTGAACTCTATTGCAACCTGAAATATCCTCAAGCAATTATTTTATATAATATCTGTGGTCTAGAAGTGTATATTTCAAAAGTATAGTATCTGAGAAAACGAATGCCTCTTGGATGACTACATACAGAAACTGTTGCCACAGAAACCATGGGGGAGGACAGCATCAGGAGAATGAGAAAGAATAGAAACAAAAGAAGTCGATTGGCCATTTAAGCGCAAAAAGAAAAGCAAGAATGGATATTTGGCCGGCTAGAAGTGTCAAACCTTCAGCTACCCAACAGTTCATCTACTGAAATACAACGCTGCAAGATACATCTGTAATACGGCTCCTTGCAGTATTAATCAGACATGCTACGAGAGGTACCCCAGTACAGTCCAGAGTGGACAAAGTCTTCAAAAAATGATATGAAGAAAATATGACAGTGTGCCATCTCCCCGAAGCAATAACACAAAAAGCAAGTGCACTGTTGCAGAAGCTTGTAAGATTATCTGGGAGATAATTCCGTTTGGAACCAATTATGTGGCATCAAGTGGGACCATGCAGGCCATAGAAAACTGCAGGAGTCTTGAAAGGTGCTCAAACGGAAAGTCAGAGATTGCTTTTAAGTTTCTGCCTGCCCATATATTAGAGAAAGCAGGCAAAATATACATAGTGTGAAGTTCTCTTTCTGTCTGTAGTTCCCAGGGAAAATTTAGATACTGTGGAGTATTGGACCACATTTCAAAAAGAGTGGGGGATGTATGGCAGTGCTGGCCTGCATCTGACAGGTGTGGGCTAATCATGGCTGGAGACTACGCAGAGCAGCTGGGAAGATGCTAAATTAGTAACAGACAGAGAAACTGATATATTTTTTTAAATGCCATCTAAACTGAGGTGCTGTGTTCTGAGCAAACAACTCATGCTGCATAGAATGAAGGGAAATACAGGAACACTTTCTATACCATTGGCCATTAAAATGAGGTAAAATATGAGGAAATGAGTAAAAGAATTGGAAATTATCACTTAATTGTCATCATTAAGTCCCTTGGGGTGATTGGCATTATTCACAAATTAATTATCCCAGGTGTTTGACAAGCTAAGGAAAAAGGGTGGGTGGAGCAGGATTGTGCATGTGTTTGCGTACGCTTGAGGTGACGGAGCTTTGAAAGTGGTGATGGAGTCGCTGTAATGCATATAGATCAGTACGGTAACTAACCCGGTCCAAGGACAGATATCAGTCATATCTCATGTCACTGGGGAAAGACAAGATCCACCTGACAAAATGCGACAAGAGCACCTTTGCCAACTGGCCGGCCAACCTGCTGAGGAGAACTTTAACGAGGAAGTCTCTTGATCACAGGCCCTGGGTTTTGGGGGAATTTCAGCCTGCCTGATGTCTGCTACAAGTGCCACACATCAGAATGCAGGCAGTCAAGACTTCTGACGATCATCATGGATAACTTCTTGATACTGGCTGGGCCAAGCAGGGGTGATTTGCAGCTGGATCTGCTCTTCACTAACAAGGAAGGGGGATGCGTTAATCAGTGCTTTGGTTATCAAAGCCTGGGCTGTAGCAACTGAGGAATGGAGTTCTTGATCCTGTGGGGGCTGAGGAGGGAGAGCAGTAGATATAGACCCTGGCTGCAGGGGAAGAGACCAGATTATTCAGAAAACTGGTAGATGGGATCCACTGAACAGCAGCTCTGAAGGGTGAAGTTGCTCAGGAAAGCTGGCGGGAGAGCACAAGGATCCTAATACTGAGAAAAACAAATAAATGCATTAGTATTTTCAGCAATGAGAAAGCAAAACCAATGTGCTGTGAAGAGAAAGAGAGTAGCTAAATGGGAAATTAAATTCAGGCTGGGGTTATCATAAGATCTGTATTGTTTGGTAAATTCATCCCATTCAGATACAGTGTGTTTTAATATAAGGCATAAGTAGGGTTACTTAAAAATAGAGTGAATGGGTCACATCTGCAGAGATGAGGGGCTGTGTTGTGGAGAGCAGTGACTAAAAAGAAGTTAAGAGTTGACAGTGGCCAGGACAGCAAAAATTAATTTCTGTTCTAATGTTAGGGATCCTTGGCTATATAACCAGGGCTGTGGCAAGTGGGAAAAGATGTTGTTTTCCTTCTACATATGGCATGGGGAGATCTTTGTGGTAATACTGCGCTAGCGTCTGGTATCATTGCTGACAAAAGAATGCTGAGAAATTATTTGAGGCTGGTGAAGAATCTTTGTGTGGAGAGGCTTAAAGAACACAATCTGTTTGGCTTATTGAAGGAGGACTGGAAGGTGGCTATGGTGATCTTTAATCTTGCACAGTGAGAGGCGTTACAAGAAAAATACCTATAAACTAAACTCAAACAAATTCGAATTAGAAATTACGCACATTTTTTAACAGTGGAAGACATTAATGGATGGAATATGCTGCCAAGAGAAATGGCACATCCAGTATCTCCTAAGGGTTTCAGTTAAAAAATAGATGCTTTTATCACAGAAGTACATTAGTTGAACAGACAGAATTAATTTCCTGCCCTGAAAGTCTCTTGGAGCTTGTAGCTGTTGTTATTACATAGCATGTGAATTACCATAACACCTAAAAACAAAAGTGAGAGGCCGGAGCCCTTCGCCTCCTTAATCACTACATAAGACATTAAGAGAAAACCCCGTTCTGTCTTTTGAAGAACTTATGACCCAAGTGTACAGATGCACCAACAGACACAGAGGAGCAAAGAGAAATTACAAGTGTAAACTGCTGCTGCTCATCCTGTGCTGCTCCTGGTTTCATAATCTTGTGGTTTGGCAAACACCTAGCTTACTCCAGGGTGTGTGGGTAGCTTGGTTTTAGAAACTGAAGAGTCGGCGTGGTACAGGTATGTTTGTACCTGCATCATCTATCTGTGACTACAGACGGTTTTGCTGAGTCTGGGGCAGGTCAGGTTTTTATCAATGTTGCTTGACAGCAGAATTGGTCCTATAAATCTCTACTCCCTCTGCTAACCAGTCAAACCACCAACTGGTTGGGCTGTTGCTGTGGTATCTGAGTGCAGGCATACCATATCTGTTGTTGGACTAGTATACTGTATGACTGTGAGATTGTAGCATAATAGGACCATAGGATAATTCAGGTTGGATGGGACCTCTGGAGGTCTCTAGTCCAACCTTCTGCTCATAGCAGAGCCAGATCTGAGGTCAAAATAAGTTGCTTTGTGTATATATACGTCTTTACTTGTTCTGGAAACTCTTAAATTTGGATCCAGACGTAATAGCTGGGGGGTTTGGTCCTTGCAAGAAAACCATCTGAATTCACCTTCTGTATTTTTATTGGCACAGTGAAGATCATCCACCATTCTCACGATACATTAACTAGCCTTGCTATGGAAATACACCTTTATTTATGGGCAATGGGTGTTTCAGGATTTGTGCTATGAGGTAATAGAGAGTAAGACATAAGAGAAAATTTCCTCAACTTTTATTTCATAATTCCAAGAAAATTTGAAGCTGCAGAATGAGTATCTTAACACATTATGTGAGTGAAATTGGATCCTTCTAGGGAACAGAGGAGACAAACAGGAAATATATTTGGAAAGCAATGTTATATCAAGCCATCTTCTACTGACTGACAGGTAGATAAGCATCTATATTAGTAGATTAATCTTTGTAAATTATGTTGATGGTAAATTTTGAGAAAATACAACTATTTTCATAACACTTGTACATGCTCTCTGGAAGCCGTGACAGGGGATGATGGTAGACTAACTGAATATGGGAAGATCTAGGAAAGTAGTTAAACAAGTGATAGATTTCATTCATAGCTTCAAAAGAATAAATTCATTAATTTATATTCAAATAAATTATTATCATAGAAATAAATTATTATCATAGAAAACTATGCAAAGTATAAAAATTATGATATTGTAATTGTACAATAGATAAATATTGTTTTATTCCTTAGCACTTTTCATCAGTAAATCTCAGAATATTTTACAAAGAGATGTGAGAAACAATTGTTATCGGACCAAATCTGTAAAGAGACTAAATTAGGTGAGATTTCTGACAGGGTCAAATTCGGTCATGGTGATTTTTCCCTTACACTCATTTTGGAAGAGCAAAGCTTTCCTCAGTAAGGGTGTTGGGTTTTGTTGGTTTGTGTGTTGTTTTTTTTAAGCAGAGGGTAATATTTGTTTTTCGCAGAGTTCACACATGGGAATATTTTGATACTTTCATTTTCACAGCTCAGCTGATACTGGGCGTCTTGCCATATATATATAGCTGGCAAACAATTAACCTGTGATTACACAAAGGATTACCAACATCTGAAAAGTTAAGAGAAATGTCCAATAAGACTGTAAAATATAAGAATTTAGTTGTGTTGAAAATAACAGCAGATTTCTAAACTGTTATTGCTGTTTGACTCTTTAGACTCCTAAAGACAGGTGGAATTCTAACTGAAAATAAATTACCGTTCTTAAATAGAGTCGATTTATAAAATTGTAACTTTTGAAAGATGTCACTGTATTCTGCAAGAGAAATGTGTACAGTTTGGGTGTCAGTGATCTCGATATGAAAGAACATGAGCTAGGCACGAAAACAGTAACTGTGCTTTTTGACATTGCTCTGAACAGAATCTCTGAACAGAGAAATAGGGCCACAAGTATATTTAGAAATAAGCTTTTTTAATATTGCAATGAAATACTTTCAATAATAGAACCTTTTCTTAAAAAAATAATGTCTTTGATCCTTGACACAGGCACTAGGGAAACCAGTGTCTCAGTAATTCTAGTTTCTCCTGAGTATGAACACCTCTGGAGTCAGTGACAGCACTCTAACACTAACTTGGAAAATCCATTACTAGAGGTGAGAAGTACAAGATGCTTCTTCATTCTCTGTGTTTTCTACCAGAACACCAAGCAAAGCTTCACGTCCCGCTGCAGTCAGCAAGATGGTATTTTTGTGATCTTCGCAGCAGTTCTCCAAAAGCAAGATTAGCTGTCATGTAATAACAACAGTGACGCACAATGTGACAACAGGCAGCCTCCAGGTGAAGAGTCTTTGTATCATTACAGTCTCCCCCAATAATCAGTTCTCTATATTACCAAGATATAAAGGAAGCTGAGGAGGAATATGTAAAACAGCATGCAGATAGCTACGCAGTGGAAAAAATTATCAATAAGAGGTAGAAAACACACTGGAAGTAGCTTTGTGGAGATAATAAAATTGCTAAAGAGCATTTACTGCTAATAGCCTATGTTTTTCTTGACACTAATGGATGGTTAATTATTTTTGTTTTAATTGAAACATATGTCACAGCTAGCAATATTTTGTGCTTCCGCTTATCTAAAGCTATTGTTCAAGTGCATGTTGCAATCAGTTGTCAGACAATGCTCTCTTTGTCAGCAATACAGAAGTAGAATGATTTTGATTTCTTCTCTGGGAAGATTTATACCCTGGAAAACCCATAGTTCCCCTCTGTACTTGCAGAAGGTCAGTTAAATACTCACATCTGATTATACTTGTCCTTTCGCTCGTTATACTTAGTTTCTTCTAAAAAAAAAAACCACAAAAAATCCCAAACAAACAAAAAACCACAGGTTATTGTGTGAGCAGCAGAACTAATAAAGCTCAATGTCATAGGGATTTGAGCCCTGTGTCTTTATACTGCAGTAACCCAGGCATCACCTCTTTGTCCCGTATGGCCTCATTTCCTCCTTCCATTTCCCCTGCTATTTCATTTCCTCTTCTTCCCCTGCAGCACTTCTTCTTGCCATTTGCCCTCTATTTTGTTTTCTATTGTTTTTTTCTGTCTGTTCTTTCCCTCCACCTGCACTGCCTCTTTCCCTTTGATAAGCTGCGTCTGCCTTGGAGCAGCACAAATGCTAATTAACTCCCATTACTATTTTGCATATTCCATGAAGGACTCCAGAGCATTTCACAAATATTAATGAATCGATCTATAACAATAACCTTGCTCAATAAATATGCAGTATTTTCCCTATCATACATATGGGAAAGTTGATCTAGTTTATACTTGGTTGGTTGTAGCTTGGTTAGGTTTATCCTCTGTTGATTCTCCATTTCACTGCTCCTTGACTGACCATTAATTTGTTCTTTTCTGGCTGTGGTATTTGTTCAGAGCAGCTGTTGTTGTCTCATTGACAGGGGTTGTCAGAGCGTAGCCAACTCTCATTATTTTATCGCAAGCCTTGTGATATTTGATAGTTTCCTCGCAAGCACAGCTCCTGGGTTCAGGTGATGAAGATTACTTGAGAAATTCACCTTTTGCTTATTATAGCAAGTTTCTGGCTCAATAAGCTAGAAAACTGAAAAATGTGATGGCAGGACTGACAATGTTCAAAACAGGGTGAAAATAAAAGCACGTGGTTGTTTTTTTTTTTTTAAATACAACTATTTTAAAGCAGCCATACCTTGTGATGTCACGGGGTCTGTCTCAGGTTCATCATTTAAGATACTGGTATGTGCAAGACTGCAGACACTTCAGACCATTTCCCATTTTGGAAAGGAGGCTGGCCTGCAAAAAGCAAATCACTCGGTGAAGGCTGACATTTTCTGACCTCAAATTCTAATCCTGCTACAGCACCTAGGAAAGAATATATCATTGGAATTATAATCACATGTGAAGTGCTTTAATGCAGACAACAGTGGGCTTTTTATTCCTGTAGTTTCGGTATTTGGTTCTCCCTTCTTTTTCTTCCAAGAAGAGGCTATGAAGGCAGGATAGGGTTTTCTTTCAGCATCCAGAAGATACGTAGAACTAGAGTAAGACAATAATGTTTACTGAAAGATTGTTACAATCTGCTCAGTACTTGAGTTTGCAATAACCCTGGTTACTTCATGCATTATTAAAAAGAGCATTTTGTAGCACTATTAAAATCATAAACATTCTACTTTGTCTTTATGTATTCATACAGGAAAACAAATTCAATTTGCCATAGTTCAAAGACAAATTTAAATTTGTGCTCACTGGAATTCAGCTAACACTAAGTAGAAAACATTCCTTTATTTGAAATAAAACTAGCAGTATTTTATATAGCCCTTTCCTTTCAACAAGGTTCTTTGCCATTTCAAAAGCAATTAAAAACAATGATGTTAATGACTCTGATTAGAACAGAGAAATAAAAATGGATACCTCAGACAGCGATATGCTAATACAATGCCATAGGATATTTATAGAATGGAGAATGATTACACCCACAGTTTTACTTTATGCTGTTGTACCTATCAGGCATTTTGCCTTTGTAAACTACAGCACCTGATGTTGAGAAATTGGAATCATAGACTCAAAACAATCTCTGGCACCTCTGGAGGTCTTTAGTCCAGTCCCCTGCTCAGAGCAGGTTCAGCTAGATCAGATTGCTCAGAGCCGCACTGAGTTTTAAGTAGCCCCAAGGGTGTAAATTCCACCATCTCTCTGAGCAACCTGGTTGAGTTTTTGACCACCTTTACATTAAAAACATTTTCATTGAGTCAGAAATTTCCTATGTTCTTACTTCTGTCCATTGCCTCTTGTCCTTCTACTGGGCACCCCTGAGAGGTGTCTGTCTCTACCTTCTCTGCACCCTCCCATGAGCGGAAGAGAGAGATAAGATTTCCTTCTCCTCTTCCAGTTGAGCAAACCCAGCTCTTTCAGCTTTTCCTCGTGCTTCAGCCCCGTGACCGCCTTGGTGGCCCTTCACTGGGCTTGCTCCAGGTATATCCATGTCTCTTGTGTCCCGAGGAGCCCAGAACAGGATGAATACTCCAGATGTGGTCTCACAAGTGCCAAATGGAGAGGAAGAATCCCTTGCCCTGCTGGCTAACCTCTTGCTAGTAAAGTCCTGGATTGAGTTGACTTTGCAGCAAGGGCATATTGCTGTTGTCCACCAGTACTCTCAGGTCCTTTTCAGCAAAGCCCCTTTCCATACAGCCAGCCTTCAACCTGCCCTGTTGCCTGAGGCTATTCCAACCCAAGTGCAGGACTTTGTAATTTCCTGTCCTGAACTTCACAGTTCCTGTCAGCCCGTTTCTCCAGCCTGTCTCAGCCCCTCTCGAGAGCAGCTCTGCCCTCCAGTGATTTGACAGCTCCCAACAGTTAGGTACCACTTGCAAACCTACCTGAGAATTAGCGCCAAAAACAATAGGTTTGTAATACAGTTTCAGGGAGATTTCATTGGTTCAAACTTAGTGTGCCATTACAATAAACTGTTCTTATATACGATGCTTTACATCAGGTATCACGTTTCAGCAGCAAAGCTCATATTCAGATATACTTAAAGCTAAATCTCTTTGCCCTCCAAAGTTAAGCCTGCCCAGAAAAACCAATTGGCATAGGTTGAGCTGCTGTTAAAATTACACTTTATAGTGAATAAAGTGGTCACATGCTAGAAATCAGATAAGGAAAAGGTCAACAAAGCCTGGCCCTCGCCGGTCTGCAGCTTTTCCTAAAGGTATATTTGTTTTGTTTTGGGCAATCTATTTTAAAGTGATTAGAGACCAATTCTCTCCTGTTTATTACTTATAGACAAAAACTTTTTGAAGACACTGAAAGTTTTGCCTGAGCAAAGTCACCAATATATAAGAACTGACTTTGTGCCTCTGAAATCACTGAGAGACCTGCTGTTGCATGTCTGTTAGATTAAAAAATTGTCTCCTAGCTCCTGGATAGCAGGTTAAGGGCAAGCACTGAAACATTTACAGCAAGGAAAAAAAAAAGAAATCAGCCCTGGAAGATTCATGTTCCATGGACTGTGATCATCTTCATTAATAACAGGAAGTTTCTCAGAAGTAATCAGTGCATGGTAAGTAAGCTAACTGGGACTGTTTTGTACAAATCTGATCATGGATACTCAAGGGAGATGTGTGGGAATGGGAGCAAATGCAGAGAGCCCACTGTGTGTCTGGAGGCTCCAAGAGCCTGGTTTATTTTCCTTAGTAAAAGGAAGGTGTAAAGAGGATATTCTTCTATGTCAATAATTACAGAAACAGGAAAAGAGCAAGCATTGTTGTTCTTCCAGCTAGAAGTACACATAAGATCAGACATAAACAAATCACTATAAGATAGCAGTACATTCATAATCATTAATCCAGTTATTTTTTAAACTGTAGTTGATAGCTCTCAATATGGCTAGCAAAGGGCTTAAGGGGGATTGTGAAATATCAGGCTTTTTAATACATTTTACTATTAATTCTATACTTATATTCAATACATTATCAAAAGAAAATCCCCACAAAAATCCCCACATTTTATGCAGATTTACTGCTGGCAGCAGCTCAGTTCCTTGATGAGAAAGGAGCAAAAAGAATCTGTAATTACCAGCTGTGCCAGCACATGAGTGACTGATCACCTTTAGTCAAAACAAGTAAATACACAGTGAAGCTGATGCTCACAATATGAGGAGTTGCTTGTTCCTGGCTCGATGGGCTGGACTCAGGGGAGGTTACACAGAGACAGATGACCTGAAAAAAGCAGTAACACAAGAAATTTGAGAAAACGCTGCATTAATGAAACCAGTTTCCTGAGAAGCCACTCCATTAGTAAGGGAGGAAGGGGACATTAATTGCTTTTGAAATTAAGTTTGATAAATGGATTACATTATTTGGTACCCATGAGAAGCTGGTCACGGTTACACAAGAGCTTCCTTGGAAGTTCATGATGATTTCTGTACGGTCAGTAATTCAGTGTTCACTGACGTACATACACAAGTAGAATGCCATGTTATTCAAATAAGCAAGTGAATGACAGAACTTGTTCAGTATTTCAGATTTTATGCAGAGGTCAAGACAATGATGGGAAAAAGGCCATTTGTTTGGCTTCAGTATCAATCTACCTGCAGCTAGTAACATTTTGAATTAGCAATTAATGTAAAAGTAACATTACTGTAATAAAAACTTTTACCCGTTTGTGACGATGCTGGGCCCCATCACAACTCTTGTTCTATACAGATTTTGCCTTTTCATATCTCTCAAAGGCTATCGTTATTTTCCATTCCTCTCTCCTTGGAACGCCTCACTGGCAATGCAGCTCAGTGCAGCCACCTGTACTGGCACTTCTGTGACTCCACAGTGAGCCCATTCAAGGAGTTTGTCCGCACAGTCATTTTTCAGAGGTGATTGGTTGCTTAAACACGAATGTTATTGATTTTAACTCTCATGAATCTAGGCTCATGCTTATATTTACAGAATGGGTTTTGTGGATGAGGAGTTGAACTGACTACCAGAAATAAAAAAGGTTGTTAGAGCTCAAATCACCAGGGAGCTACGGAGACTGTGAAAGGGGACAGAAGCAGGACTCTGAGATGGCACATAACAAGATCCTTTTGGAACAAGCGAACAATGGAGCAACAGGGTCAACTTAAGAGGTGACACAGGTGACTTCGGTCAGTAACTTTTTGATCAAAAGCACAGGGTGGATGCCGCACTTCAACAGATGGGATGGGAGCTTGCCATGGAGTAGCCAATTAACTTCACACTCTTGATTTTCAATTTAGACTCTTGGTTTTGCAGCGTTACCACAAGAGGAACTGCAGATTTCAACCCTCTCTATTTAAGATCTATTCTCAGTTATTTCTGTTAAAATTTTGCTCCAGTCATAATCAGCTTTTTTTTTTTTCTTTTTCATGTAATGAATGCATTAAGTGAGACACGGGAGACCTACACCCTACTGAAGGGGAATATTTTTCAATTTTCACCTCAAAGCCCTTTACAAATTCTCATTAATCTAAATTCCTTCCACACCCCTGCTGAAAAACCTAATACAAATGGAATGTCACAGTCGAGATCTCTATGTGTATCATTTGGTCCTCTAAGCATAGGAGCAAGCCAGATCCCACTGTGCAGTAAAATTTTGGTGAAGGATTCCTGACAACCCCATGTGCAGAATTGTCATAGTGCATTTATTCTTTAGAGAGAGCTGTTGTCCAGGCAGATGCTGCAGAGAAGTGTCAGAAACAAAATGGGGCTCTCCCGGAGAAGATACCAGAATCCTGACTATGGGAGCTTGGGAATGGGAAATGTTTTGGGGGGGTTTTGGCATGGTACTTTCCACTCTGAAAAACAAAGTGATGTTTATCCCCAGTGTGAGTCCCCACTCCTCTGACTTCTAATGAGCCCTCCTTTTCAAGTTGCTTTCCCTGCCTTGCTGTGCCTCCAAGCCAGAGACAGCAGGAGGGAAACTCAGCCTACCATGGGGTAGTAAGATTTCCAAAGTGCATTAATGGGTGGAGCACCAGCCTGGGACCTTCACGGGGTTTTAGATCTTCAGGTTAATCTGGGTGTTGCCACTCACGTTCACCCCAGTGTTGAGGATGTGGTGCTTCTGAAGCAGAACCAAACGTGGCATTTGCTGCATAACCAAGGAGAAATGGGAATCCGAATCCTACAACTGCAGTTTGATCAAGCAAGAGCAGTTTAGTCTGGGTTTCTGAGGGGACGAGGCAGGGCAGTAAGAGAAGCACCTGTAGTCTGGAATGTAGAGCTGCAGGTCTCCCCCACATCTGCTCGGCTGCTAGCTCCGCTTGCCAGACCAGAACTCACCCCACAACTTCTGCATCTTTATCTGCTGGAGACAGCCATTATTAAGAAATCCTTTTGTAAGCAACATATAAAGGCTCTGTAGCCTTTTAAGAGCTCAATAGGACACAGTTCTGGGAAACCATGTATCAAATATTGGTAGATAGGAGGAGTTCTGGAGCAGACCCAGACACCCAGTGAATGATTCAATGGAGACAAACTCTGAAACCTGATGTTTCTTTGAAATGTGGAGCTAAAGAAGGATCCTGGGAATGTGCTAATGAACATAAATTTTATGAACAAAAATATTATTGAAATTTATAATAAACTTGTCATGCAACTTATTCAGGAAAAAATGTAGCAAATCCTGAATGTCTTACTTGACTCCAAACAAAGCAGAGTTCAATTAAGTTCACAGTTACTGCTCCCTTATGAATTACACTTACATGCTCTATGTGTGGACATGAGTTTCAACATGTAGAGTTTCTTCCCCATTCCTTCCTGCTTGATGTGGAGAAAATTTGCCTTCAATGTAAATCACTGGCAAAAGTACGGTGTTCAGCTCGCGGAAAATGCCTGTCTTCCTTTATTCAATAATGACTTTTAGCATTTGGCTTCCTGTCTTGTCTTTGCTCAATATCCTTCCTGAAGTAACTCTGTTGCCAATATGCTTCCCTACCTAAGAACTGTTCAGGTTCATAACTATCTTCACACTTGGAAAAGCTTCATGGTACCTAGGCTGAATACATATTAAATGATATAGATTTTCCTTGCATAGATATCGGGTGCTGTACATTCTAATTTTTTCATGGTGCAGAGCTGGAATACAGACACAATTTTTTCTAAATATAACACTTAGTCCAAGAGATTTCATGTGGAGACAGGGCCATTGTCTGCCATAACATGCCCTGCCAGCTAGCTTTGCAGGCAGAACCTGATAGTGTATTTAATCCTCCATATCCATTCTTGCAACCCATAAATATTAAACTAGCTTTAAAATGATAGAAAGCAAGACAACACTAGAATAACCGTGAAATTAGTCAGAGGATCAAATATGTTTTTATATGCCGCATTAAGTAATCATCCCTCCCCTAAATTAAATAAGTGCTCCTTCCATTCAAAACAAAAATTCCTGCAGTGGGGCAACTTCTTGCCGAGACAAGTTTTGAGCTGCCCCTGCGTGTTTGGCTCAGGGGAGGGAGGCCCTCTTTTGACTCACTCCGGCCTGCCATCAGCTTCCTGGGACGATTCCTGTCTCCTCCAATATCGAGGATGCACACAGGGAGTGAGTCATGCCATCAGGCTGAGAAGCTGCTCACTGCCCCGCTTTGTTTCCAGGCACCGCACAGCCGGCGTGGCCGTATAAAGGCTCCTCGTTCAGCATCCTTACTTTATTTATCTTTGTGGAGACATCTGCCACACAAATATGGGAGATTATGCCATTATAATAAGAAGAGCAGCCTCTTCACTTCTGCTGTTGGTTTGCTTCTCCCACTGTGCTTTCCTGCCCAGGACTACCTGCATCTCCAGTCAGGCAGCTCTGACTGACACGCAGTAGGAGGCTCACATTCCTGCACATTGGAAAACAAGTCTTATGAGGAGAGGCTGAGGGAGCTGGGGTTGTTCAGCCTGGAGAAGAGGAGGCTGAGGGGAGACCTTATCACTCTCTGCAACCACCTGAAAGGAAGCTGTAGAGAGGCAGGGGTTGGTCTCTTTTCCCAAGTCACAGATGACAGGACAAGAGGAAATGGCCTGAAGTTATGCCAGGGTTCTGAGGAAAAATTTTTACACTGAAAGGGTTATTAAGCATTGGAATGGGCTGCCCAGGGAAGTGGTTGAGGCACCATCCCTGGAGATATTTCAAAGACGGGTTGACAGAGTGCATAGAGACATGGTTTAGTGATGTTTTTTTATCAGACTTAGGTTGATGGTTGGACTAGATGATCTTAAAGGTCCCTTCCAACCTAGACAACTCTAGGATTTATGCTTTAAATTTCGGTGTACTTCTTTAATGTCGTAAACCAACTTCTTCTTGGCTGTTTATATTTTACATTACCCAGCACAACTTCTTACGGACGGTGCCCCAGCCGCTCCGCCACACAACGCACCCCTCAGGATCCCTGACAGGCACCTGCCTCCTCTTCTCGCTTCCCCCATACCAAACCTCTCCTAGCACCGTCCCACGGCGCAGCCATGAAAAAACAAAAACAAACAAACAAATAGCCCAAAATTAGCGTTTATTCCTGCTTTAGTAAAAGCGTCAAACTTCTACCGGTGGAGTTCCGTGGTTGTTTATGGCGATCGGCGTACAGCTGGGCGGAGCTGAGCTCCCTTCACCAGATTTACCTCAGGCAGGGGAGCGGGCGCCTCCCCGGGATTTTCAGTCAGGCGCGGCGCGGGCAGCCCCGCCAAGGCCCCGCTGTTAAGGGCGGCCGCGGCACCGCCTCCTCCCTTTCGCCCCTAGCCGCCATTTTGTAGCCACACGCCGGGAGGTGCGCCGAGCCTCGCTCGCCGGCCTCAGGTGCCTCCGCGGCTCCGGGTGGCGGGGGGAAGGCTGACCGGCCGCGGTAGCGGAGGGGCGGGAGGCTGCCGGCTGCGGCTGGGGGTGGCACGGCCTTGTTGGGGCGAGTGGTGGGGAGGTGGTGAAGCTAAAGGAGCCGGAAGGCCGAGGCCTGCAGGCCGCGGTGCAGGGCTCTGGGCCCCGGGCAGGGCCTGGCTGGACCGGGAGGCCGCTGAGGGATGGAGGGGAAGAGGAAGGGAGGCAGGCGGCCGCGGCCAGCGGCGGGGAGGGAGCAGAGAAGTGGGGCTCCGCTGAGTAGGCGGCACGTGGCGGCGGGCTTCGTGGGCCCCGCGGCCGCTGCGGGATGTCGGGGGCTGAGGAGTAGCCTGTGCGGGCCGGGCGGCTGGGGCAGCTCCCTGGGGCGGGCAGTGGGGTGAGGGTCCCCGGCTGCGGCGAGACTCGGGCCTCGTTAGCGTGCATGGTGGCTAGCGTCCATGTCGGCCGGCGCGGTATGCGTGGCTTATGTCGTGTGTAATGGTGACCGATAAACCTGCTAGTGGAAGTACTGCGTTCTAGGCGCCTTGTGAGGAGAGGTCGAGAGAACTTATTCGGCCTGGAGCAAAGGTGGCTTTGGGGGACACCTAACAGCACCCGTACCAAGAAGATGGGTCCTGGTGCACGTGGCAGAATAGGAGATGACTGGCTTAAGTCAAAATGAGAAGCTCAGGTTGACTCTACGGGAAAAGTTTTTCATCATGAGGAGAGCCAGTCCTCAACACAGGCTGCCAGGGGAGGCAGTGCAGTAGTCTCTCCCCATCCTTGAAGGGTTTCAAGACCTGACTGGAAAAAGCCCTGAGTGGTCTGGTCTGATCTCATAGTAGACTTTGGTTTTAAGCAGAAGGGTGGGCTAGGTGACTTGTTAGCATCCATTCTAACCTGAGTTACCCGGTGATCTTTGAAACATTGTTTTCTGTGAACTTTCAAACTAACAACATTGCTTGAATTGACCTAGTCATTTGGAAGTGGTGTCATTTAGAATAGGATTAAATAGTAAATTTTTTCGAGATGTTTGGCAATTACATCGGTCAGTGAATGAACTTGTAGTTCTGAATAATTTGCATTCATTTTTGCAGTAATCAGCCAAAATGACGAACACAAAGGGAAAGAGGAGGGGGACGCGTTATATGTTCTCAAGGCCGTTCCGCAAGCATGGTGAGTATACCTTGTAGTAACAGCACTGCATTAAGCTACTCACCTGTTGGATGTCAACAGTCCCTAAGTAGCATTTGTAAAACAATGGCTTGTTTCAAAGTGTATCTGACAACTTGGGCTGAAACCTGCAGAATGATACGTGAGTAAATTCTCAGCTCTTACACTATGCACTGGTAACAGTGCTAATTCTGTCAGTGGTTAAAAATAAATTTGAAGGTGAGGTGAAGAAAACATTTCAATAGTTACACTTACTTGAAATGTACTGTTTGCCTCTAATGAGTAGGGATAATAAGTGTGTTCATAACGAAGTAGTAAATAGTTGTAATGCCTTTTCAACTTCTGCCTTTGGAATGATAATAAAGCTGTAATTTTTTGTGAGTTGGATTTATTTAAAATTGGGAGTGCGTGAAGAGGTAATTACTGTGTAAAGATGGTTTCTTAATTTAATGTTTTGGAAATTGAATTTATATTTGAGGTAATTTTAAAAAAACTTCATTAAACACATGATCTGTGCCCCTTGCCCCCATTTTTGTATGTGAAATTTTGAGCTTCATAAGTATCCAAATTTGTATCTCTTAACAGGAGTTGTCCCTCTGGCTACCTATATGCGCATCTACAAGAAGGGTGATATAGTTGATATCAAGGTACTTTTTACAGTGTTATGTAATTAAAAACTAAGGCAGTGTAATACTTTACAGCCTCCAGTTTCTCAAGGTAGTCGTCTTCTTTTCTTTACTTGAATCATGAGTGCCAGCACAAGTACCCATTGCTTACTTTTGAAGCAGTAATGGAATAATAGTGCTACTGAACCAATAGCGATGCTTCAGTATCACATGCTGGTTTATGTGGGTTTTTTATATGTGTGCATGTGTAGATATTTTATATGTTTGGCTGTGCTCCATTACTGTGTATCTAGCTGAAAAAAAGTGAGAGAAAGATGCTGTATTTAATAATCTGTTTGCTCTATGGTACCTACCAGCACTACTTTCATAGGAACCCCAGGTGTCATTTTAGTAGATGTGCAAATCAGACAAAAAAGAACCTGCTGTTGAGAAGAGCCATAGTTTATGGTGGTGTAGCTGAAAGTTATATTGATCTCTCTGTATCATTGTAGCTCTAGACTTAAAATAAATATGTAAAGGGATGGTGACTGCAGAGTCGCGTTAAAGCTAGAAACCAAGAAATAAATGTAAGGATACATCATAGATATTATATTAACACAAGGGGGGGGAAAAGTGAAGCAGCACATCCTATTTCACTTAGTATTTTCTAGAATGTGCCCTTTAAGGTCAACTGTACTTTCAGAATTCTTGTAGTGACTCTGAAAGCCTTTCACCAAGGATTCCGAATTCATTGAATCTTTAGTTTCATTTGCAATGCAGATTTTTTTCGTAACAATGACACATAAGATGGTGTGTAATTTGCTTGTTTATTTGACTCTTGGAGAACTGCACTGTTCAGAATTAATACTTCCTGACATACTGGAGCTTGATGATGATTGTCTTCTGTTGATTGCTTGCTAAAAGCAAAGTGATCAGTCATTTCACCGACACTGAAAGCAACCAGAATTGTCATAGCAAAGTTTGGTAGCCTTCAGATATAAAATGCATGGTTATAGACTCTAATGTACAAATAAAATAGGAGTATTTTAAAATCAATCTTAAATTATTTGAAATGTGTACTTTAAATAACTTTTGAAAGAATAGTCCTTGATTTTGCTTAATATTTTTTTCCAGCTTCAAATTTACACTTTATTCTTAATCTCTTAACAGGGTATGGGTACTGTTCAAAAAGGTATGCCCCATAAGTGTTACCATGGCAAGACTGGAAGAGTATATAACGTTACTCAGCACGCTGTGGGCATTATTGTTAACAAGCAGGTCAAGTAAGTAATGAAATTCCGTCTATTGAAACTTTGTATTTGGGAAAGTTGATCTGTAATTACACCCTCCTTCACTTTGCCAGTTAGACAGTTATTGTCTTTATTGGTCATTCAAGGTGGGTAAAGTGTGTATCCTTTTTATAACCCAAGCAAATGATGCTCGTTTGACTTGGATCCTGTCAGAGGAAACAGTTTTTATTTTTCTGAGCAGCACCTGGAGTGACATTAACTTAATCTCTTCTCCCTGGTATCCCGTGACATGATGTGTGGGAATGGTTCAGAGCTGCTCCAGGAGAGGTTCATACTGGACATTACGAAGTATTTCTTTACCGAAAGGGTGGTCAGTCACTGAAACAGGCTTCCTAGAGAGGTGTTTGATGTCCCAAGCCTGTCAGTGTTGAAGAGCATTTGGACAATGCCCTTAATAGCATGCTTTAACTTGGTCAGGCAGTTGGACTAGATAATCGTTGTGGGTCCCTTCCAACTGAAATAGTCTGTTTTATTCTGCCTAGCAGGGATTTTCAGCTGAGTTTCACATTGGTGCTGAAGCCTTGTTTAAATATTAATTTGAAGCTGTATTCAGCTGGATTTTGTACAGTTTAATCAGAAAAGGACACATTGAGAGTTTTTTCCAGGAGCTGCACTGGTGTACAGTGGTAATACAATTCTTTGTTTATATGCCACAAGGTTAAAATGATCTACACAATCTTAATCATAAATTGCCTGCACATTGTTATATATTGATAAGCTTTCAATTATATATGCTGATTTGCATCTGCAGCAGTGTATTTTGAGTGATTGCCCTTCAAAGAAAAATTATCTATAACTGAGCTTATGTAGTTACTCATGTACAGGTTGTAAAATTAGCTTTGAAGTAGCCTTTTTTTTTAAGTTCAATAGAATAAAAACTGATTTTCTTTCCTAGGGGCAAGATTCTTGCCAAGAGAATTAATGTGCGTATTGAGCATATTAAACATTCCAAGAGCAGAGACAGCTTTCTGCAGCGTGTGAAGGAGAATGAAAAGAAGAAAAAGGAAGCAAAAGAAAAGGGCATTTGGGTTCAACTGAAGCGTCAGGTAATATTTTTATTGTAGTTGACACATAGTTGATTCAGTTCACAAAAAGCCCCCTAAACAGCTAGAACCAAACCAGTTGAGTAAAATGATGTTTTCTTTCAAAATAAGTGTTACACTGTAAACTGAGGTTTCTGTCTGTCTTTGAGAAACAAAACCCAAAAAAAACCCACTACCCCACATGAATAAATCTGCTTACGGCATTCTGAATAATCCAGGTCTCTGGCAGACTCTGGTGGAAGTGTCTGATGCCACCACCCTCACTTGTGTTCACAGTCTTTTTGCAGGAGGTTCCTTTTCTGGTAGTTTTTGTTGGTTTTTTTTTAAGAGTAGTGGCAGCATCAGTGTGTATGCATTTGAACTGTCTGATATATTTGGTGCCTGAACAGAACTGCACTGTTCCTGAATGGAAATAGTATCCTTGGCTGTGAACAAGGGGAGGGATGCTTCCTGCTCTGTTGCTAATTTGCCACAGAAGCTCTGGCTGATTTCTAGGATCAACATTGTCTTCGGTTTAGTTGAATTTACAGTTCCTCTTGTAACCCTTTAAGAGATTGAATAACTGGACATTAGAGAAGAGATAATGGCTGTTGCTTCTGAAACTGCAGGGTACATCACTTTGTGTTAATTTGGATTAGGAGGTTGCAGAGGGTAGAGTGGAATTTGTTTAATTCAGCAATGAAAGTCAAGTGCACTTCTTGCTGATATTCTTTGAATCAAATTTTAAAGAGACTAGGAATGGTAAAATTGCTGTAATGTTTATATAATAATGTGATAAGTGGTTGTCAAAATGAATTTTCTGTAAGGTTGCTTTTGGGTTTTAGTGCCATGAATTTTCTTTTTTTTTCCTGTTCACAGCCTGCTCCACCAAGAGAAGCGCACTTTGTGAGAACTAATGGCAAGGAACCAGAGCTGCTGGAGCCAATTCCTTATGAATTCATGGCATAGTGCACGTTTCAAAAAAAATAAAGATCTGATTTTGGAAAAATGTATGTGATCGTGGTTGATTCCTTAAGTTTTCTGGAATGAATGCCTTAGAGAACTTTTACTGAAGCTTGTTTATTTAACTTGCTTTACATGGGGCTTGGTCATTTAAATTATCTGCAGCTTTTGCTGATCAGTTTAGTCATTTGTATAGACCATAAATCCGGGGAACACTGAAATTTGGTAATGCTTAGTTGTGATTGTGAGGTAATGTAAGAAGAAATGGAATATTTCACCAGCAATAAGAGCACGTACCGGGAATCTTACAGTGTTGCTTAAAGGGGTTGGTTTTTTTTTTTTTTTGTGGGATAAGAGATAATGAGCTTCAGATTTCATTGATGCAGGCTTTTGGCTGAGGAGCCTCAGATTCATACCAGAGTTGTGGAAACTTTGAAAGGAACCTTTTGGGAAATGGCTGTTGGTGGATTTTGGTATTTCAAAAAAATTTCCTGGAAAGTTCCTAGGAAATAGTTCAGAAACAAGGCTTTAACACCAAAACTGCCAGCCTTTGTAATTTGATTTTTATCATTTGAATTAGCTGGTGTAAGCTGAACACTTGTGTTTTGTATGGGTTTTGTGTGTCTGAATCTAAACACCTACCTGGATGTTCTAATGCATTCCTCTTATCCCATTGATTTTACTGGTAATTCCCCAAAACCCAGTGTTTCAGAAGAACACCTTTAGCTGACTGCTTGCTAACTGGTGCTGGTTTTGTGAACTGTGAAACAGTGTGAAGCTCGATAAAGAAACTGCTGAAGGCAACCTGCTTGGTTAGCTTTGAACATCCCGAAACTCAGGCTTAACTGTGCTATGGATATGGATAAATAACCTTCAGCCTCTCTAAGTGTCATTTAAGGTGTTGCTTAGCTACCTCAGCTGAGTGATGTAAAACTAAGGTTTGCATGTAGAGAGAATAAAATACTGGAGAAGGCAGTGACCTCGGGCACTTTGTTGACTGTTGGAAATTATTGAATAGTCAATTGCAGGACAGCTTGGGAGTAAGAAGTTGAGAGAGAAGGTTTGCTTTTTCTCGTAATTCTGAAGTGCTTTATGCAGAAGTGTCAAACTGTGTACAGGTTCTTATATGTTAAGGGGTTAATGTCTGATTGCATTTACCTAAATTCAATAGTGGTTGTTCCCATTCTCATGGAAGGTAGTTTTTGGATGTTGAAGTCATTGCCTGGCTTGGCCTGGTAGTTGAGGGTGATGGGCTTCAGGCACTGGAGGTCCAAAGTTGCAGTGAGTAGATGCTGTGTTTGAAGTTTCTCCAAGCTCCCATCTCTGAAGATGCCTATTTGGGATGACTTTGGAAATTCCTTGAAGGTGGAGCAAAGCTTACCCATCAGCAGGCTAGTACATGGCGCTAGTACTGTGTTTTGACACTGTGTGTTGGACATGGAGTATACAAGCATCACGGGAAGCAAGGTTCATTAATCTTCAGGTTCATCGTCATGAAGGTTCATCATAATTTAAGTTGAAGTGTATGCACTTAGCTTTTATGATCAAGTGGTGTTTCCATGGAGCAGCCTTAGGAGTTTATTAGCTGCTTTGGCTTGTGTATTTCCACACCAGTTTAAACTTGGTGCTTGACTGGGAAGATAAGCATCATTTTCCATTAGGCTTTTCCTCTGAAGAAGTTAAGCGGGAGATTTTAATGGGTGTGATCTTTGGTGATAGTATTTTCAATTTTCTTCTCATGCATGCTTATGTAAGTTATTTTGGTTCTGTGTTTTGTGCTTGTCTGTCAAGAATGAAGTGGATTGGTTGTAGCATGATGAAATGGTTAACTGTAAGTGGTGGGTAGTTCTGAACTTCATAATTTATCTTCAGCAATTTGGAGTGAGATGACTAGACAGTATGCAAAGGTCTCACAAAAGAGCTGCATGTCCAGAGGCACTGTGCATTGCAACGGTTTTCAATTTTAGTCTCACTGTTTTTAAGGTCACTGTGTCGTCAGCAGATCCTCATAAATACGTATGTGGAATTTGTGTGGTCTGGGAGGAGAAAGAAGGGAATGCTTTCCAGAAATGAAATTGGGTTTGTACAGGAAGAGAGTAGCCTTTTGGTGGGGTTTTATGTTTGAAAACGGGACAAATAAACTAAGATTTAACCTGTCTGGGGTTTATAGCCACTACCTGTTAGCTGCTCTTGGTGCTCTGGTGGGGTTCCTGGTAATCTCAGTTTTGCAGAAGCACAGCTCACGTATTTACAGATCTGGGTATCTGCTGTTGAAATTTGCTTCCCGTGTTGAGCTGCCCTGTTTTTGCACAGTCCTGACAAAAGAGGGAGATCTGTGAATTGAGAAAAGTTGAAGAGCTGCTTTCTAGGACATCTTCCGTCATGGAACCATTGTCTTCACAAGATTAGCACAAGTCCTTAACACTTCAGTGCAGTGCTTTGTCTTCATTCCACAGAGCTTAATTAGGGGGCGGGGGGAGAATGAGCTGTCTCCTCCTTACCAGGTTTTGTTGCCTTGAACCATCTCGGTGCCCTGCCAAAATCTGTTGGTGCTTAGAGAAGCAAGGAGGCCTTCTGAGCTGTCAGCATAGTCTGTTTTAGTATATCGGTGGCACCAAGATCTAAAGTTTCGTGAGGGTTCTGTAGGCAGCATTAGTGCTGTGTGTGGCCAAAAGGGTCAATAAAACAGCAGAAAGGGCTTGGGAGGGCAAAGGGGCTGAAGGCTGAGGACCTTGGGAGGGAGCAGGTGAAGGGGGATAAGGGATGGGCAGACACTTCAGCCCCATTCCTGGGAAACTGGATATTAGGAAACATTTCCTCACCGAAAGGGTTATCAGGCATTGGAATAGGCTGCCCAGGGAAGTGGTTGAGGCACCATCCCTGGAGGTAGTCCTCAGGAATATGGTTGAGTGATATTTATTTCTTATTTTTTTGTCAGGGTTAGGTTGGTGGTTGGACTAGATGATCTTGAAGGTCCCTTCCAACCTAGATGACTCTATGATGCTATGGTTTCTGTAGAGGGTTGCCCGTAGGGAGTCAGGGTTTGGAGTTGATGCTCCTCATGCGTCCCCTCCGCTCAGGATTGTCTATGATCATGAGGTGTCCCTGGGCAGG
>JAOQGH010000001.1:184891342-185033211 GCA_025769975.1 Gallinago jamesoni | reverse complement strand
CGAGCCGAGCCGAGCCGAGCCGAGCCGAGCCGAGCCGAGCCGAGCCGAGCCGAGCCGAGCCGAGCCGAGCCGAGCCGTCCGGCCGCCGGGCCGCCCCTCCCATGCGCCTGCCGAGCATGTCCCAGCCCTTCCTGCTGGCGCCCATCGCCGAGTGCGCACCGGGAGCCCCTGGCGCCCAGGTCCGCCTGGCCGTGCTGGGTGCCCGCGGCGTCGGCAAGAGCGGTGAGTTGCGGAGCTGTCCGTCCCCTCTTCCCCCGTCCGTCCGTCCCGCCTAACGCGGCCGCTCTCTGTGTTTCAGCCATGATCGTGCGGTTCCTGACGAAGCGGTTCATCGGAGACTACGAGCCGAACACAGGTGAGGCGAGGGGACGGTGGAGGGGTGGTGGGGACCCCCCCGACGGCTTGCGGCTTGTGGCTGACGGCTCTCTGCTCTGCAGGCAGCCTCTACTCCAGGCTGGTCCATCTGGAGGGGGACCACGTCGCCGTGCAGATCCAGGACACGCCGGGGTGCGTCCAGGTAGGGAGATGCTTCAGGTCAAGCGGTTCCCCTCTGCCACCTGAAGGCTCAGTTTCAGAGCCCCAGCTTCTTACAAGGCCAGGCTTAGTCTTCTAAGACAGAGCTTAGGCTTCTTTTTAGACCTGTTAAACGGTTGCTCTGTGATATATACGATATAGACTATATCCATTATATAGGCTTTATCATATATCTAATTATATATGCTTTTGTGCTTTTGTGATCCGATGCCAAATTTGTGCTCCCCGTGGTACCGCAGGTGCAGGAAGACTGTGTGCAGGTGCTGGACTCCCTCTCCAGGTGCGTGAAGTGGGCAGAGGGCTTCCTCTTGGTCTACTCCATCACAGACTACAGCAGCTACCAGTCCGTCCGACCTCTCTACCAGCACATCCGCAAGGTCCACCCAGATACCAGGACTCCCATCATTATCGTGGGGAACAAAGCCGACCTCCTCCACGCCCGGCAAGTACAGGCGAAAGAGGGACTACAGCTGGCAAATGAACTGGGCAGCCTGTTCTTGGAAATCTCCACCAGCGACGACTCCCAGGGCGTCTGCGATGTCTTCCAGTATCTTTGCAAGGAGGTCAGCAAACTGCAGCACGCCGGGAGCACGGACAGGAGGCGGTCATCCATCATCCCTCGGCCCAAATCTCCCAACATGCAAGATCTAAAGAGACGTTTCAAACAGGCTTTATCTTCCAAAGTCAAATAACTCCCCCCCCGCCCTGATGAGATCCTATATGACTCAATAGACTTTATTTTTGTAAACTAGTTAATAAAAATCTTTATTTTTGTACTAATGCCAGCAGTATGGAAGTAAGTATGTCAAAGCTTGCAGTTGCCTTGGCATTCTCTCTTGTTTGACTGGTTGGGTTATTTTTACAAAAAAAAAAAAAAAGCTGCATAGCAACTAAATAGAGGTAGTTGGAGAAGGATTTTTGCCAGGAGGTTTTGATTCCATTTCTGTTTTGGGCTGGGATGTGCTGTTTCCCGCTGCTCAAATGGCTTTTTCGGGGCCTCAGTTTCTTGCTTGTAAAATGGGAGTGATGATTGTAACACTTACCTGCCTTTATAAAACACTTGGAAAGTCTTTGATGGAAAGCTTTACATGGAGAGGGGAAAAAAAAAAAAAAGCTTTATTAAACTTGAAAATATAAAACTGTCTGTAAGAACTCTGATTATGCTAGGATTGCTTTCCTCCCTCAAAACGGCTGCACCCGTAATTGCCTGCATGGTGATAGGCTGTTAGGAATGAGTTCAAATTTCTGATGTGCTTTAGACATCTAACCCACAGAATTAATCTCTTGAGCTCCAAGCATGTAACAGGAGGGTTGAGTTTCTCCTACGCATTACCGCGGGACAAAGTGCTGAGCAATCGGCAGCAGAGGAGTGTGTGGGATGGCTCTTGCTTTCTCTGGAGATGTGTGATAGGAAGGACTGATGCGCAGGTTCCCTGAACAGAAAATAGCTGTATTTGAAAGGAATCACATCTTCATCTTCCCCAGGGCAATTTTGTAGCCATGGGAAACAGGTCTGACTTTTTACTCTTATTTCACATAAGCTCTACAATGGTTTTTATTAACCGTTTGCTGGATGTCTGAGCATGGAATGTAGGTTTTGCACTTCAAACATGCCTCTGGTGTATGTGCATGTTACTGGCAAAAATTAAAACTCTGCTCCATGCTGAGTAGAAAGTGTGGAAGTGGAGTAATCTGTAGAGGGGCAAACTTGCTGTCTCCACTTGAGTAAGATTTATTTTATATTTTTTTTAGTCTCATAGGTTAAGTCCAAAGACTGTTTCTTCTCTCCTTTTGTTAGGAGAGGTAAGTGGGTAGCTGCTGTGTAAGTCCCTGCACTGCAGGGACACCCCTGTGCTTTGCAATCAGCAGGCAGTCTCTGGTGTTCCTGACACCTGGGAGTGGAAGCTTTCTGGGATGCTTCCAGTCTCGATGTGCAGACAAAAGCCTTCCTGATGGAGGTGAGGGAAGGGTGACTGAACGAGTTAAGGATGATGCTCTGCAAGGAAGCACCAGAGGCCTGTGTTAGCATTAGGTAGGGGTGGGGGATGCCAGCAGCACTTTTCCCCATCCAGGGCCACATGCACAACATCAGTCCAGGCACATTACCTGTGTATCTCCTCCCTGAATGCCCTGTGCTGCCCTACCAAAGGGATCAGGAGAACAGAAGGGAGGCAGCTCCAGACCTACAGGACCAGACTGAAACTGGGACTGCAATCTGGATCCAAAGCTCCTGAGATAATTCACAGACATGCAAAAGCATGGTGACAGCCTGGATAAATCAAAGTACTGCTTAAAACATGTTTTAAGTATTTCTTCACTGTGAGATTTGCTCTGCCAGACCCGGGACTTTGGGCTGGGGGCTGGAGGGGAACAAGGGGATGGAGTTGATGAGAACAAGCACATTTCTGGCAGACTCCAACTCACCACGAGCCACACATTCACAGGGAAATTTGAAGGGGAATCGAAAAATCACAAGTAAGATATTTATGCAGCATTTCTCCATCCTGAAATTAGGGATAACAAAATTTTTCCAAGAGAGATCACCCCTGTGATACGGTTTTGATAGTTTTTTTAACTGTAGCTGTTGTCTTTGGCAATGATGAAGCTTGATTTCCTACTCACGTATCCAGCACAGAGTTTCACCAAGAAAGTTGTTAAAGGTATCCAGGTCACACATAGGCACAAAAGATTTTAAAAGGGCAGGTAACATATACTGGACCTGTCTGCTTTTTACCATGGTCCTCAAAGACCTGGTGAAAACAAGCAATAGGCACCGACCTCTGGTGCATCCTGCTGCTGGATGTGCAGTGGTACAGAGGGAGAGTTTAGGCACACGATGGGAAGTGATGGGCAGGACAGTAAATAGAAGGATTTTCTCCATCTCTCTCCTAGGGGGAGAACCTAAAGAGATACCCCTTGTTACATAGGTTCAGGTAGAAGTGCAACCCCCCCCATCTCTTCCCCATTCTGTTGGGTGGGCTTGGCCACATGCAGGGGGCAGGGTGAGGCCTCTCGGGGATGTGATGGGGAATCTCACTGGCTAAAGCATGCCTGTGACGGCAGGGAGGGCTGCTCTGACCTGCCCCCAGGGCAGCAGCAGAGCTGGGGCATTCTTTATAATGCTTTTGGGTACAGGTACATTAATTAGGCACTTAAGCTGATCGTCAGAATTTGCCCTGGCTGGCACAGATTTACCTTCACCCATAAGATTTCAGCCCATGAGACCCTGAGTTGACAGGCAAAGGACAGGAGGAGCCCGCTGGCTCCCAGCTTATTTTACCCCAGCATTTTCTTCAGTCCTGGGTGAGTGGACAAAGAGGATCGCACCAAGACAGGGAGAAAAAAGCACCTCTCAAATGCTAGCCGAGGAGCTCCAAAGCCTTGTTTCTCTTGGACCATGGCCACTCACCTCCCCTTACTGAATACTTGCCAACACCAGTCTCTAAACCCTTCACCCAGAGGGCAGGGCAGACTCAAGAGGGTAAACGGGGCATGGCCTGGCCTTTCTCCTCAATCAGAGGAAAATATGCATCTGCCTCCTTCCTCCCACCAGCTCCGCTATGAAATAGAATCACAACAATTTTCCCTGACAAGATGGATGAGTGGGTTTTCAGAAACAGGAATGTGTGCGGCATCACGCACTATTATGGCTGCTACTACATCAGCATCTTCACCCCCCCGCCATTGGGCTATTTTGTCTAGTTATCTCCCAGCACTGAAATCATCCAGTAATGCTTTAAGACTTCATGAATTTTAAAATAGCTGCTGCCATCAACCTTTCCCATATGCTTAAGTTCAGGAGCCGCAGATCCCTAGACAGAGATAGGGATGTTTTTTTCAAAAGAATTTATGGATGTCCCCTTGCTTTCTGTCCTGCTCAAGCAGCCTGGACCCAAACTGCTTTCTCAATGCCTCCTGGCAGGGATCTGGCCATCAGCCCATACAATGGCCCGTGTGCAGGTCTATGCTGTATTTCTCTGGTTTGTTCAAACGAAGGATTGCAAACAAGGTGGGCCATGGACAACAAGCACTGCGTTCACACTATGGGCAAAGGTGGTCGAGGCTTGGATGGACGGACAACTAGAAACAAATCTGCCTCTCATGCTTGGACGCCCTATAAAACAATTTTAGTTCTAGTGGACTTCAGTAGCTTTTGGTGGAGTTGCTATTTATTTAGGAAGATCTGAACAGATTCAGAATAATGTTCTTTAGGGAAAGCTGAACTTCTGCCACAATTGTTGCACTTGGTACATGACCACTGGCAATTCATACCAGTAAGACAACAGGATCTCTTCAGTTGCTCCTAAACCCAGGATCCAAAGCCAGTTGTCCTTCTAAGAGCGCTATCTCCAGGGTCAATGCTGTTGCTGATCCCTGCCCTGAGATAGATATATGCAATCTTCCACAGAGCTGTCCTCCCGAGAGACCTTCAGAGGGATATCCCTGAAAACCTTATTATCAGAGCATGCATCACAAAACAGCAGCTTGGCTTGGGGTTTGGGTAATTAGTGACAATGCAGATTTCCAGAAAACCCCATTGATTCTCAGACTTGCTCTTCCACTGCTCCCCTCTTTCCATATATCTAAAAAGAAGGAGAAAGCAATGCCTTTTTACTGAAAATGGTTTTGAGACAACTGGTTTTCTTACTGCATTCATTGCTTGATGCTCTAGACTGAAAGAAGCATAAATACACACATTGTGACTTCCCACACTACTAAAAGAAAAATTAGGTTATAGAAATTGAGCATCCATTTCACTGATACTTGATTTACAACTGAAAAGCTATGTAGTAAAGTCTGCACAATGATTATAGAGCTCCACAGATGTTACAGCTGCTGTTTTTAAAAACGTACTTGGTTGTTTGCTATCCATGTTTTCCTTCCTTGGCTGAAAATAACCTTCCATTGGAGAAATCCTGACGGAGGGACTCTCATGGTGTGAGCTGCTGTGAATAGGTGGCTGCTCTAGCCCCATGCTTCATCCTCTGGGCTTTGCTGGATAAGTGGCAAGGGCATCTGCTTGTGTTCCCTGGGCTTGCAGGGCCATGGTTCAGGGAATTGTATTTTGCTCTTGATCTGTGCACAATATTGCCATTAAAATGTCTCTGTCCAGGAAATTGCGCAACGTCATTCAATAGTCAACCTGCATTACTGGGAAAGAGTAATTAATTCTTAAAGCTGGAATATCTATCTTCTAAGGTATTTGGTGCTTTCCCCACTACTAAAAACATCCTCTTCAAACAATCCGCTTCAAACAGTCCTTGTAAACATTTCACAGTAATTTTCCCCTTGGGATGCTAAGCCAATATCAGCAAATATTGTTTCTGGGCGCAGCTCTGAGAAGAGGAGACTGAGCTCTCCCCTGGCTGGGGCAGGGAGGTGAATTACAAACTCTGGTTGTGCCCCTGATTCTTCCTTCCCCTCCTGCAAGCAAATCCCAGCGTAGGCACATCCACGCCCCTGTTGTTTGGGGCTCACAGCCCTGAACCCTTCCAGGAGCCTTTAAGAACACGGTTTCATCTGAACCATGCCCAGCAAGCAGACTTGCCACCGATACTCTTTCCTCTGATATAAAATAAGTCTGAAGGTCCCTTTAACCCTAAAAGACAGAACTGGCAGAAGCCCAAGGAGTGCAGAGATCATGGAGAAACCACAGCAACAGTAGCACAGTGTGGGCAGACCCCTACTATCTGAAGCAGCAAAGGAGGTGTTGCCTACCTGTAACATAACAGCAGGCCATAAAGATGGACGTGATTAGGCTGATTTGGGTGAAAATAGATGGTTTGCACTCAGCTGCTGGGAAGAAATAGGCCTGGTGGTGGCTACCCTGTGATGCTCAGTGCCAGTGGTGGGGGCAACTGTCCTCCAAACCCCCAGGATTTAGCCCTGGGACCTGCCCAGTAGCCATTGGGGGGAGTCTTCCCACCTGAACTGAGATACCTCAGCAGCTTCTGAGCAAAATGTTCTCTACATCCCATGATGCGAAGGAGGCACATCTGAACATTTTGCTCCTCCAGAGGGAGGAACCACCCTGGGGGAAGCCTCCATTTTGTTCAGCCCCCTCCCTGGTCTGTGCATCCCAGCAATGAGGAGACAAGGTCCAGATTTACAGTATTTCATCATTCTTCACTGTCTTTGAGCAGCTACATTTCCTCCACCCACCTCTGAATTGAGTTAGGAAAATGTCGGCCCAGGCTTTAGACATGAAGTAACCACTCCATCACCACAGGCAGGAGAGACATTTGAGGATTTTATCCCACAACTATGATTTTTTTTTTTTTACCCTTTCTCTCACCCCTTCATGTCTTAGTATAAGGAGAAGAGATATATATACACAGAGAGCTTTGTTTGGGTTTATTCCATTCCTCAAGGTGCCCAGCATCCTATTCAAGTGGCAACGTCCCTGCAGAGTATGAGTGCTTTAAACACAGCACTGCTCAAGAGGGAATTTTTCCATCTGTCAAAGTGCTGTTCACATATGGCCTATTAAAAGACCTCCTAATGGACTACTTCCTGGCTGCTTCACAACAAGGCACTGGCTGTTAATTAGAATGGGCAGGTGAGCTATGGCACTTACTCTGTGCTAGGCGTTCCCCATCCCTCAGCCACCCAACGGGGGAAAAGCTGCCCTATCATTTTAAGGAGGACCTCAAGAAAGCACTGGCGTTTCTGGAGTTAGCACAAGCAGGTGGGTTTGACTCCATTTTCTTTTAAACAGGCACCAGCAAGTGCAGAAGTGATATGCTATTAAAAAGGTAAATAAAGTGTCAGATTTGGAGGTTTATGTAGTTTTTCAGCACGTAGCAAATGGATGCAGATGGAGCATTACCTCTGGAGTCCTTTTAGAATTTAAATAGGAAGATGCAAATGTAAGAGGTAGTCTGAGTCTCATGTGCTTATCTCATGCCAATGATCTTGGCGTAGAAGAGCCTATATAGAAATAAGGGCTATTGATAGGAGGCAGAGGTCTGTGCTAATTTAGACTCATATCTTGAAGATAAAATATGCTTTTGATTGTTGACTGCTAATTTTAGCTCTGGTATTGAATAATGGAATAGTGTTATTAGTTTGATGTAAAACTGTCCATATTTCTTATGCAAAAGAGACATCTCAATAGTGAAAGAGCCTACTTTGATTTTGCCTTGATACTAAAGAACGGCGGACAATAAATATGCATGCAATTAGGCTAATTGGAGTGAACAAAGAAGTATTGCCTAATATAGCTAAAATTCCAAGAACTCACGCACTAGATGCAATGAATTGTTTTCCTTGGCTTTTGATTGATTCAGGGATTTCTGAGCAAGCTTGCTTAGCAGACGTTATAGACCATTTGCATTTGGTAATGAGATGTTCAGATGCAAAGCTGGTAAAATATAAGCAAGATCTGCAGAAGAACTGAGTTATTCTAATCTGGGCAATGAGCTGTCTTGCTGCCTGCATTGTCCTCTTGCACAGTCAGGGGAAAACACTGGAGGAAACTGGCACCTTCGTGGGTCCACCTCCACGTGGACAGAGCAGAGAAGGAGAGGTAAGGAGAGGTCTCTTCTGTTCCCCACCACGTTGCACAGATATGTGAACATTTCCTGTTCAAAGGAAACTGGTAATTATTAAATCTTCTCACTTATGTGAAGGTAACACAGTGGGCTCTACCTTTTACCGCTTGAGCTCTCCTTGGTTTTCAAAGTCCTGCTAGTAGGCAGCTGAGCTGGGGGATGTGACTTACAGCCACAGGGGACCGTTCCTCTGGCAGTCATCCTTAAGCCTCCGTGCTTGTACCCATCCTGCCAGCTGAAAGAAGGCTGATGACTAAAACCTTTCTTACAATCCCTTTTTAAGTCTTGAATGGCCACGATCGTGTGCTTTAGATCCCTGACCAACTTTCATTGGGCAGCATTCCAGTGGGCCTTCTCCAGTTTCTCAATGACTTCTTGAGCCTGGGATCTCAACATGGGACAACATTCCTGGGACGGCCTCACCAAAACTGAGTAGAAAGGGAATAATAGCTACCCTCCAGTGCCAGTCACATTGCTCCTAATGCATCTCCAGTATGTGGTTTGCCTGATTTGCAGTGAAAGCTCACTGAAATCTCCTAGTAAAACTCAGGTCCTTTCCAGCTGTTATGTAGGCAGTAGGATGCCATGCCTTGCCTACACCAAAGCACGGAGTTTGCCCTGCTCTTGTTGTACTTTGTGGGGTTCTTATTGACTCAGGCCCCAAGTTTCTCAAGGTCCCTCTGGACTGAAGCTCTACCAGCTCTGCCAAATGGAGATGGATGCCATTGTTTCTAATCTATTACCATCTGTAAATGTGCTGAAAGTGCCCTCTGTCATCAGCCTGGTGACTGATGAAAATATTGAAAAATATCAGTTCCTGTGTCATTCCCTGGGGTCCTCTGTTCATCACTGGCTGTCAGATGGCCCATCACAACATTGATTACTATTCTTTGACCTAATGGTCCGGTTAATTTTCTTTCCATCTAACAATTTGTTCATCCAACTCATATTTGCTCAGGTTTTGCATCAAAATGCTGCAGGAGAGTTTCCAGTTGTCAGAGTTGTCTCCGATCACTGTGAGTTTTTGATGGTGGACAGCAGCCATGAAGTCACATCAGCACCATCAGGTGAATCCCATCTGCTTACCTGGATCTCAACACTCACAGCTTCTCTTGGTAGACCCTCATTTATTTCACCTGCCATTGGTTGTCCATCTCCTTCCAAATCACGGTGGACATGTACAGTGTAATAGGCTCTGCCAATGAAAAACTATACAAAAAAGGCATTTTGCTGTCATCTGTCAGTGGGTTGTCTCCCCCATTCATTAGTGGATGCGCAATTTCTCCAAATTTCCTTTTGCTGCTAACATACGTGTAACATCCTTGTGCATTTGTCTTTGTCCCTAGCCAGTCTGAGCTCCAGCTGGGCCTTCTCCTTTCTGATTTCTTCCCAGAGTGAATGAACAATGCTTGCATGCTCCTTTTTGTTGCTTGCTTATGTTTCCAATTGTTGTTATCATCTCTTATTTTGCATGTCAATTAATTGAGAAGATACTTGCTTACACAAACTCCTGGTCTTCCTGCAGAAGGGGAAGATTTGCTCCTGAGCTGTCGTTTTCATGCCCCCTGGGCCACAGTTACTCTGACCTCCAGCTGGGCTTAGGGTAGCAGGTCACAAGTGTTCCTCCTTGGGATCGCATCTCCAGACTGCAATCCCCCATACATTCGCCCATGGCCCATGGCATCAGCTCTGATCTCATTTCTGAGAACCACAGACTTAGTGCTGAGGAGTCCTCCTGTCCTCGGGTATTTCCACAGCTCAGCCACCTCTCAGCGGGGCTTGTCTTCTCTCCTCCACATCAGCTGTAGAGAAGACAAGAAGTAGTGCATCTAAGCTACAGTATGGGGGCTGAAGCCAGAAATTTGGAAATAAATTCTGAGAGTCTGGACTGTTAGCTCTGTAGAAGGAGCACAGAAATCCCCTGAAATGTCACCCTCCAGAATTTTTAAGAACAGTCTATAGATGTATATTAAAAGGATGAAAGGAGAGAGCAGTAGGGTTAGTTATTCCTGCTCTGGGGCTGGTAAAGTTGGACAAGTTCTTGAGCCCTGCTCACCTCTGTTTTTCTGTCATCTTTTCAATGTACCACCAGATTTGTTCAGGTGTGAGTCTCTGCCCATTTCAACTTCTTTCTCCACATGACCAGATCTTCTAGTGTCTTCCCCAATCCTCCCATTTTCAGGGCTAGGGCTAAAGAAATGCCTTTCATTCCTTCACTATTCATGGCTTGAATCTCTTCATGGCTTGAAATACGATGGAGGCACGCAAGTGAGTGCCTGTGAAAGCATGAGCTCCTCGGAGAAATGGCCCATTATCCTCCTCTGGGGGGCTGAAGGCTACCCACCACCTATCAGCCAACCTTTCCTGAGCACCCAGAGAAGCAGAGGGAGAAGCCAAGAGTGAAAGGGATCTGGAAAAATAAAACAGAACCAGTCTCACCCCACTGGCATTGAAATGAGTGCTGTGGGGGATGCATCTGGCATAAAAAGCCAAACAAACACCAGACCTCTACACTTCCTAACTAAATCAACCTATTCCTTGGTGAACTTGTGCAATCTGCAGTTCTACAGATCCTCAAAAGTGGTTTATAAAAATATTAACCAACGGGTCTTCACTGCTTTGTTTTATTTTCCAGCAAACACTCAGGATTTGACTGCAAAACTGTAAGCAAGGTGGGATGTAGCTTTGGGATGGTATTTTACACACTGCAAAGGGTGAGGGAAAGGCAGATGATGTTGCTTTTGCGGGGTGAGTATTGTACATATAACAGTGTGCACTCGAGCGAGGAAATTACTGACCCTACAACACAGCTGCTGTAAGAGTTAGAGTATTTAATCAGCATTTAAAATGGGGAAACCTCAGGAGGCTTCCTGCAGTTTGTCAACAACAATTTTTGTCCAAGAGACACTTTAGAGCAGCAAACTCCTTAATGAAAGATTTCCCAAAGGGAATGGAAACATGGAAGACTTGTATTTCTAATATTTCTGATATTTTTTATATTACCTTTCTGCTTCTGACCATAAAGTCTGTATAATCTATCTACAAGCAGGTGGACTGAGAGAAGATTTTATTACTGACAAACACTGACAGTGTTTCTCCTGCGTGAATAACAAAGACAGACTTGTGTAGCCGTTGCTGCTGCTCAAGAAATACAGCTTTCCTTAACAGAAACCCTCCATAAAGGCAGGCCAGACTTCCTTTCTTATTTATTTCTCTAAATTATTTCTAACATTATGTGTATTTGCATTCAGAGTACAACTCCCATGGTATGACTTGGACTAGATGATTGTTATAGGTCCCTTCCAACTGAAACAGTCTGGTCTGATCTATTCTATTCTATTCTAAAAATAGACTTTTACTGAAAAACCCTTGGCTCCTGGAGATGAATCTCTGCTGTCATTCAAGGCAAATTTCTGGCCTTCTCATGTGAAAAGAAAAGTGATGGGCTATGATCTAATGTGACCCAAAGGCTCAGAAAATGAGAGGGCATCCTGAGCTCCAAATATTAGCCTGTCTCCTGAAATGAGCTCAATAAGTACCATAGGGATCAATCACATGGGAACAGCCATGGGAGGCTCTTACCCTAGGATCCATCCCCACCAGAAATTTGTAATGCCCAGAACAGCCTTTCTGAGTCTTATTTGCCCCCGTGCACAGGCTAACACTAAGCCCATGAACCACAAAACACCTGAGAAGGATGTATCCCTGCAGCAGGGAGCACCCTTGGCTGCGTGGCAGTCCAATGTGCAGATTTTGCTGGTTGTCCCCAACCTCACAGAGACTGGCACGTGGGCGCTCAGGCTGAGCACAAAAGAGGGAGCACAGGAGAAAGTCACTTTGAAAAAGTCTTTTGAAAAGTAAAGGCTGGTTTTTTTCCTGGTTTCCAGCATTTAATAAATAAACATTCTAATTTTGCTAGCATTATCCCTGAAGTGCCTAGCTATACCGTTTTTGTGTGTGCAATACCATTGCATTAAAAGCCAATTGAGCTCTATGTATGCATGACATTTTCTGCTGAGCTCCTCATCGAGCAGAGGCACTGGCTCATGGTCTGCTGAGGACAACCTCCTGGTCCTCTGCAGCCCAGCTACACTCCCTGCCTGACCCTGTCCGCCTCCCTGTCCTGCTCCCATCGCTGGGCTGCTGCCTCCCCTCCCTGCCCCCTCTTCGTGCCAGGAGGGTGGTCAGTACCCCTCTGGCCAGGGCTGGGCTGGGCACCCTGTCCTCCTGTCATTACCCAGGGTGAGCTATTGAGGTGGGAGTGTTTGCTGCATAGGTTGGTGTGGCTTTTTTTTTCCTGGAGAAGGAGATGAATGGAGGAGCTGATGGGTCAGCCAGGTAATTGGGTTTGTTGCTGCTGCAGTGGCCTAAATGGGTGATGGATGGTCCAGCTGGGCAGGAAGGAGGTGCTGTCGTTCTCTGCTAACACATCTCCTGGTTGCTTTTTTTTCTTCAGAAGCCTCAGTTGTGTTAGGCAATCTCAAACACTGTGTTTCCAGCTCCTGTGGGTTTGTTCATTCCTCCAGAGCCACCTCTGATATGCAGCTGCTGCCTGGTTTTGGCAGGGCTGGGCTTAATGCCTGTGGAGCCCAGACTTCTGCCTCTTTCTGTCAGTAGGACACAGTGGTCCACACACCTGGGCTGCTTCAGTTTGCCTTCCAGAAACTTCCACTGGTCAGATGAGGAGAGAATGTGAGTGATTTGCTGATTTAACTTCCCACAAATTACTTTGAAGGCATCAGTCAAGTTGCAGCTGGCTTGTGGCTTTTCAGAAAAGTGCTAGGATATTTCTGCAGCGTGGCTGTTGATGCTGGGCTGAGCCAGAAAAGCTGGGAGAGAGAGAGAGTGAGATAAACCGGGAAATGCTGCCTTGGGCTACTTCATCGTCGCTTCCCTGATGAGGCAAACACCGCACGTCCTCCAACCTCATTTCCCAGCTCATCTGCCCACCTCAAATGCCCTGCAAGGGCATCATGTTTGATGAGTGGCACTGGGAGAAACTTCTTCAGTTCTCGAGCTCCCCTCTGCTGTCCTCTGCTGACTAAGATGCTCCCAAGAGCAGGCGTTGATTGTGGCACCGGCACCGCGGCTGCAGGGGAGTGTGTGAGTATTGGTTCCCAGTGCTCCCCAACCCCCACGCCGTGTCCTTACACAAGCATTGGGGAAGATGCTTGACACAAACATTTTCCACTTAAAGCGATGAAACAGCCTTGATGACATCATTTGCCAAGCAGCTGCAGATAAACAGAGAAGTGTTTCGTTGTGGGTTTTTTTTAAAAAAAAAAAACACAAAAAACAACAGAGCCACACCCTGTCTTTCTCCTACCAGACCCACGCATAGCCCATGATGACACCACACTTGGTACTGGGGGAGCCAAGGGTGCTCAGGGCACGGAGGTTGTGATCAGGGCTGTAATGGCTTTGCTGTGCATCTTGGTTGGTTGGTAGTGTTGGCAATAACACAGCTGGTATGCCGATGCACCCACACGCTGCAGGAGGATTTGGCTCCTTTCCTGCCTCCTTGTAAGAAGCACAAGCAACTGGTAGAACTGGGCTGTCAAACCTGCTTCAGTCTGCTTCTGTTTGCAAAGCAAAACCTCCCAAACTTCCACACAACCCACGGGGAGAAAAATTAGGTGAGAGGAATGGGTCAAGGGGCTCCAGGAAGGTGCTTTTCACCGTTTTTACCTTCTGCCTCTTGAAACTCTGATGCTCCTATGTGGATGTTGTGACTTTCCAACATCTGGCACTTGAGCTGCTAAAATCAGAGCCAAGTACTTTCTGAAATGGTAGTGAATTGCTTTGGTTGTGCTGGGTTGCTCAGCTTCCCCGCCTGCTTCCCTGAGCAGCCGGCCTGTGGATTGTGATGCCAGAGTTTCTGGGTGCGATGCCTTTAACCCTGGAGGCCCTTGGTATGCTTTGCAGAGAGATGTTCTGATGGTATTGCAGCATTCCTGAAAATTGTTTTCTGTAATAAGAGCAGAATTACATCTTGGAGGATGATATCTTACCACTTCTCAAGGCTGCTTGAGAGGTAAGACATTATTTTACTGACAGTGGTATCTGACCTTTAGAAAAGCACAGAAGGTTGAACTGGACGCAAAAGCCACCATGAAGACATAAGTGCCAAAATGAAGGTTTTATTATAAATGTATTCCTACATCTTCTGAAAAGATTTATTTTTGTATAGACTTAGATAAATTTCAGTTTGCACTTAATGTGCTTTCTCATATTTTATTATTTTCAGATTACTCCCACATATGGTCTGATAGCTATGCCGTGTCTTCTTGCAGTCACTGGTTAACTGCATCATGAGCATCTCTGTTGTGTTCACAGCCATGCGTAGAAGTGAACTGAAAAGTCAGGGTTTGACACAAAGAGAATGTCAGAGGGTGGATACGTAGGTCAGATCTTTTTCTTATTCTTTTTGTGTGTGTGTGTGTGTGTGTGTAAATTGCCTTTATTTTTCAGGAACAGCAAAGTGGTAGTACTTCTTTTATAAGAATACAAGTAAAAACAATTTCACTGATTATGGTTAGGAACGAGACCCAAGAAAAACAACCTTTAAGTAGAAACCTGTTTTCATGCTGCTGCTCATTTCACAAAAGCTTGCTGAGTCGGGCACTCTTTCTGGCAACCTGAGGGGAAGAGGGATTAAATATTCCACACCAAGATGAGAGAAAATGCTTTAAATGTTTAGTTTGTTTTTCTTTGAGAACAACTAAATCTTCATTGATTTTTCTGGAGATCCAAACTGAACATACATAACTGGAAAGAATAGCCTCAGGGGGAAAAAATGAAAAAAAAAAAGTATGACACTTTACATTGATTTAGCCATTATGTTCTACTGGACGAATGGAATATAGCTAGAAGAGCCATTACACATAGTTGTTCCCAAAGGTGGCCTTGATATTTACAAGTACTTGCACACAATTACAGCTTTAAGTACAGTAGCAAGTGGTAGAGCTCTGCCCTTCCCTTTTTATCTTTTAGGTCATAAAATTACACACAGGGCTTCTTAGTCATCCAAAAGATGCCACAGAGGTGGGAAAAGCATCACTATGTTCCTTTTTATAGGGGAAGTACTAAAAGGATAGAGAGATAAAACCCTAAGCACATACAAAGATGAGGAAAGAAGGCTTTTCCACGCAGAAGAGATGCTCCTCCGGGTCTTACTGACTGCTGGCACCTGAACTTTCCAAAATCCTCTAACTCCCAGTTCCTGGAGAACACACTCAGGGTACTCCCTGAGGCACCAAAGAATAAATGAGGGTTCAAATTGGGGTTTGAGATTTCCAGGCTTCACATTTTGGGCAGTGGAGCATGACCAAACCAGCCAGCTGCTAAAAAATCTCTCCTGAACAGAAGGAAATGTTACATGATGATTATTTAAGATTCATTCAGTGATTTTAGACAAAGAGTTGTCACCAACAGATTCTCATCTCACTTTTTGTTCCCAAAGGAGAAGGGACAAACTCAAGTTGCCTTTGACTTGATAAAAATATTTTTAGGAGTCAGGGATGGGAAACACTGCACACGTCTCCTTAAAGAGCGAAACATTTGCTTTCAGATCAGAAAACCAGCTAAGTCCTATTTAGGACTGAATCACTGCTTCTCAAACTCTTATGCTCATAACCTCACCTCCTCCTGATCCATTTCTGGGCTTTCAACCCTATCCTACTTTCAGGGTCATGAGTGAACTTCATATCCTACTTCATGTGATCATGAAACTCTTTTTGGATCTGGAAGTCTAAGGATTTGCTAATGGCCTGCAGATTGACCAGCTGTCCATGTACCAAATATCTGATACCTGCATGACTTTGTCCATACTGCTAAATACAGTGGAGATTAGAAGACTATTTCTGGAGAGTAAATACTGCTGGAGAGGGACCCTTAGCCCCACTGCCATGCTGCTCTGGCTGTTCATACTGCTCAGGGGTAGTCCTTCTGTAGGAGGTTTCTCTTGAAAAGAGTTAATTGAAGAGATGCAAATTGGAGCCAGGGAGCTCAGAGTGTGGACAACCGTGCAGGTCATTCAGTGCTTGAGCCCTCTCCCTGTCTCTCCTTTACTCAGTGTAGGTGCCTTTAAGACTTTAAGCCTTTAAGACTGCTTGTTATTACACTTTTAGCCCACTTTTTGTGGACCTTGGCCAGCAAAGATACCTGTGTCTTAGACAAAGGTAGCAAGTTCTTGCTCTATCTCCCTTGTACAGGATCATGGACACAGCCTGTGTTAACTCTATCATAGAATGGTTTGGGTTGGAAGGGATCTTAAAGATCATCAAGTTCCAACCCCCCTGCCATGGGCAGGGATACCTCCCACTAGAGCAGGTTGCTCAAAGCCCCATCTAGCCTGGCCTTGAACACTTCCAGGGATGGGGCATCCATAACTTCTCTGGGCAACCTGCTCCAGTGTCTCACCACCCTCACAGTAAAGAATTTCTTCCTAATACCTAATCTAATCTAATCTAATCTAAATCTCTCCTCTTTCAATTTAAACCATGCCTCGTCCTATTGCTACACTCCCTGATAAAGAGTCCCTCCCCATCTCCCCATCTCCATTTAGGTACTGGAAGGCCGTTATAAGGTCTCCCTGGAGCCTTCTCTTCTCCAGGCTGAACACCCCCAAGTCTCTCAGCCTGTATTCATAGGAGAGGTGCTCCATCCCTCTGGACCTGTTCCCAACAGATCCATGTCCTTCCTGTGTTGAGGACTCCCAACCTGGATGCAGTACTCCAGGTGGGGTCTCACTAGAGCAGAGTAGAGGGGTAAAATCACCTTCCTCAACCTGCTGACCACATTTCTTTTGAGGCAGCCAGAATGTGGTTGGTTTTCTGGGCTGATAGTGCACATTGCCAACATTGGCGAACTTGCTGAGGGTGCACTCTATCCCACTGTCCATGTCTCTGACAAAGACGTTAAACAGCACTGGTCCCAGCACTGACACCTGAGGAACACCACTTGTCACTGGCTTCCATTAGGACACTGAGCCATTGACCGCAACCCTTTGAGTGCAGCTATCCAGCCAGCTCCTTATCCACCAAGTGATCCCTCCATGAAATTCATGTCTCTCCAGTTTAGAGACCAGGATGTCATGCAGGACAGCGTCAGATGTTTTGCATAAGTCCAGGTAGATGACGTCTGTTGCTCTCCCCTTGGCTACCAATGCTGTAGCACATTTGTAAAAGGCCACCAAATTTGTCAGGCATGATTTGCCCTTTGTGAAGCCATGTTGGCTGTCACCAGTTACCTCCTTATTTTCCATGTGCCTTAGCAGCAATTCCAGGAAGATCTGCTCCATGATCTTGCCAGGCACAGAGGTGAGACTGACCGGCCTGTAGTCCCCTGAGTCTTCCTTCTTTCCCTTTCTGAAAATGAGGATTATGTTTCCCCTTTTCCAGTCACCTGGCCATGTCCCCCGCTGAGCCCTTGCTCCTCCTTGGCAGTGAGTGCACACACTCGGGACATGAAAACAAGAAGAGGCCAGGATCTTTTGACCTGTTTGCCCATGTGAAGTATTTGCAACGCTGTGGAACAAAGAGTCATCCTGCACTTTGTCTCCATAATGGTCCCTCCCCTTCAATTAACTGCTCTGGATCCTGTGATCCAAGCTGATGTAATTGCCTGAAGGTATAGCTGTAGGACTGCGCGCTACTGAGCTGCTGCTCCTCTGCCCCAACCGTGGAACCCTGTTTTTGTTGGACCACTGTGCTGTAAAGGCTTTATTCACTCTGTAGTGCTGTTGTTCCCTTCCAAGTGGCTCTTATATTTCCTCTCCCTTATTGCACTGCTGCAAGATCTTTATTATGGGGAGCTAAAATAGAACTAATTCATTGTTTGCTAACAACTCCAGCGTTTGCGAGGCAGCTGCATGCTTACTCTCCACAAAATAAAGAATTCCCATCATTGTGGGCCTGGCTTGGCCCTCTCTGGAGCCAGTGGGGCTTTGTTTTGATATGAATTAAGCCTCAGATGTGGAGGTTGGTACCAGCAAAAGACCGAGCCCAGGTTTCAAAAGTATTGAATAGGACAGACAGAAGCACAGTTGCTTCAGAGCTGGGTATTAGGCATTCTGGTCAGTGGGCTGATCTTGATGTTCACAGCCCTGGGCTGCCCTCCTAGAGACGATGCTGTTAATTAGCACATTTTGCCTGCTGGAAGCCAGTCTGTTCTGTAGAAGAGCCACAATGCAGTTCATGAGCAAGCAATTGTACCTGATGTTTTATGAAGCTGTAGCATGTTTACCATCACAGCTCTGCTGAAAGGAGCATTGGGCAGGCAATGACAAAGCCAGAGGAATTACCTGGTCTGATTCTGCAGCCCAAAGTGTGTGGCAAAACTTCAGCTGCCACTGATGGTTTTGGGGTTGGATGCCCCTCCTGACTGTCATCAGCTGTAACATTTCTGTATCAAACTATCAATCCCTCTTGACTCAGATGGCTGGCCACTGCTTTGGGCAGTGATGTCCCAAGTTTCCGGGCTGGCTTCTCGGGCTCCTAGATGTGCATAAATTGCAGATGAATGTCCTTTGTGGATATATAATGGATCTGTTGCTTCCCTAACATTGGTGAGAAACTGTGCCAATGTTGGTATATTGAATGGTCTAAGATGAGACCTTGGCAGTCTTGTTTGAAATTTTTTTTGATTAATCTAGTAAAGCTGACCAAGCTTTGGGAAGGACATCTAGATTTCCGTGAAGTTTTCAGTTATTTCATCAGCCTTGGGTCTGTTTTACTGATTGCAAATAAAGCCTGTTCATTGTTTTGGCTGATTTGGTCTGATTGATGAACAGCACGTGGTTTTGGGGGGACCTCTAATTTTTACGGAATGGTCTGTGTTTGACAGCTTCTCTGCGTCCTCCGGCCACTGTTACTATACCTGCACCAGTTCACACACAGCCCCTAAGGAAGTGACCCAGTGACTCCCGGAGAAGGAATCTGACAAGGTTTTGCTCTCAGCTTCTTTAGTGCATCTCTGCCTACATGATATTTTTGCTGCAACTAAGTGTAATTCACAATAAATATCTGCTCAGGTATAAAACAATCACCTACCTCGTAAAAGGTCTCCAGTTAAATTGCCCGTGTTTGTGTGGGAGTGTTTTCTTTTCCTCTTGCAAAGAGTCCTTATAAGGAGTAATAACACTGAAGAATCTGTTAAAGAAAAATGTTTATCGAAGGTTTACTATTTCACAGGCTTTACTGTAGAATCATTTACGCAAAGCTGTGAGTCACAAGCTGAAGTTCAGTGTCTGAAATTACTGGCAGAGTGAATGAATTTTGTGCATGACAAGGAGCTCAGTAATCTGCATGCATTACAGTCAATTCATAATTGCTTTAAAATCACATGGCAAATGATTATAATTAGGACAGCTGTTAAAATCAAGAACAAAAGAAGGCCAGAATCTGAAGCTATTTACTGCTACGTTTCTCCTCCTTGAAGATTTATGAAAGATGTCCTAACTCCTAACTGAAAAGCACAATAAAAATCATCAGTGCCCCTTCCAACTGCTGCGATGTCAGTAACTTTGGCAGAAATGACTGTGAAGTGCAACATCTACTCGTGGTACGTGTCACAGGGACCTAGGCATAAAGACCCAAAATAGACAGGTCTGGACAGCCATAACTTCATTGTCCTGCCTGGACGGTCAAGTCTACCTGGCAAATTGGAACCACCTCCGTCTGCATCCGGAGTGTGCAGTATCTATTAATACAGACCTTCCTCTAGGGTGTTTTCTCTCTAGAGGCTGGGAGAAGAGTTGTCTGTGTGTAAAGGGAACATCTCCATGGGTGAAAGATGCCTTAGGAAAACACATGTCACTCTTGAACGAGGTGACCATCCATCAGCCCCACAGACTGGAGGAGGACTGAGACCACAGCTAAGTGACAAGAAAAACCAGAAGAGGATGAAATCCCGAAAAAGAGATACTTTGGTGATAAAGGCTAAAACCAAACAAACACTCATTCCCCTCCCCACCCCAGCCTGCCTAATGGCACAGACAGTGATTGATTATTAGTCAATGGGTTAATGCACCGGGGGTATAAGGATGAACTTGGCCTGTTTAATTCCCGACCATCCGGCTGTGAGCTCTCACTCTGGCCCCTGTCTCGCTGGTGGTGCAGAGACACAATCCCTTCCTGCAAGGTGCTCGGGGCCCCAGGACATGGTGGGAAATGGCCAGTCTCTTGGCAAGGTGTGGAGCTGAGGGAGCCCCAAGGACATCTTTGAGCACCCACGAGGTGGGTGCACCCATGGGGTGCACCCATGAGGTGCACATCAGCACCTGAAACACTGCATGGAGTTTTGAAGCCATCAGAGCAAAGACGAGTTTTTAAGGGGGACTTTGTTTCAAGTTATGGCTGTTGCCTCTGGGTATTTGTGGTTTCTCCACACAATGATGGGCTGTGTGGGAGTCAGCGCCCATGCAAACAGCGGGCTGTGGGGCAGCACGGCCCCTGATGCTGCCAGCTGGCAAGCTCCCCCAGCCCCATGGGAGCGAGAAACTTTCTGAAGATAGCTCTGTGCAGGAGAAGGATGCTGACTCCAAGTGTGTGGGCATAACTGATTCAAAGAAGTGAACTCACCCAGTCTACGGTAGCTGGTACAGATCATTATTTAACTGAATCAGAGCAGAGCAAATGCTTCCTACCCCATAAATCCAGATGAACCTGATTAATTCCTGGGAGATTTTATTATCAAGAGATTATATTTACTCCTCATTTGAGGATTTGTTTGAGGGTCTTTTTTGGCAAGGTCAGCTGTTGAGCTGAGCCTGCTTTCTCACCTGTCTGGCTATCCCAACACTATGTGCACTTTGTCATGGACACGTGGCACCAAGGTGCTGCTTTGGTGATGTCAGCCCAGAAAGCGAGGTCATGGGCTAAACCCTGCCCCAGAAGGGGACTGTTGCCCACCCCACTGCTGGTCCATGCAGCAGCAGAAAGCCCAGTCTTCTGCATCCAAGAGATGCCAAGACTTTGACACCCCAGCTTCAGTTCTGTTCTTAGCCACTGCCTCCATCACAAATATACGCCCAAGAGAGGGCTAATATTTTCTCTTCACAGATGAGACAGAAGTCAGACCAGCAGGCAGCTGCTGCTGCCAGGAAAACACAAGTCTTCTGGCAGAAAGGCTGCTTAAATCTCTCAAACAAGGAACTTTTCTCTCTTGTAATGACTCCTGGATGACACAGCAACCCCTCTTACCTGCTAGCCTGCAGTGCACATGGAAATTGCTTTAGGGCCCCTCTAATGTATGCTAAGAAGAGACTCATCTGAGGAAAGGCCGTCATCTCTCTTCCTGAGGCTCTAACTAGGAGGACTTTCTCCAGGTGACATATTGTGTTTCTCATTATCTTTTTGCTCTCAGCAAGCCAATGTTCCTGCCAGATTTGCCTTTCCTTCTGCCATGCCCTCTGTAGTGAAGGAAGAGTAGTGGCTAATCCATGCCTGCAAGAGGCTGACCCCCACTCTCTCCCCAGAATTAAGAATACTCCTCGTGTTTCAGTGGAGAATTTAATAACTTTCCTGAATAGCACAAGGAGCTCCAGGGCCAAGAGGCATCATATTTAATACTGACAATCAAGCACATTGTCATGCCCAGATTTAGCATCCCTGTCAGCCACACACAAAGTAGAGAAAAGAAACTTTAGCAGGATCAGTGCATTTTCATTGTTAGCAAATCCAGACAACGCAGGATGCAGACTGATCCTCTTCCAAGAGGCATGTGCAAGTCACTGCAGCTGCTCCTGGGATACAAAGTGTTTGGAGTGATGCCCAGAGGTCAAGGTGCCTGCGCTCTGACACAGCTCAGCAGCAGCGAGGCTGTGCAATGTGCCCGTCTTGGCAGACGCAGCTGATCTGATGGCTATCGAGACAATGCCAGTTAGGAAGAAATGTATGCGCTGTCAATCACCACTGGAAAACCAGATGTTGTGAGCTTTTATTTGTGGCTAGCTGGCTGATCAAGTGACAAATCCTTCATCTGCAGGAATAAGACGATTTGGCATACAGCTGTTCCTTTTGACATGGCAAGGAAGAAGGCTGATGTGTCTCTATTAACTGGTTAAGTGCAGGGTAAAGATAAGGAGCAACGGACCTGAGATCAAAACCACTAAGTACAAAGAGGCAGTTTAGATTCCAGGTGCTCTGAACTTGCACATTTGTAAGTAATTAAGATGACCCTTACAGGGTTGTGATAGTGATTTTTATTTCCCCAACTAAATAGAAAATCTGGCTATCAGTTTAGCCTTTGCACACATATCGTGCTCTGCAAGACTTTCAAATGCAAAGCTGGAAAGCTCCTATGTAAAGACTCCAGAAAGTAAGTCCCCTGGGTCAACTCACGAGCTAAGTGGTGGGCACAGCTGTGAGCAGCTGGGCACCAATTTGTCTTTCTGCTGTCAAGCTGATCTGTGGGTTCTGAAGGTAGTTTAAAGTCACGTGTCCTGAACAGTCACTGCCTTGGTGGTTCTTCATTGCTGGGATCACATGCTTATCATTTAAGACCAGAAAGGCTTTTTCTATTGTGATGTCATCAAACTCCTTATGTATGTTTCTCAAGCCTCTCTTGCAAGCCATACTTAAAATCATAGAATCATAGAATGGTTAGAGTTGGAAGGGACCTTCAAGATCATCTAGTTCCAACCCCCCTGCCATGGGCAGGGACACCTCCCACTAGAGCAGGTTGCTCAAAGCCCCATCCAGCCTGGCCTTGAGCACTTCCAGGGATGGGGCATCCACAACTTCTCTGGGCAACTTGTTCCAGTGTCTCACCATCCTCACAGTAAAGAACTTCTTCTTAGTATCTAATCTATATCTCTCCTCTTTCAGTTTAAAACCATTGCCCCTAGTCCTATCACTACGCTCCCTGACAAAGAGTACCTCCCCATCTCTCCTGTAGGCCCCCTTCAGGTACTTGAAGGAGCTCTAAGGTCTCTCTGGAGCCTTCTCTTCTCCAGGCTGCACAAGCCCAACTCTCAGCCTGTCTTGATAGGAGACTGGATATATCACATTACGTTACAGCTCTTGTGCTTATTTCTTCTCTTCTTTTCCCCAGGTTTAGAACAAGATCAGTCTTCAATGAGGCATGGTAGTTCTATAAAATGGAAATAGTAGTCTAGAGCAGCTTTAATCCAAACTTCACAAGCCTCTATGGTCTCTGTTTATCTACTGGAGATAAACAATCAGCAAAACAGACACAGACAATGAGTTTTATCATGCTATCTATAACAGGCAGGTAATTGTGAAGTCTAGTCTTGTTTCCAGCATGGACTACCAAACTTATGTTTACTTCTAGATAAGGACAGTAATAGGCACTATAAATGAATGGGGTGAGATATCTACATCCCACATGACAGCAGCTTAGCAAAGGTTCAAAAGGGCTTCTTACAATCTCAGCTGCATCCTTCAAGTCAGTTCAGTGTGGCTCAAGCAAACTGGGGCAGGGTATATCTCTACTCAGAGAGGCTTTAAGGCCATGATGGGATGAGGAACAGGGAAGGAAGAAAGCAGTAATACATGCTAGGAGCACTCTTCAGCAGACTTAATCTGACTTTATTCCCTGACTTCCTTTCAACTGGGGAGAAGACAGTTATGAAAATGAAAGCCAAAAAGAAGCCAGACTGGAAAAGGTCTAACACTGTCCATAGGACCACTGGATGTCAGAGAGCAGTTGGACTCTTAGTGACAGAGAGGGGGTGAAACATCAAACACCATGTAGACATTTGGCAAGGATCACATCTCATGGAAAAGTTATCCTGCAGATGTTCTCAGCATCACTTTGTACGTGGCATGCAGAAGATTCCCCAAGGATATAAATTATTAACCATCTAATGGGACAGGCACTTAAAAGGAAATAGCTGTCCAGATCATCTTCAGTTGTGGAGGAAGGTGCGAGTCCAGTGGTTTATTCTATAGGCACATCATTAGAAAAAGCACACTGCTGAAATAGCTGGGTTGCTTTATTCAGTGTCATGCATTATTACTTTGAGTTACACAGACTCGAAGTTAACTTCTCTGCCTCCTGCCAGCAAGCTTCCCAGTATCACATGCCAACACAGTTCATGTGCAGGGTAGCTTTACTGAATTTCTCTCAGCTAGCGGCTCCCCAGCCTCATTTGTTTAGTCTTAGGTTTTCCTCGGGTGGTAAAGGCACAGATTTCTACATTTTTGAAGAATGTTTAAGCAGTTTCCAGGGAATAGATGTGTATCCGGACGCGCTCAAGTGTTACCTAAACGGTCCTTAAGAAATAGGCAGCAGATGTTTTAAAACAGAAAACTCCAGCATTTCACAAACAGTCTCAAGTTCTGTTTATTTAAAAAATGTACTTAATAAGTCCATTGTGAGCATAATCATAAATAAAGTAAACTGGATGCATTTGCTATGACACTTTTAGCTGTAACTCTTCTGGATTTTGTTTTCTTTGGAGTTCAGCAAGAGCTGAAAACCCAAAAGGTGGCCTTCATAATTCATTAATCATCAGAAAATTCTTCCTTGAGGGAAAGAACTATGAAAGGTATGTGTAGTGCTGAAAGAGAGTGGCTTTTTTCACTGGAGATTTGAGAGTCTGGGCTCCCAGCCAGAGGATGACTTTCTTAAAGAAATTGTCCATCCAGCCCTCATGCGCATGGTGGGTCCATCCAGCCTGGTGCGCATGGTTGTTGTCCCTCTGCCCAGACTGTTTCTTCCAGCCTGACACCTCCTACAAGGGTCAGGGCTCACCTTTTTGGGCAGCTCAACTGAAATGGGTGGGACAGTGGCTTGGCTTGTTACTCCAGCTATGGCTTAGCACTAACACTGTCACCTCCACCAGAGACTGTCCTTGCCTTGCTTTTCATCAGCCAGTTTCCAGCACAGCCCCTCTCCTCCTGGACCTACTTTTGATCTCTGGCTACATAGAATCACAGAACAATACAGGGTTGGAAAAGACCTCTGGAGATCATCTAGCCTAACACCCCTGCCAGAGCACGTCCCCCTAGAACAGGCTGCACAGGAACGTGTTCAGATCGGGTTTGAATGTCTCCAGAGAAGGAGACTCCACCACCTCTCTGGGCAGCCTGTTCCAGGGCCCTGCCTCCCTCAAAGTAAAGAAGTTCCCCCTCATGTTTAGATGGAACTTCTTTTGTGCCCATTACCTCTTGTCCTGTCACTGGGCACTACTGAAAAAAGACTGGCCCCTTCCTCTTGACGCTCACCCTTTAAGTATTTATAGGCATTGATCAGTTTCCCCCTCAGTCATCTGGATGATTGTAGGTCCCTACTGACTGAAACAGGTCCTGGACTTGGCACAAAATAATCCAGTGACCCATCAGAAGCCCCACAGGAAAACAGTCTTATGCTGCCTGGCAGCCACTTCACCGAGGTTTCCACCAGAAGTCATATTTTCTCAGAGCAAGCCTATCACCAAAGTTATCTTCATCCCTACACTCGTCCAAGTGCTCTCTTTAAGCTGGAGAGAAGATAACAAGAATATGACTTGGCTTGGAAGAACGTCAGCTTGTTCTGGAAAGTTAAAGCCCCAAATGTTTGTATGGAGGAGAAGCGCAAATACGAGAGCACATCTGGAGACACTGAAAGGAGAAGTGCAGATATGACAGCACATCTGGAGACACTGAAGGGAGGAGAAGCGCAGATACGAGAGCACATCTGGAGACACTGAAGTGACAGGGGGCCGCAAATCAGACAAATATTTGCAAGAAAACACACCCAGGCATTATGTCACAGAAAAATGAGTGAAAAGTCCTGTTTTAATGGGCTTGATGCACAATAGACAGAATCTTCTGGTCTCACTCCAGCGCAGCAGCTGAGCAAGGTTTTATTTTAAGGGCATGTACAATCTCAGTAAAGCAAATGGGATTACTCATGTGCTTAAAGTTAAGGACAGGCTGAAAATTGCTTTGCTGGGTGTGGGCCAGTGTGCTTACTATGCAGGTCATCCTTGCTGCCTTCACAGCTTCTGGGATTGTATGTTGAGCCCTGAGACCACTGTCTTGGTGGGATGACAGAGTCCAGAGTACACTCACAATGTCAGGAGAAGTCCAGGGTGATCAACCTACATGGGAAAATCATAAAGCTAAATAGGGTTTGTCTAAAATATAGCAGAGTGTGTGGGCAGATGTGAAAATAGTCTGTAGATATCTGTAGAGAGTAAACACCATTGATAGGGAAAAATTACTTAGGCAAACACATTGGCAGTGTAATTAGGGTAAATGAGAGGAAATTAAGAAAAGGAAAATTCAAATTAAACACTAGGAACATAATACTGATGAGAGAGTTTGTACTGTGAAACTGCTGTCTATGGTTCTGCTAACTTCTGCAGTTCTGCTTCTCAGAGAGTCATCAGGCTGGAATTGAACAAATTAACATTAATGCTGTGGATTTTTCACTTGTTTCAGTTTTAATTGAAATGTCCTTGCATGGTTCAACGTACTCCAGTTACACATCAGGCCATTCAATGCCACCTCTACAATGAGGGAGATAATGAGCCAAATTATGCTCTGAATGATACCAATATCAGTCTTCTTCACCTTCACTGGTTTTGGGCAAGTGATATTGGAGCAATGGAGATCAGACGCTGTTCCAGGCTATTCAGGTTTAGGTGATGTAACACATTTTGTATGTCTATTTTATTATTTTTTTATTTAAGTGTCAAAGATCTTGTCATACCTTCACATAATTACTTCTATTGGCTAAAAACAGTTGCCATTTTACAAAATTATTCACTGAGCTCTTTCACATGGTGAAGCACACCGCACACTGAGATTTTAATATGAGCTGTTTGCCTAAATCTTGTGTGTCACCAAGGGACATCCAAAGCCTGGTCCTGCAGCGAAGGTGCAGCGACGGTGCCCCTGCCATTACCTGTGGCTTTGTGTTTCAGGAAGCCGGTGGCTTTGCTTCCACAGAGGACGTGTTGCTGGACTGATCAGTCCCTGGATCCAGACCCAAGGGACAATTTGGTCCCAGTGGGAGGGCTCCAAATGCCTGTGTTGAGCTAGACGATGGTGTCTGGAAGAGTTTTGTGGTGAAGCCATCATCCCTTGGCAGTGTTGCATCCCAGCTTTAGGCAGGGAATATCCCGCTTCTGTTCCCATCTTTGTGTTCTAATTCTGCTTTTGCTTTTGCACAGAAGAAGCCTGTGAGCCCAAATAAACACCATCCAAGGTCCAGACTTCCGTGGGCGCACATGTCTGGCACAGCAAGCTCCTGCAGTGGCTGCAGAGGAATCGTTCTCACTGGCACCATCAGCTCCCGTTTGCCTAGAAACCCTCCATGGATCTCTCAGGGATGTTGCACCAGAGTTGGGCAAGAGGGACTGCTGTGAGGATGTAGTGCCCTGTCCAGGCACAGACCATGCTGTCCCTACCCGGGAGGCAGTGGGCAAGGGCAAGGAGAGAGCCCATTCCAGCCCATGTGTGCTGTCCCCCCATCCATCCCCCCCAGCACCCCCAGCCTGCTGCAAGGGCAGAGGGGCAGCGGGTCCCCACTCTGCCAGTGGGGAGCGGAGCAGTGGGGCGACCCCAGAGGTCTGCAGATGCTCCTCCTCCCCATCTGGGAGTTAAAAGTGTGTTTTATGGCTTGATTCATCGCTGTGAGTAACTTTCTCTGCTATTTGCCTCCTCGGGGTTGCTAGAAGAAGCTGCCATGAGAGCAAGGTCCGGGGCTTTGTTTTTCTTCTGTGGCAATCCTTTTCTTGGCGAAAGTGCCTCCCTTCTACACAAGCAGCTGGTGGCTGAGCAAATAATTTCAGGGGAGCTCAGTTTCTGAGGAAGTGTTGCCTGTGCCCCTTACTGTAACACTCCGTAAACACTGGTGTCACTGCGAGAGCGGACGGCAGTTATCGCTGTGTTTCATGACAAACACAGATGGTGTTTATGTTTAAATATGCCAAATGTGGTAACGAGAGCAAACTTTGAAAGGATTTATTTTTATGTTGTTTCCATTCTGGCCTCTGATAATTAAGGCTGCTGTGACCTGCCTATTGGAGGAGGAAAATATATTTATGCAGTGCTATTCAGGTTTCTAAAATAACTCAGGGAGGTTTTGTTTGGTTTTTGCTGAAGAACACTGAGGTCCTGTTTCCCAGGAGGTTTTATTGCCCTGTATTGAAAACTAGACCAAGGTTTACAGAGATAATCTGGCCACTCATTTATGCATAGCTTAACTGCCTCTAAAACATCCCGCAGATTTTGGTGCTGAAAACCTGGACTAAATCCATGTGAGACTGCTCTGAAAGGGCAATCTGACCGCTTGAGCTGGAGAGGACATGCCTGTTGCCTGTTTGTCTTCTGTCTTCAGGCCAATGCATGGGGAATCTTTCAGAGCTAACACAGCCTTGTGCCACCAGCGTTGGCACTAGATGCTTGGGCTGAAAGAAATGGGCTGTGACATTTCAGTGGGGTCAGCGTGGGAAAGATGCTAATGTGGCATATCAAGCAATCTGTGACAGACGGCTCCAGAGGTACCTTTCCTCTGAGGGCCCGGCACCAGCCACGTTGGTTGTGGGTCCTCAGGATTTAAATTTTGATCCTTATTATCCCACTGTTTTATTGCACTAAAGGTCTTCTGTTCTCAAATATAACTTGTAGCAGAGCCTCATACACTGGGTTCTTAGATAGCTGTGCCTAAATGTCACTGCTGTGGGAGGAGACTGCGTGCTCAGGGACTGCATGCTCTGTTGGTACAGAGCTACTGCAGGGACAGAAAAGTAAGCAGAATAAAAGAAAGAAAGGAAAAAAAGAACGTTTCTTTAAATTATTTTAAATTCTAAAATCATCTTGTGATGACTATATAACACAAACAGCCTTTTAACTATTTGGACTTCCAGGAAAATTGGTTTCTGAAAGGAAAACAAAAGTCTCACTGCATGTTTGTGTCTCTGAGATAAAAATAATATTTTAAATCTTTATTCTCTCTTCCTGTTGCTTTCAGATACAGATCAGAGGAAGATGCTACAGTGGTTGTTTTCTTCTACAAATATCACCATTTAAATTTCGGCTGACGAGTTTTGTGTAACGGTACTTTCATGAGTCTATTAGAGAGCAGCTCTGTTAGAGACAGCTGTATCTGTTTTCTTCTCTACTTCAGCCTGGAATCTATAGCTGTATTTATAGACTTGCACAAGAGGCCTGATTTCCTGCTCTGCCAAACATCTTCAGCTTCCACCTTTGAAAATGAGCATGGATTAGGGAGCTGAAGACTGGAAGCGGGAAATATGGACTTCCATGGCCACCTCAGCACCACAGCGTCAATCGGCAAGACACCCAAACGCCAGTCACAGACCAGGAACGGGCTGATCACACCCATTTCTCTTTCAGTGCTACAAACAAGTCTACAGGATGCTACTTGTCTATGGAGTTTGCTTCCTGTAAAAGCTGACCCAATTGAGTACATGTGTCCAGTTTTGGGCCCCTTACCTCAAAAAAGATATTGAGGTGCTGGAGCGGGTCCAGAGAAGGGCAAAGAAGCTGGTGAGGGGTCTGGAGAATGAGTCTTATAAGGAGCTGGGGTTGTTCAGCCTAGAGAAAAGGAGGCTGAGGCGAGACCTTCTCGCTCTCTACAACTACCTGAAAGGAGGGTGTAGAGAGGCAGGGGCTGGTCTCTTCTCCCAAGTCACAGGTGACAGGACAAGAGGAAATGGCCTCAAGCTGTAGGTTGATGGTTGAACTAGATGATCTTAAAAGTCCCTTCCAGCCTACACATTTCTATGATTTTATGATTCTAGGGTCAATGCTAAAGTCAGTGGTGAAATGATGACTGGATCACTTGAAAGAAGGAGCTGTAGATACAGGGGTGTTATATGCACTGAGTGAGTAACCTAGGATGAAAGCTTGGGTAAAGGTTAACTTTTGCATGTGTGGAAACCAATTGCAAACTGACCACTCACAGAGGCAAACTCAAAACAATGTCCAAGTCAGTTGTTATAGTAGCTGCTAAACACTCAAGAAACTTAGGCTTTCAGTCCTGGTTGTCCAGATCTCCCTATGACCTTCAGTGATTCACCTCATGTTAGACTTGTATCACCTAACTTTTGGTATTTAGGCTGCCTCTGTAATGAATGGAGAGATGAAGGCACTTCAGAGATAATTCATCCAAACCACCTCCAGGAATATGTCTTGGTGGCCTCTGCTGAACTCACCCTGGCTAGTTGATGCCTTTCCTGGGCATCCAAAACTGGATGCAGCATCTAGATGTGGTCTAATGTGCTGATTAGAGGGGATAATGCCTTCCCTTGATCCACTGCAATGCTCCGGTTATTTCAGCCCGTGTGAGCAAAGGCTGAGGAACAGTCCATGTGCCTCATCCTTTTGCCCAGCTTGCATGAAGTGATGGGACAACTGGGTATTTCCCTGGCCCTGTTTCCACTCCACGGCAAGAGCAGCACTTTACATGGACCTCCAGACTTCCTTACAGAAGTGCAGGTGAGTTTTAAAGTTCAAGCAGGACTTAATTTTACACCCAGTCTCAAATATCTGGGCAGCAGTTTACTGGGATGTGAGCGATACCTGCTCAGCAGAAAGACTCTCGTCCACCTTGTCAACCAGGTCCTAACATTTTTCCTCAAGAAGCCTGTCATCATAAGGCAGAACTTAGATTAACCAATTTCTTAAAAGAAACAGTGGAATTTGGTTTGATTTTGCGATGACTAAGTAACAAAAATAGTCACAGCCAGACATTAATCCAAAAGAAATGAGAAATGAAGGATTAAGGCACAGAGATCACTAGATTTTCCACATCACTTGATTTTAAACAGTTGTTAGGAACTAGGGGAAACAACAGAAGTGCTTGTCTTTTTATAAAAATGAAATTTTTGAGGGAATGCCAACTGCCCTACAGCATCCAGAGCCGAATCCTAAAATAGGCTATTGAAGTGCGGTGCAGAAACAAGAAAAATATTTTAAGAGCAGTTGGAAGAGTTTGGAACTGCCATCCTCCACTAGAAAGAGAGAGAAGAGGTCCCGGGAGCCGTGTTTAACTAATCCCAACAACCTCAAATCCGTCCGATTTCCGTGGATCTGTCCTGCCCTTGTTTCTCCTGACTGCTGGCACCATCTTGTGGCTTCTGAAATAATACCATTTATTAAGAAGCAGCGAGCGCTGCAGGCGAGCTTGGCCGAGCAGGGGCTGCCAGCCCAGCCAGCAACCTGCAATTCCTTCTTCTGCAGGAAGGGAAAAGGCTTCATGGGAACGGATAAATCAAAACCAGAGCAAACTCCATTCTGGCGCTCAGAGCATGATTATTATGAACAATCAATCACAGCACCTTGCCCTAATCTCTTTCTCATCCAAAACAGTCACATTGTGCTTATATCCAAATTCCTGGCAATACCATAGCTGGGCAGACTTCCAAGACTTTCACTTAACCGGTATTTTACAGAATACCGCTGACATTTATACAGCTGTAAATTCCAAAGGGCTTTAAAAGCAATAATTATAAAGCACCACTAAATTGTCTCCGGGCTGGAAGATGTCAGCTGGGGGGAGGTGAGCAGAACACCTAATGGGAAAAGTGAGAATTTTGCCAAAGGACATCTGAGCTAAATCATGTTGTAAATAAACAACAACAACACAAAAGTGCAGTACCTTAAAATACGAGAGCTTTCTTTATAGCCTTATAGAAGCTTTCTTTATCCTTAGGATTTTATCCAAAAGAGCACCACAAAATAAGCTGCATTAAATTTCAGCCAGTCTAGCATTTGAGATCAGACATTAAAGCTGCTAAACACTCTTCTTCCACACGGTTGACGATCTGAACAAGTAATTTTCTGCATGATTTCCATTCTTATATCTCCAGAAGGAGCTATTTCATAATTCACAAGATGAAGCATAACCTTACTCATTTGTATCACACGTAAAATATACTGTGTTTGCTTACAGCGTTCCAGTTTTTAGCACTGACTGTTAACTATGGGGGAAGCAGTGATTAATGGATGAACTCTGCTTTGGAGCACAAGGAAGCTTTCTTGGAGATCAGATGGAAGTAATCTGCAGACATTTAGATAATAAAAAATATATAAAAGAAGTAATAAAAGCAATTTAACTGGGCTTAGCAGCAACAGTTGAGACCTATAAATCTGCAGCAGATATATAATCAAGAAGGACTGAGCTGAAGTTATTCAGAAGCAGAATGAGAGACTGTGGGCCCATTAGTCTGCATGCTCATGAAAGGCTAAATAATGAAAGCCGAGGAAGTGGACATAAGACAGGAATAAAAAAAGAACTTGGATCTACAAAAGATAGGTCACACCACATAAACCTGCCACATTCTCTCACAGGGGAAAAGCAGTTTTTAGTCTCTGCGGTTATCTGAAAAGCATCTCATTAGATGCCCCAGGAGAAATTATCAGGCAGCTGGTAGAAATTGGCTTGGCACATATGTAAGGCCAGGCTTTGGGGCAGCAACATAAAACTTGCAGCATTTTTCAGGGACTGGTCTTGGACAGAATTTCCTCAGTGGCCAAGGCAGTTAGCAGCCCCCTGGGATGATATCTGGAGATGCTCAGTCAGTGCGTAGGAGGATCAGGGTGTTGTAGGGGCAGAACTGGTGGCCTCGGAGACTGGATCAGCAGCAGTGAGACAGCGCTCAACTGTATGGAATGGAAAGTCACAGTCCTGGGAAGAGATGCTGAGAAAAATCATAGTAACTGAGTGGCCGTCTTTCGGGAATCAGTAACAGGGGTGAAAAAGAGATGTTAAGGTTTAGGTCTGATCTTGAAGCTGCCTACCCTCAGCTGGCACCATCTGTCCCATTCCCCGCACTCTTATGAGCCTGTATCACAGCTGGGCTTGTTACTCTTGCAGGTCCTCCAATAGGACCCCTCTTCTCCCAGTCTTGTTCTTTCAGAGCTGACTACAGGTGTGAAGAGATACCACGGGGAAAGAGAACGAGCTGGATTGACATTTATGGCATTGCAGATGTTGCAGTGGCTGTTATACCGTGTGAATGCCAAAGTACTGCTTGTACAGCCTCCACAGCAGCCTCACCTCACTCATAAATTATGTGACAGGTGCCAAAAAAATAATAAAAGGCTTAAAAATCACAATATTTGAAAGAGCAAGTGGTGTTTACTTTCTATTCACCTTTGATTTTGAGCCTTTAAGTACTGTATCTTTTTTTTTCTTTGTGGGTGCATGGGTCAGCATTTCCAGGTAAGCAAGGCAAGCTTCAGTCTCATGCAGGAACCAAGACATGAAGCAACACTGCTCCAGTTACAGCCCTCTCTCTGGTCAGTCAATGCCTATGGCCAGGCACGGTGAGTTGTACCTGGCCAAGGCAATTTGTTGAGGATGGATCCAAGTGTTATTACCTGAGGTGTAATTATAATATTGTACCACACCAGCGGTCACCAGCTTGGAACCACTTTTTAAAAAAAATCCAGGCTTTATTTTGCAAATATTTGTTGGATTATTATTGTGGGGTTTGGAGGCAGGTAGGCATTTGGGGTTTTTTTTGTTGGTATTACCTTCTACTCTTCAAAAGGTAAAAAAATTTACAGAAATTACCATTAGTTTGCCATTTTAAAATAAATTCTAGGACCAGCGGCAGCATTTTTCTGTAAGGTAAACTTCTCTGGTTTTACTTCATGTGTTCAGGTTGTGAATTTTCCATTAAAGAAACAGATCCAAAATCTAATCTCAGTTACAGGAGAATAAGTAACAGGGGAATAACCTCCATTCATGTTTTAAAGATTTCCTACAGCTTTGCCCTGCTCCATTTGAAAACCAAGTCTTGGCCCTTTATCAAAGCCCTGACGCGGGGTGCACAGCCTTCGTGCAGCTATAAAAATAATTTAATGGCTTTTACCCTGGGACAGGTAAACGAGCAGTTACAGCAGCGCACAGCCTCAAGGATCACTTTCTTGGCACGGTTTTGTTTGGTTGAGAGTGGTAAAAGCAGAAAATGAAACTGAAGACAACACGGTCGGTAGGTGTCACCCCAGCACCAGGCACCAAGCGTGCAAACCTGACCCTGGAGCCACCCAGAGAGCCACCTTCCCACTGCTGGCAGCAGCCAAGGCCGGGCAGGGAGGCTTGAGAACAACAGCCTGTGGATGGTTGGGGGATGTCCAGAGGGTGCCCAGTTGTGGTGGCCACACGCGGTGGCCCCAGCAGCCCCTCTGCACCCTCTGACTAGCCTCCCAGGCAAGCCGTAGGTGTCCTGAGTAGGGAAAACTCCTGTGACCCACGTTGGACATGGGGACAGTACCCAAACTTCTGCCTCCGCTGCTGGCTCTTGTGCAAGCCCGAAAGGGAGGGAGTGTTGCTGTCAGCTCCACTGGGCACAGAGAGACCAGCCCTGAGCAGGGTGCCGGCACCCATGGGCGCTGGTCTCCACCATCACCCTATGCTCTGTCTCTGCCACCAGTGGGGGCAGCGGGGACAGGGATGTCCCCAGCAGAGTGTCACCCTCTGCAGCCCTGTCTGCTGAAGGACTCGTGCTCCTCAGTGTGACAGCTTGAGATGGCTAGTCCCTTGCCGTGCTTCTTTTCACGTGGCTCATGGAAATGAAACCTCCAGCTTGTTTTTCTCCCTCTAAAAACCAATTGAAAGCAGCTCGGTGCTATCCAGCTTAATTATTAATAAGTGCTGAGCTGGCTAATGGTGTTTGTTCACTGTTTCCATAAAACATTTAAAACCAAAACCCCGCAATCCCCTCCAAAGCCCATCCCCAAGAGTCTCATTAATCCCAGACATAAATACACTGCTCAGCCCCTGCATTTTACTGCAAGAGGTTTGGAAATAGCCAAGCTTACACCCTGCTCTACTTACCACAAGGTGATTTTGGCTTGGCCCAGGGTTTTGCTGCTGCTGCAGTCTAGCAGAAGGCAACTGCTATGGCTAAGCACCTCCTGCCTCGCATCAGCACCTGGTGCTAGACATGAACTTTGCTGTCTAAGCGACCCTCGTATTTCATGGACTAATGGTGATTCCTGAGCAAAATGTTGGGAACTTCTAGCCTAAGGAAATGGAAACGATGTCAGTAGGATATATCGGTTGCTTTGGCTGTGACTTTGGGTTTCCAACTGAGAGCTCTTGAGTGCTGAGTGGGAGCCTGGGGAGCAGGAGCTCCCCACAGTCTCTGTGGAGCTCTGTGCTCTGCTGTGCAAAATCACAGGCTTTTTCAGCCACCTCTGTGCTTTACAGGAATTTAGGCATTGAAATATAAGGTGGAAAAATCTGAATTAAACAAAAAAAAACCAAAATCAGCCTAGCAGTGTGTAATGTGATCATCCCTGGTTATATAAAATGGATCAAAGAACAGCACTGATGTTTGCAGAGTTTTTTGCTTATCAACCAAATGGAAAGAAGATTTTATACCACGTTGACTTTAGCTAAATAATCCCTCCAGCATCCCTGATCACACAAGTTGGGGGTAGCAGCCACAGTTACAAGTTGGCAGTGACAGATTGCTAAGACACAGATTTTTTGTAGAGAGAACAACAGAGTTCAATAAAAACGAAGCATTCCTCTTCTGAGCCCTATGGCAGACCTAAACTTCATTTCCTAAATCAGAAGCTTTGGAAGGGGATGAGTTCACTTTGTTTTCTCAGCAGGAAAAGAAACTCTCAACAGAAATCAAAGGAACCTGATAGAGCAGATTCAGTCCTGCATCTCCTCACATGGGCTTGGGAGCTCCTGTCTGGTGGTGGTTTCTGTGGGAGTCACTGAATAATGATTTCAGAGCTGCTTACCCTTCTGCTCTGGTGTTGCCTGGCTTGGTTGTGCCAAGTGGTGCCTCAAGACCTTCCTGGGTAGTTTCCAACAGGAGGAGGAGAAGAATGGTCTGTTGTTACCGTCCTGCTTTATGTTTGAACAAAGTGGATAGAATCTCCCTTGAGTACAGGTGGGAAAAAGAGAAGAGGGTCATTTCCATATACAGAAACACAGTAAGTATCTGGTTTCAGAGATGCTGACTTGTACCTCCTCCTGGGCCATACCTTGCGTGCTTGCTGAGCAGCTCCCTCCAGCCAGGGCTCCCATGATGGCTGACCCAGCGGTGGGTCCTCAGGTCCTCTTGGTCCTCAGGTCTGCTCTGCCCAATGCTTTTCTACTGTCACCCAGTCTGGTCACATAAAAGGCCATTTAATTGCACTTTGCTGCAAAGAGAAATGGTTGACCTGGCCTTCAACCAGCTCCCTGGCTGTAAATCACAAGCCTGCTGTAGCGAATCAAATCTTTTTTCTTTTTGACAGTAACACAAATATTACTACCCTTCACGTGTGCCACACAGATTACCTTGAGCCATGGGAGAGGAAGACCCAGGCACTGCCCCATGTGTGAGCTGTGTGCCTGTAGGGATGTTCTGGCACCTTTTATTAGGCTAATTGCTGCAGCAGCAGGTACGATGTGGGGCACAAGATCGTGCTGGGGCTCACAAGCCACCCCACAAACGCCTTTGGTGAGCAGGGCCTGAGATCACACCCATGAGGTGGGGCTCTGTCCCCAAATTTTGCAGCTCTTCCTGTTCTCCTGAAGGCATCTCCAGCTTCTCCCTCTGGGGTGCTGGTGGCAGTGGTCCTGGAGGTGGGAAGGGAAAAATAAGGGATAACAGGTCTCTTCCAACCAAAGTTCTCTTCTTTAAAGGCCTCTTCCAACCAACATGATTCTGTGATTCTATGACATTTTGACGGGCCGGTGACTGGGGATGCTCAGTGTGGGGACGCGGAGTTTCAGTCTCCTGAAAGGCGCCGATTCCCTGCAAGTGCCTCTGTGGCACAGCCCGGGGGGCAGCTCAAATCAGCACCCACAGTCTGAAGCACTTTTTGCAAATAAAAGCCTGGAGCTGGTGCTCGGACTGGGCCTGTGGAGGCCAAATCCTGCCACATACCGAGTGCTCTTCCACCCCAGGTACCGAGGATGTTCAGTCAAGGCAAGATGCTTCACACAAAGGGGTTTTCTGAGCAGCTTTTGGTTCAGGCATCAGGCTCACAGACACAGGTGTTTTCCCCATTTCCCTGCACTTGATATGGGCCATGTTAACATCCCAGTAAGCGTGTTTTCTTTTCAGCTATACTGCTTGTAACAGTATTTGCCTGAATTAGAGTGAGTTTGCTCTGCAAACTGCATTTACCTTTCCCAGATACAGAGCAGCTGTTCCCTGTACCTTCTCGCAAGGTCCTTGTTTGCACAGACTTTTGTCAGCAAATACACCCCCCCCGAACAAGCCACTCGCTTCGACTTTCCAGCACTCATAGGGGAGTTGTGAGCCCTGCAAGACACCTCCAGCCTTGTCTTTTCGTTTCGTTAACAGGCACCTGCCTTCGAGATGGCGCCAACAAGGCTTTGCTTGTGCCATCAATCATGACCCTGGGGTTGACCGTGTCTTGCAGAAGTGTGAAAGAAAGAAGCTGACGTTATTAATTCTTCCTTCCGTGAAAGCTTTTCCATCACACCTTGCTGATACCTGCTACCTGTCCCCACCAGCACAAACACGAAGGTCGCCAGCTCTGAAGACAGGACTCAACAGAAAATGTCTCCCCTGCCAGCTTCCCAAATGGATGACAGCATTTACTGTGACTCAGTTGGAACCATGGTCTGTGGAAAATGCCAAAACAGGGGTGCCTGCTGTGACGGTAGAGGCAGAGGGAGCCATGGAGGGGGCTGTCCTGCTTCCCAGCAAGCAGGGCTGAGGGCAGAGCAAGGGCTGGCTGGGAACCCTGCAAGGACAGGGGTTTCCAGGCTTGAACATCAACCTGCAGGAATCCAAATACCCTGAAAAATACACTCATTTAAATCATGCATGTCCGTCAGACATGACTGTGACATGCTGCCAGCTTCTCTCGCAGGTGGTGAGGCAGCCTGGACTCTTGGGTTCTGCTGAGCCAGGGCTGTCTGTGACAGACTGGGGACTTGGGGGCTTCCAGGGCTTGTGGAGAGCTGTTGCAGAGCTGTAAGATGGAGGCTCTGAGGGAATCAGAGCTCTGGTGTCCAGGTGAAACCACCTTGAGCAAAGATCGTTCATATGGACGTGTCAGTGTCACCATGGGAGGTATGGAAATGCTGACATGGTGTGTGCTAGGGTCCTCATTGCTCCTACACTTCTTCTGCACACCCAGAAACCTGCTGTGCTGGCTCCAAAACTGGCCTTCCAGTCTTATTCCTGTCTGTCAGGACTTCAGCCTGAAATCCAGCCTTTTAGGAATGTATTGATTACTTGGATCTGTCGGTAAGAGAAGGGTCACCAAAGGGTGTCACTGGCTTCAGACAAGTGTTTTCTTCATACGGGTCCTGAAGAGAAAAGGATTTCATGGGTATATGTGTGTGTGGAGGAAGATACAGAAAAGTAAACAGGGCCAAGACAACCATCAGGTGCTTTTCACCTCCATCTCTCACCATCTGACATATCTGACTCAGATACATGCTGGGGTCCCTAAAGAAGGCTTTCTCCTCCCTTCAACCCCAAGTTCAAGAATTGCTGTTCTGGACACCTCTGGGAAGAAACACTCTTGAGTTTGCCAACAAGTAAAGTGTCCAGCCACGTTTCCTCCATTTCTCAATCCACCTCTCAATTGTGCCATAGAGTATTTTGGTTTTGAGGGCAGACAAAGAGGAAATACCAAGCAGGGCTTCATGCCATCTACTGCGAGTGTCCCATTAACCTGAAGATCAGAGCACCTCTTGGCATCTCTCCTACAAATCCTAGGGAATAGGTCGGTCTGAGAGGGGTTAATTCAAGCAATAATCAACATCTGGAGAAAGAAGTTAAAGTTTCTTCAGACTGCTTACTAAAGATGCCATTACATCTTTGTCCCTACTTGCAGGTCTGCAGAGTAGGTGATCTTGCTCCCCTACCACTCTTGTACATTCACACACGAGAGTAAGTGACAAACACAGCTGTAAAGGTCCTGCCCAAAGTGTCAGAGAGAATCTGAAGTAGAGGCAGTGACCGCACGTTCATCTCTTAAGTCCCCACTCCATGCCTTAACCTGAAGGCTGTCATTCCTCACAGAGAGTTGTTTTTGATGACCAAACTGTGTGAATGAAACCATCTGAGAGGAGGTGAGACACTGACTGACAGATGACTAACACAGTCCTGTTGCACAGTTCCACTAAAGCGCTGCACTAGGGGCTGGAGCATCCAGCTGCTGGCCACAGCTGGGGATCTGGCTCTCATCTTCCTAGTCCGAAGGAGGTCCACACTTACTGTTTCTTCTGCTGTCAGGAGCAGGTACACCTCTTCTGACGCCAACCTGAGCTGCCAATCAGGCCAGCTCACAATGTTTCTTTGAAATGCCTTTCAATACTTAGTCTTCATTAAGGTCAAGTTGTTGCCTAAAATAAGAATGCAGTTCATTACAGTGTCCATGGTTTCAGCCTTGCTGCAACTAATTCAGCTGGCCCCAGGTTCCTCAGAAGGAAAGCAGATGCCCAGGCAGATGAGCACTCAGGGGAGATCTTCAGGGGCAGATCCAGCTTTCAGGGAGGTGGGGGAGGTCTGCCATCCTCTACAGTCAGAACCCAGTGAATCTTCCCAGAACACATTATTTTCCTTACTCTGAGTTTCCTGTCACAGGAGATCTCCACCGCCTCTTAGCTGGAGAGGACTGGCTGTAACTGCCTTTAAACTTCAGAGGGGACGAAGGCAAGATTTGGTTCCCTTCCCAGAAAGTGCCTGCAGCAACCCCACCCTGTGAGCTGGTTTGATATTATCTGAAGTCATTTAAGCAGACATTGCATGAGTAAAGAATGTCATGCATCAACCACACACTAAAAGACAATGCAGTAATGGTATTTGACTTTATCTCCAATGGCTTGAGCTGTTGTCTCCAGCCTATCCTGGTCAGGGGACACATCTCCATCTCTTTGCAGTCAGAAGCAAAATCATGCCCTCAGCTAGCTCCACAGTCACTCCCAGGTCCAAGACTATTAACCCTGAATGTTTTTAACTGGCCAAGGTTTATCTCAGAGGCCTTCTCTGACCATGATCCATTGAGAGTTGAGGATGTGGAGTTTATTACAGACCCAGATGCAGACAGCTCTCCAATGAGGGCTGTGGTCTGTGGTGCTATGTTGAGAGCGGAGCTGAGCCCAAGAGTACGAGTGCAGAGGGCACAATGATAAAGGCTTTTTTTCTGCACTGATCATCCAAATACCAGGAAGAAACCATGGTCATTTTACCCCTGTTAAATGGAGTGGCTGAGCCAGGAAGGTCAGATGGAGCTGGAGCTGGAATCCAGAGCCATTTCTCACTGGACACTCATGGTTCAAAGCAACTGGGGTCAATAGAGAGGGATAATTTTTGCTATCTGATGAAAGCTGAGTAACTTCAATCCAGTTCCCTTTGGGCAAGTATCTACCACCACAGCTAACATCTGCAGGTGATCCAGCTGGCTCTCAGCACAGGTAGATTACTTGTAGAGGCTTGCAGCTTGTGGCTCAATCTTACCTAGGACCCCCTCAGGGCTGGAGAATTTTAGCAAGGACTTATTCTGGTTCACACATCTAAATCTGTCAGCAAAGGATGTTTTAGAAGCAGCAGAGTGAGATTTCATAAAGGTCATGTGGCACTTCTTGCTCTGCTGAAAGGTTATCTCAGCTGGAAAGCTCTGACTTGGTGCATTTCCAAGGGATATACTTCCATGCAACAGATAAAACATTCCACAAGATGTAGGCTTACTTTCAGCGCATGTTGGTGCCTATTCAAAGAAGTTTGAGTGTGGTACTAAGAGAGATTGCTGTCCACCTTTACTATCACTGCTTTCTGACTCTTCAGCCCTGTTAAGTTGACAGAACACCAGAGAGACATTATCCCAAATGACCACGCCAGGGAAACTGCATCAGTCATCATTTAAGGCTATATCAGATGAATCAAGCAATCTATGAAAGAGGAACAAAACTTGCTCAGCCTGTTATCGCTTCTTATCAGGCTGGGATTTGCTTTTGATGCAACAACTCAGTTCATCACAATAGTCAATGGTGAAGAAAGGTGGGGGAACGTGGGGACAGCCACATTACCCTAAAAAGGCGTTAAAATGAACCAATGAATCCAGAAAAGGTGAATGAAGAACTAGGGAAGTACTATGGAACACAGACTCTTTCCATAATCTTTAGAAGAATTATATTCACTGAGTAATTTCGGTTATCCAATGCACAAGAGCAGGGCATACGTCTTACTTTGTGTCTGAACAACAGCTGCCAAAACAGCTGGCAAAACAATGCATAAATACAATTTATTGTATGAGAATAATGTTATATTAATAATCATAAGCATAAAAACGAGGGAAGATGATGTCTTCATGCCTTCACAACAGCAACCAGCAAAGTTTTAAGCTTGTTGTCCACATAGATGTAGACAGCGTTCAAAAGAATATATGGAAATTTACAATATTAGTGCTAACTTACAGCATAACTGCAAAAACCATAAAATGTGTAGCAAGAGCTTTCAATTTAAAAAAGAATAGGACCCACCTCTATAATGGAAAGGAATCTTTTTCACTGGTTTTTGAAAAAGAGAGATTTCTTCTTTTCTGATAAATAGAAGTTCAGGAGTTCTGGATTGTGAATGTTAATACAGAATAATTTAAGCCCAGTAATGCACTTTGATGGTCACAGAAATTACAGTTAATTTTTATCACATTAGTGTAAAGACAGAAAGTATCAGAAATATTACTATTTTTTATAATTTTCCTGGTTTTGCTCAAGAAATGTCATTTAAAGGCAATGGCTATCAAAGTATGTTTTCCAAAACTTCACAAGGACAATACATAAGCTCAGCCTTTGATCTGTAGCAGTGAACAAGTGTGGTTACATTTCCATTATGTAGCCTTCTGAAACTGTGAAAAGCTTTCCTTGTTTTTCATAGAATGGGTTGGGTTGGAAGGGTCTTTAAAGACCACCTAGTTCCAAACCCCCTGCCATGGGCAGGGACACCTCCCACTGCACCAGGTTGCTCAAAGCCCCATCCAGCCTGGCCTTGAACAAGCCCAGGGATCCACAACGTCCCTGGGCAACCTGTTACAGTAGGTGAAGAACTATAGTTGCTGATGCTATGTCTAGATTTGTCCCATCTCACTTTCCAATCCAATTTCATGAGCGAGTTTTCAAGCATCCTCACCCAAAAACTTGTGATTGGTACCAAAATGAGGCAGAGACACAATTGAGGGCTTTGAGTCTTTCAGATTAAAAATCAAGAAACTTAATATTTAACATCCCCCTCCTTCCAAAATCTGATGCATCCACATAACAAACTGCATCATTCTCAGATCTGCTGCTTTAAAGAGAAAAACATCCATTTGAATGCAAGAAAAGGCATAAAAGCCCTTCTAAATACTAGTCTGTGTCTATTCATTTTCCCGTGTACCAGAAGAGATAAAGTAGTGCATGGGCAAACTTCCGAAGAAAGTCTAGGAAGATGCTTCGTAAGAGAGGGAGTTAGATGATGGAACACCAGGCTATTTGTGTACGGTTGCTAGCAAGCAGATATGCTGTTTATGGCTGGGAAGAGCCTGCTTTTCTCTCTTTTGTACAAGAGCTTAAAAAACGCAGGGACTGGATATTGCCATCTGGACGGTGAATGAGGTGGTGGCAGCCTGCAGTGATTGATTGGTACCGAGAGGCAGTGAAAAAACAGACTGGTGCTCCCATATTAATGGCATTGATTTTCCTCCGTGGAGACCCATTAGACACCCTGGAATCAAACACAGCACCTTCCTGTACCATTAAAAATCCAGCTCAGGTGATATGCCAGGCATTTAGCAGTGTCTGTGTACCTATTCCCGGGCACGTGGCAATTTGTCTGGGAGGAGCTGTAGGGGAAGCCCTCTCTCCTGGCTCTGTGTCCCCAGCAGAGCAGAGGAGCATTCATCTGGTGGCACAAGCAAAGCTGCTTCACCCAGGCCATGAGATGCGAGTGGGGCTGAGCGAGTCACATTGCAGGGGACAACCACCAATGCACAGTGTGACTTCCCTCCATGCTTGCATGCCTGGGTCCCTTCTCAAGCAAGTCAGAGTGAGCAGGACTTCATCACATGTAATGGTTACATAACTCCAAATCTCCCCCAATTCCTTCTTCTTCCCCAGCTTTATACGCTAAGAATGATCCCTATGTTATGGAATATCCCTTTGGTCAGTTGGAATCAGCTGTCCTAGCTGTGTCTCCTCCCAAATTCTTGTGCACCCCCAGTCCACTGGCTGGTGGGGTGGTGTGAGGAGCAGAAAAGGCCTGGACTCTGTGTGAGCACTGCTCAGCAGTAACTAAAACATCCCAGTGTTATCAACACTCTTTTCAGCACAAATCCAAAACATAGCCCCATACTAGCTACTATGAAGAAAATTAGCTCCATCCCAGCCAAAACCAGCCCACAGGAGTAGGTCTGCACATGGCTGATCTCTCAGATACTGCACCCTTCCACAGATCCATGACGTAGTCACCACCAACAGTTCCACAGCTGATGGCTTTTTCCTGGTGTAGGTAGAGATGATGTCATCCAGGGGCAATGCAGAAGAAGGACCACGCTGCACAGGAGGTGTTGGAGAGAACAACACTCCTCTCCTGGACTGAGGACTGTTACAGTCTCATTTGCGTGTCATATAATGACACACACAGATCACTGAGTTAACTGGAGCTGAAAAGATAGAAAAGATTCCTTTTTCCTCATCATGCATTTGCTTGTGATTCAAAACACTTTAAATACCTTATTACTGTTCTCATATTTTTCTTATTCTAGTTTTTCTCATTTTCACTTGAGTCCTTGAAGCGATGTGCTCAGGTTTTTCAAATCTTTCCCAGCTAGTGAGGTACATGTCAGCCCATGGATTTACACTTAAGTTTTAAATTAGGGTCTTACTTCTAGATACTGCAGAAACGGGACCTCCTGACATGGTCTGAGTGTCTTTCTCAGAGCATCAAACACCTCCTCTGGGAAGTGAAGGCATGTGGCAGCCCAAGGAGCTGGGTCCATGGTGAATTTTGCTTCTGAAATGCAATAGCTTTGTTCCCTGTTCTCTTGTGACAGATGCTTGATCCGTTGCAGGATCATAAAAGAGATGTCACTTCCCCAAGACACATTAGGGTCTCAAAGGTGGCATGCCTTTCATGCAATTACTTTTATTTCAGGCAGCTAATAAACATTAGTAAACATTGACTCAAAGAGAGAAATAAACTAAACACGGTGAATTAAAAGTGAAAAGTTTGACTACTGTAAGGCTGGAGAAAGATCACACTCTAAATTCTTCACCAGCCAATGTGCCATGGACAATTTGAGAAGTGCTGTATGATCCACTGGGAAACATTTTTGAAATGTATTGATCCTTCCTTTTTTTTCCCCTGGCATGCATTGTTGTAGCAATGCCAAAAGCAGCTCATCGTGTATCATGCAAAGAAGGAAATAAGCCCAGCACAGAGGTAAACACAATTGCCTCAAACAAGCACCCAGCCCTTCTCAATTTGTTTTCTTATTAGCCCCAAACCTCACAAAACCATTCAAGTCAAAAGATCAGAAGTGTTTCAGACTGGAGTGGGACACTTGGAGTATATCGATCTCCCCAGTAAGGCAGGATAAAGTGGAGACTTGTTGAAGCACCAGGCGCTCAAGTTTTAGGTTGCATTTGATGTGCCCATCTGTGAGGCCATGGAGAAGCAAAGTCCTCTAATGGTACACTCAGGGACATCACATCATTAGGGAACACGAAGTTTTTGAGCCAACCTATGACACAGCGTACTTTGTTTTGATATATGGATGAAATAATACCCAATCACATATATCTCCATGTCTTGGATGGGTCCCCATAGGAACCACAGCATCCCCCTTACCACTCCCTGCTCCGCCCAGTAATGATGTACATGTCTCAGTATCAGGGCTCCAAAGGTACTCAAAAGCTGGAAGTTGCTGTGGGGTACATCAAGTCAACTTGGCCCCACCAAGCCTTTTCTTGGGAGAAGTCACAGCCACTGTTTGCAGACTTTCCCACCCAGGGCAACACCTTAGACAACAGGCCTCCTCTGATGCAGGCTGCTATAGAAAATAAAGTCATTACTGTACATAAAAAGAGACACACGTAAACCACATAGAACTAGCAGAAAGGAAAGACTCCTATACATCCAGCTTCTTTAGATGAATTTTATTCTTTTCAGAAGAGAAAGTCAGGTGAATGAGCTTGCCCAGAACAAACAGCCCTTGAGTCACTGCGGTGGATGCCGTCCTGGTCAGCAGCTCGGCCTTCAGCCTACCTGCTGCAGCTGCGTGCCTCCTGAGTGCCTCTGCTGATTAAAACCTGGAGAGTAAATAGTTGCCCACAGCTGTTGGAAATGAAGTCCTCACTTAATCATGTTTGAAGCTATCCTCACCTAGAGTGGCCAAAACATGAGTTTTGGAGGGTTTTTTTGCACTTAGTGTTTGCCAGTTTACAGGTTTATACTGTTCTGGCAGGTTCAGCTGTTTGCAAGGAGATTGAGGCCATTGCCTGTGACCTGTGGGGTACACTGTGGGTCCTTCCCCCTCCCACTCTCCCCACTGCCTCCTCTGAGCACAGCACAACTGGAATTATGATCCCATACACTTTGAGGAAGGGCAGGCAAAGGAGTCATGCCAGGAATCAGGTACCACCATGCTACAGACGGTGGTGCCTGAAGGTTAAACATTGCCCTTACTTTGCAGAGGGAAGTAATGCACTACCATCTCACCCCTGTGGTTGAGTTTAGGTCCCTCTGCGGAAGAAGAAGTGACATTTCAGGAGGACAAACAGGGCACCTGAGTAGGAGCTTGACATTGTAGCCCAGTAGTGAAGTAATTTCCCTGAGAGAAGTGGAGGGTTTCTGGTATGGCTTATGTAGATCCATAGTCCTGTGAATATGATCTGCAGGACCAGGGAACAAGGGACAGGGAGTGGGCCTGCAAATATTTACTTTAATATAACTTTTGTGTAGCCTATCTATGGTGAAAAAATGGAGGGGATACAGCATATCCCCAAGAAGAGGTTACTTGTACTGAGTAGCCCGTGCAGATCTGGAGGCAGCCCTGTCTGAGATCTTGACAAACACTGAGAAGACGCCAGCCCCACTTTCAGACACTCGTGCACTTGTGTGAAATGATGGGACTGAAGCAGAAACTAAGGCCAAGAGGCTCTGGGCTGTACTGCACAGGCCAAGCTGGGTGGGCTGCATCATTTGTCTGTTCCTAAGGAGAAAGGTGGAATTAGGGTTTGTCCAATACATGGCAGAAAAGTATCAATGATGGTAATTGTAATAACAGCCCAGTTTGCACTTATGAGTGATGCTTAGAGACGTGGCTCGTTGTGAGAACCTGCCTCAGGAGCCAGTTAATGCTGAACCAACGCTCAGCTGGCTGACGTGGTGGCAGAGAGGCTGTGAATGGCCTCGTGCCCCGGGTTTCTTCATGACATCTTTCCTCATATCCACCGGATCAATTTTATCTGAACTGTTTGCTGCCCCTGAGCAGCGGTGAGGAGGCAGGAATGCTGAAGATAACTCTGTAAACAGAGAAGGCATGGAGGGGTCAGAGCCCAGGGGAAGGATCAATATGTTGGCGTAGCTGAGGAGATGAACGAATTGTATCTGAGGGCCACATAGACATCAAGAGAAAAAGCAAGGTGTTTTCTGTCTTTAAGAGAAGCCACAGATGACTTATTTTTTGCCTGTATGAGACAAAGGTCCAGATCCCTGGGAAAATCAGGAAATAATAAGAATAAGAATAGAAATAATATTAATAGCAGTACTATCACTACAACTAGTAATTATGGCAATAACAATAATAATAATAGTAATAATAATAATAGTAGCAGTAGTAGTAATCCAGACCGTGCACCTACAGAAGTGGTGAATGTGGTGAGGACTCGGGCTGCCTGTTACCTTTGGAGTTGAAATGCAGTGGGGGTACAGAGACCTGTGCACCAGGGATGTCCCCTGCAGCCTGCAAAGGGCTTGCAGAGGCATAAATGCTGACTTTCTGCAGTACCCACATTCCTTCTTCCTTCGTCTGTTACTCTCTCATCAGAGGCATTGTCAGTGAGAAAACAGGCTTTCCTGTCAACTGTTTCTGGCTTTTCTTTCTCCTCCTTGCAGGTCCCACTTTACCCTGCTCCCTGGTGTCTGTAGCCCCCTCCCCTTTATCCCCCTTGCTGTCTTTCCTTCCTCTCGCTGCTGCCAGTTCCCTGCTCTAGGTGGGTCCTAGGCCCTCCCTCAACAGCCACTAAACCCATCCGTGATTAAATGGTCAGTGTCAATATCCAGGGAAGGTACCGCTGATGCCACCAAATTTGGGGTGCTGGGTTGTCCCTGCAGGGAGAGAGGGGGGCAGAGAGAAGAGCAGAGCAGCAGGGTTGGAGAGTCCTGGTCTCACCAATCAACTCCTATGACTAGGAAACAAAACACCCATTTCTTGGGAGAGCAAGACATGAATTTGAGGTTCCCCTCTCAGTTAGCTGGCCACCAAGTGGCTCTGCTCTCCAGTGCTCAGGTCTACCTTGGCTACTCCTCATCCAGGGGTCTCTGCCTAGCACAGGGTCTGCTCCCCAGGGCGATGTCTTCAGCCCAAGGGCCTTCTCCAAACATCATTGCAGGCATCCCTACAGCATTTCCTTCATAGCCTCTCCTCTTCCTACAGCCAGTCCCTCTGCTCCTGCCTGGTGCTGTCACCCCTCCTGGAAAGCCTCAGCTGCAATGGCAAGGGGAGCAGGAATGTCCCGGGACACTGACAACAGCCACTTCCCAGCTCATTCAGCCATTACCAGTCCATACTGAAATCATCATTTTAATGTGAAGAGGGTTTGAGTTTTGTATTTTGTATTTAAGAACTTGATGAAATACCAAGGCAACAAGTGGCTGATCCCTCCCCACCTGGCTGGGTAGAGACTCTCAGCTATGAAGCCGTCGCCACTGTCCTTGCTCCCAGATTTCCAGCTCCTTCTTCATTTTCTGTCCCCCTGCCACAGCCCTGCCACCCCATGTGACAACAAGTGAGATTTTCCGTCAGGGGTTTCTCCCGCCCGTCCATCGGGTCCCCCCTCCCCGGCTCCGTTTGATTAATTAGCGAGGCACCGGCACACGCAGCGGCAGACACCCCATCTACTGACGCAAGCGCTTTGTTTTTCCATCCTCAGCACTGTGGTATGATACTGATTAAACAGTTGTGGGTATAAAACTGGGTAAAGGCTCCTTTCAGATAACAAGACACTGTTTTCCCTTCCAATATTAAACCCTGGGTCCAACAGGGTAGGTTTAGACTGAACATTAGGAAAGAATTTTTCACAGAAAGAGTGGTCAGACACTGGAATAGGCTGCCCAGGGAGGTGGTTGAGTCACCATCCCTGGATGTGTTTAAGAGTCATTTAGATGTGGTGTTGGGGGATATGCTGTAGGGGAGAATTTTGTAGAGTAGGGTAGATGGTTGGACTCAGTGATCCCAAGGGTCTTTTCCAACCAAAATGATTCTATGATTCTAAGGGGCCCACTAACACCACTCTGGGAGGTTCACAGCTATGGGTGGTGGGAGGAGGAACCGTCTTGATCTCAAGGTGCTGGAGCAGTACTCAGAAAGGCTGTGTCCATCAGCTCTCCAGCACTGGCTTGGAGGGTCACCCTGGGCATGTGGCACTGCCTCCCCAGGCTCTGATTCCTCAAAAGGGGAAAGTTTTTCCACAAACGCATGTCCTAACTAGTTGAACTGGAAGCTCACTGTTTTGGGTACTGCCTTCCCTGGGCTCCCAGCTGGCTGGAGAGCCTCAGCACTGCACAGGAGCATCCTGCCTGCAGGACTGCGGGTGTGGGTTAGTGCATGTGTTGGTGCTTCTGCTTCCATGAGCGTCTGGTGAGGAGCACCTCTCCTCCTGCACCCCCTTCCCTCACCCCACCTCCAGCAAATGCAGGAGGAGGGAGAGGACAGAGGGGACCTCAGCCCTGAAGCAACACCTCTGCACCATGGCTCACAGCCTGGCAGGGCTGTGTGCCCTGACTAGAGGATGAAACCCCACCATGGGGATTGTCAGAGGCTGCGTACTGGCCGCTTGGCTGATCCTTAGCTCCCAGCTTGGGGGGTGCTTTGGGACTCCCCCGGTAAGAAAAGCGTGCTGCAGCCACACAGCTGGCATCCGCGCATCATCCTTGCACAGCTGGAGAGCAAAAGTCTTCATTCAGGGGAGAGGAGCCTTCAAACATCTGGTATTGCCACCTCGGGGGAGAATGATGACATACAGGGATATTCTAGATTAAGCACTTGTTTCATTTGTCAAAAATTGTGGATTGGAAAAAGATCACACACAGGGGATTAAAAACATTCCTACTGCCTTTAAAGTCATCTAGAGGCAAGTAAACCTCTACTCCAGGAGGGATTGCAGGTTGCTTGTGCAGAAACTAAGCACATGGCAGGCAAAGAGCTGTAAGAAAAAAACAGCCCTCAGTAAACACAAGCAAGATTTGGATGTGGGGCTGTTTGCTTCCACGACAGCAGCGGCCGTGCCGCTCCAAGAGCATCCAGGTGATTCCAGCCCTGGGAAAACGGGGACGTTATAAGCTTCTGTGTAAAAGTAGCGTCTATCTTTGCTTTCCTTTTAACAAGATTAGTCCTGCTTTTCTCTCCCTCTTTCTTTTGCTGTCTGCCGGCTACCTCCGTGCTCTCCCACTAATGTGATTAGCGGTGCATGGGGACCATACTGGCAGCAACTGTCACAAAGATCTCTGCTTACTTGAGTGCACCTCTTGCCTCAATGAAACCTCTTGTGTTTATGGTCACAGGGGGTATTGTTAACTCCTGGATTCGAATAGAAAGGGATATTTACAACCCTCCCATAAAAGTTGATTCAGGGAGACATTTAGGAAAGAAAGGGACAGAAGACAGATGTGTTTCCTACCACAGATGCTGAGGAGGTTCAATTGTTCTGCATATGTAATGACTTTTTATGGTTCCTTACAAATGCTTTCCACACGGCTAGAAAGGTGCCAAAGTCAAATACGCATAGTCACTTACTGAAGACAATTTAGTGACCATACAGGACACTACAACTTTATATCTTGTTACATATGCTGAAGATGGACATCGCTACATGTACAACATGAAGGGGAATCTCTGTCTGCACCGAGTCACGGCTGCCTTGCTGCCTTCCCCACTGCAGCTCTGCTTTCATTTAACATTTCCTGACGCTTTCAGAGTGTGTTTGCTGTCATGCCCATGTGGTTAACAACACTTAAAGCACCTATGGATTTTTTTTTCCAAGCGAGGCACATTATCAGTGTTATGTCACCAGCTAAAACTGCTTGCAGTTTGTGTATTCCCAAATAAGCAGAAAAAGAAGTTTAAGCCTTCCTAACTGCAAACAAATAAGTGGTTGTAGGTGACAGGACCGGAAAGGTTGCTGGATTATAGGTCTGAAGAGAACCAATGACCAGTGACTAAAGCATAATTACAGGAGAGCAAAGAGAAGGAAGCTGGCAAATTGCTATGTTACCCTAACAGCAGCCAGAGGATGCTACATGATGCTTTTGCCTGGGGCTGGCTGGTTTTACTCTCTGATGTGAGCTCCCACGGTGTGACAAGAAGTGTACAGGTGTGAGTGTACAGGAGGAAATACGTATCTCAGGTGGTGAAATGAGCTTGTGACTATTTACAGCAGTGGAAGATTTGGCAGAAGCCACTGACTCTTGTCCCTCCGTGCTCCTGTGACAGATACAAAGCCATTTCCCAAGAGTCCTTATGTCAAAAATGTTGTGCAAAAAACAGTCGTGCACTGAGATGCCTGCAGAGAAATGCAGCTCATCCCAGCTGCATCCGCCATCCTCCCACTGTCATCCAAGGGATCAAAACTAACACTGACTGAGGACAAAGTCTTCTTGTCTTGACGCACACAAAAGAAAGGGGAAAGTTGGGCAGCATGAGATCACCAAGGAGCTTTTGCATCTCCCTTTGTGCTCAAACACAAATATTTCCATCTGGCCACAGGTTTTGCAGCGTAACAGGGCAAAGGAGGGTTTCATTGGGACTGGCTCACGCTTTTACCAAGTTATCTATGAACTTAAAACTCAGCCAGGGAATGCTCAAGCTGAGAGTGGATGGATAATCTTCAAATGCTCAGACTGAGGCAAGCTTGTTCTACTGAAGAGCTGAACTGCCGTTACACAGGCAGTGCCATCAGGGTGGCTGTAGCTGCCAGGCTGTCTTCATTCATTACCCTATCATCTCCTGTCCACAAAGAAAATAAAATGTTCCTAGATGGGGAAATTTTCTCTCTGTGGTAAATAATTAATAATGAAACTACAAGCTGCTGCTTGTCTCCTACACTCATACAACAAATGGTACTTTCTTTGCCTGCAAATGAGGAAGGTAAAATTCTCATGGGATAGACAGCACATCTGGAAATGCTAAGCCTCACTTGCTAGAAAAATCTGGGCCAAAATGACTGGGGAACAGCCAAGTTTACTAGAGGCTGGAGTGAAAAAAAATGCTATGACTCACAGAAATCCCTGCTCAGGGGAAGCCGAGCTCAGCTGCTGCCATCTCCTCTCTCAGGAGAGCTCAGGTGTGCTCCCTCCAGATTTCAGCTGCCCTGGGATTTACCTAACTATCCCAGCTACTGATGGCAAGAGCAGAGGTTTGCCGCCTGACTGCCACATCAAGCTGAAGTGAGACACCAGTAAAGCCTGGAAGAAGGTAAAGACCCCCTGCAGCGAGTGTTAGACCCCCTCCTGCCAGCGACATGGCGCTGCTGCTAATGTAGGCTTTGTTAATGTTCAACTACCTTGGGAGAAAATAAGCTCTGATGTGTGTTTCTGGTTTCTGAGGTTCTTGCATATTCAGAACCATAGGGTCTTATCATGTCCTCCAAAATGCTGCATTTTCATTACCCATCACCCTCACCCTGGCTTTGCAGGCCAGATCCTACCCTTCGGTCATACCCTTTGGTCCTGTACCAGCCTCACTGACTTTTTAGGAACATTTTTTTTTTTTATTTGAGAATGTATTTACATATTTTCCTTTTTTTGATGACAGCCGGAGTGTTACATTGCAAAGTACCCGCTGATAAGGAAAAACTCCAGAAACTCCAGGCTACCAGCCCAGGAAACCTGACATTAGTGATAGCAGTGACAGCAGCTCTTCATGCGTCTGCAGATCGTGACTTTTGCAACGGACCCAAGGAGACAATCACACAGGGCAGCACTGGGCAGAGATGATTGAGCTGGGCCTGAGCATGTTAGCTCATACTCTGGAAGCTGTAAGACCAGAGTGTTCCTCTGTGTTTGTCCACGGTCCCAGCCCTGAGATGGTGGAGCCCTTCCCACCACTCATTCAAAGTCACTGGTGCCCTGCTTAGGCAGTAGGGATGTGCCTCAACGATGCTGGCTGTAAGAGCAAGCCAGTGGATGTTACCTTGCCCAGATTATCTTTGATTTAATCGATGTAGGCTTTCAAATCCCAGCTCTCTGCTGCCCCAGTCACTGGCTTCATCACATCTGAGCCCACCCCGCTGCTCTGAGCGCTGGGGGGGAGCACCGCCCTGCCATAAAGGGGAACTGCTGCGAGCGGTGAGGAAATGAAGCCAGGAACACTGAGAGATCTTGGCCATAAAAAACATGCTGCAGGCTGTGTCTTGCTGGGCAATGTTAGTTCCCAAAGTTGTTTTCCCTAGCTGTTGTCATAAAACTTCAGTGAAACTATCTATGAGCTTCAGAAGTCGCGTGGGGGAGGGTGTATACATTGAAAGTACATTGTTAGAGCCTATAGAGCCTCTTTTGCTTAAACTGGCTTGTACTGGTACGGCTTTGCTGGGCTCAGTGGGACGATCAGGGAGCCAGATCCCAGGAGTCAATTAATCATGAATTTCTTCCTTGAAAACTCCACTAAGATAATTTTGAATAAAGGTGTTTGTGCTGGGCTCCGAAACCTTGCCCTTTTGTCCCTATAATTAGGGCCAGGGCACCCATCTAGCAGGACTGTTTCAAGCGCCAGGTAGCGCTGGAAGCCACTGGCCAGACCACCCATCCAAACGCAGAAAAGGAATAAATGGACTCAAGAGGCAGGCAGTTTTATGAGGGCAACTGCAAACAGTTGTAACACATCTCCGTGCTCACGTTGAGCACCACAGCACCTTCAGAGTATGGCAAATACGTAAAGGCGCCTCTAAATGAATCCTTCATTGAATGATTCATAAAGAAATGGGAAATGAGCACACCCAAACCCACCCTCCCCTGCATATCATTAGCTAATTGATGCAATCTCTCCTTCTGCCTGTGGACCGCCCTTGAGCTGATGGCAGCTCCCCACGCTAACATCCCTGCCCCGATGCCATCCCTCCTTGTCAGTGGCTCATCAGGTGTTTGACACTTTAGGTTGGAGCTGCAGGGAGCTCTGGTCTGTTCTGATGGGCACCCAAGTGGCACAGAGGTGCGTGTTTTCGGATGGCACCAGGGATGGCAGAAAACAGGAGTGAGGGGCAGCATGGCCAAAGGGAGAGATGCAAGAGAGAAATGATGTGGTCCAGATGCCCTAATTACAATTAAAAGCTATACAGAGAGTTAGTTCTCTTAAGGAAGGAAGGAGACTTCTCCTAAGAGCCTGTGTTGGATGACTCAGCCCTGTAGCCCCCCAAATCTGTTACAGCAGGGAAAAGCCATGTCCTGCCAAGGCTGACAGGGTGTATTTAAGAGCGGGTTGGCACATCACCCATCAGAGGGGTGGCAGCTGCTCCCTGTGGGGCAGAGCGACAGCTTGCAGGTGGGCAGGGAAGGTGGAGCAGAGAGGAGAGAGCCAGAGAGCCCAATGAGCAAGTCTAGTTGATGACTTATCATCCAAGACAGTTGTAGTCATGGACTTACTAACAAATATGAGGTAGAACTGTGAAAAACAGTTGTTTTTGTTGGTTTGGTGAAGAGTTGAGGAAGGGCTTAATTTTTTCTCTTTGTTAGAGAGATTGAAACGTTTCAAATAAAACAGAAAGCTGTTTTTCTTGGAGTCCTTTGCAGAAAGCACAGCATATGTTTGTCCACCTTCCAGTGCTTGGAGGGTCTGGTGGAATGGGTCTTCACAGCCAGCCTTCTGTTCAAATACGTTCAGAATCAGGCCTTTAAACGGGAGGTTGACCCTGGCTATGTGTCACAGCCAGCACTGTGAGCTGGCTACAGGCTCCGGAGGCGGTACTAAAGAGGTTTGAGCAACTTGAGTGAACTAACTTGTGACTCCCAGGTTTATACCCGATTAACCGTGACCAGAGTAACACCTTCAGATGAGAGTGTAAGGGAGAACCATGCACCGCTAAGGCCCTTGTGCTGTATTTATAACAGCCCAGTGAGAGACTGGAAACCCCACTGTGGTAATCGCTGAAGGAGCGCGTAGCGCAGCCTCTTGCTGCAGATTTTAGTATGCAAAGAGACATGAAGAGACATAACACGTGGATGGATTTTTCACCCACGTATGGCCAAAGGGAGCTGGGAGGATCCGGGAAGAGGAATGAGTAACTAAATTAACAATGCTAAATGTTGCAGAGACTGACCATAATCAGGTAATAGTGGCAGGGAATCACTCATGAGAAGGGAATTATTTTTTTAAATTATGATCCATACAAGAGCATTTTTGTTCCCTTGATGACTGCATTGTCCTTGTTCTCCTTCCACACCCTTCACTCTGGTAGCTTATTACATCCACTCATTTCAACTTGCCTTAATTAGGGATGTGCGAAACAACCAGGATGCTAGTGCTGAGCTCCTGGCTGGGACTGAAGGTACGAACAAATCATTAAGTAGAAAATATCCAAATACATGTGACATCTGATAGAAAGAAAACCTTTCTGTGGGAACAATGAAAAGAAAAATTTGGCCCCTTATTTTCAAAAGAAAAGCAGAAACCAGAGGCTAATCCAAACATGTAGGTTGACCTCAAACAAATTGTTTTGCTTTGGGGTATTTTGTGGTGCAGACCATGCTGGGCTTGTTTCCATTCTGAGGCAACCCAAGCTTTGCAGCTGGAATTTCTTCTCAAAACTAGAGTTCAGGTCCTTTGCCCTCCCAGCACAGCTTGCGATGGTTCAGTCTGTCTGCGCCTGCCCTGAGCCAGGGTGATGCTGGCAGCCACCAGCCCACTCACTGCAGGGCTGAGGTGGAGGTGCCAGCCCCACATCTTCAGGCAGCCTCATGCCACATTCCCGCAGGTATCTCCACCCTCGTCCTATCAAAGCACTGCTCTGATGGCCTGCTGTGCAGCCTGCACCCATTTCGGGTGCTTTGAAGTGGCTTCAGCTCTTGGCGCAAGGTGACAATCCTGTCTTTTGGCCTTGGGGAAGCCTCATGGGGAAAGGAGAAGACCTAGGCTTGAGGGCTTTGTGGTTGGGACACAACCCCTTTGGCCCGGGGGTCCATCACTGAGCTGTGTGGGTACAGCCTAAGGCACCCAACCGGTCTGTGTCTGGGCTTTGCTTGCAGCAGAGATAGGGCCAGAGCTGGCTTTGGTCTCCCTCTGAACTGGGGCTAATGGTCTCACCACTGGGCCTCCAGCAGGAGAAACCTTTCCTTCCCAGAAATGCCAGGAGACCTGGACAATGCTTGGGAAGGATAACATAAAAGCTATAGTGGCTACCTTATCTCCCACTTTATAAACTAAGAAGTGTATGGAAATTACCTGAGGAACAAAACGTAAGTAACCTCATTATCCCTTTCTTTGGGGAGTTTACTGTAAAACGACAGGCTTTGGATCTTAATTTGCTGGGAAGTGCAGTAATGCAATTAGCTAGACTGATAACGAGCTGAGCTGTGTGAATTCTTCAGAGGAGAGGAGGAATGTGCTAGACAAAGAGAGAAGGAAGAGGAAGAAATAAAAAAAAAATCTTCCCTTCCAAGAAATCAAAATTTTTCAAAATGCCAGTAACATAAAATTATGGTAGAGTTTTGTTTTGGTCAGAGGCAATGCCATTAACAAATACTTCCATATTTAAAAAGGACATAATTTCTAGAATCTTTTCATTATTATTTTTTTTAGATAAAACTCAGGGATCTTTTGAAACAAAGAGGGTTTGGGGTTTTTTTTTCCTCCTGTCCTGAATTTTTCCTTGTTTGGCTAAAACAGCTGAAAATCAGCTTGGGGAAACTTCTTCCAACAAAGATGAGAGCACCATCTGCCTGCTGTGAGGCTGGGGCCGAAATCTGACAGCACCTTCCCCCCCCCCCCCCCGCGCCGCTCTCCCTGTCAGCCTGCAAGGCACCACGGGCTCTTCCCAAACCCAGACCTTGTCGATGATCCAAGCAGCCTTTTTGCTTGGTGCTGCTGTCCCCGCTCCCGAAAGCTTTGCTGAGGACCATGAGAAGCTCCGGTGGTGTGAACCTCATGAGGCTCAGCCATGCACATCCCTGAGAGAGGGGCTGCTCATGCCAATGCCCTGTTGTCCTGGTGGCCAACACAGGCTTTTCGGGGCTTGTGAGGATCTTTCAGAGCATGAAATGGAGAATGCATTTCTTTTGTCACTAGATGGCTCTATCTGCTTTCACTAAACTCACACAGTTTTCTTGTAACGGCCCCAAATGTGGGTTACCCCACAAATGTAGAGCAGCCCTACAGCTCTACATTTGTGGGGTCACCAGCCACAGCTGGGACAAGAAATCTCCTTTCTTGGTGGCAAAATTTACCTGGATCTTGATGGTGGTTTACATTATGTTCTTGCTAGTGTCCCTGAATAAAATGAACACTGTTATGAGAAACCTCATGGTTTGAGATTTGTATGAAACAGTCCCCTTAGGGACACTTGTGGCTTTTCCTCATCTCAGAGTCCTCCAGCAGCCATGGCACTCCAGCCTCTGTGCAGATTTGGAACAAAAAGGGAGGAATTTGGGTGGCTGCCTGGCGTTTAACTTGAGTGCATGCTAGTAGAAAGCCAGGGACTTCCTTTTGTCTCTGTCCTTCATTAGGTGCGAGGCAAAGCGGGGCTGGGTCCCAGCACAACCCTGATGCTTTCCAGGCTCCTTGTGCACCACCAGCCACCCCCGGCATCACCTGGCCCCTGCCCAAGGGATGCTGTGCCCATGCCAGCAGGTCCATCCTGTCCCACACTCGCCCCATGGAACCTGCTTCTGTGCTGCTCCTCCTGGGGGGCTGCAGCTCTGAGGCACCAATGTACCTTCTGAAGATGCTCTTCTTCAGGGACAGGGAGCTCACTGCCACAGCCTGTGCACAGCAGCCTCGGGGATGGGGGGGGGGGGGGAGGTTTGGAGCGATGGGGGCAGTGGGGAACAGGAGGTTTGAAGGTAAGCCACCCCATTGCTTGACCCATGATGGCAGGGGGAATGCTCTCCTGGGATTTTGGCTTGTGAGGTGGAGCAGGCAGACAGCCCTGCCCGCTGGAGCAGAGCCCGTGGTGTTTAAAGGAGAGGCTGGTGGTACACAAACAGGCGCAGGGGGAGTGCAGGGGAGGTGGATGGGAGGGCAAATCCCTGCCGTGCGGTGGGCAGCGGGCATGCACTGAAGCCCTGTAGATGTCTGGTGCCTCAAAATCTTACACTGGAAGCCACGTTTTCAGGTTCTGGATATCTCCAAGTAAATAAAAAGCTACCGTAGGCCTGATTCTGGAGAAGAAAGCGTATCAGAATGTTGCTTTCCTAGGGGAAAAACTCTATGTTGAAAAAAAATACAGTATATTCAAGGGCTCCACTGGCTGTATTGGCTTAAGGCTGAGTGAGTATTTTATTAGCTGCCAGGTCTCTCAAGTGTATTCAAGAGACATTTGAAGCAAAATTCCTGCCTGGAAAAAGTTACTATCTGAGGATATAATCCAAAGCCATGAAAGACTGGGAACATCTCTCTACTGATCGCAAAAGGATCAGGCCCTGAGGAACTAGTCCAGCATCTCTTCCTCCCATCAGCAGCCTCTCCGTGCTTCGACGAGACAACTCCTGTAAAAACAACTACTTGCAGGGGTATTTGCAAAACCTTGCAAACAGCTTTGGCTGCACAAGTGATACAAGAGACTAGTGACCATGGTGGGAAAGGAAGCACATTTGCTTATTTAGATAATTAACAGGCATTTGAGACAAGTGTTGCTGTCTATCGCATTACTGACAGGCTAATAATTCTGACTGCTGAAGCAGCAATTATTACAATAATGTTATGGTCCACTAAAATAACCATCCCTCCTAGCCACAGCTGCCAGGTGAGGATGGGTGAAATTGCATTTCTCCTTCTTCCAGATGAAGAGACTACATGCCAGAGACTACATGCCCTGCAGGGCTCGGCCAGGAGAGGAAGGACTTGTACAGCTACTGTGTGGCAGCTTCTGTTGCAACCTGCCTTCGGAGGATGCCTTGTTTTTATGGCCCCAGATGGCTGCAGGCATGACTTTGCACCTGCGGATTTGGCCAGATAGGTAACTGCTGTCCTGACTGACCCACGTAAGGCGAGGCCCTGAGAGGCCAGCACTGTGAGCACAAATAGTTGTGACTGATGAGGAAAGGCACCATTTGTGGGGCAGACACAATGCCGGCTGTTACGTCCCTTCTGCAAATTGGCTTGTGCCATCAGCCAGGGAGGAACCAATAATCCCATCGACGTCCTTCAGGCAGGCAGCTCCTTCCTGGAGTTGTGCCAGGGAACTGAGGGGCGACTGTGCTCACTTCGGGGGCTACAGTGGTGAAATGGAGAATGGACGCCACTTGGTTTTAACCTGGACTTGTCTAATCCTGTCTAACAGACAGGCGAGCTGAATGCTCCAGTAGGTAAATTCTTCAAGGAGAACACAGCGAGGCCAGGGCAGGAATGGGGGCAGGAGGTGTTTTCCAGGAGAGGGATCCTCCACCACCCCACAGCCTGTGGAGGGCTGTGCCCAAGCCCTCCTTTGCCCTATCCCATCTGGAGAGAGCTCATGGGGAGCACGAGTGCTCACACAGTCAGGGTTCCTTTCTTGTCATGCAAGCCACGGGAGATGGGTAGAGATACAAGACCCCAGCAGCAATATTAATTGACTGGCCTCAAACTGTGTAAGGAATGCCTGGGACCTGGCTTTAATTTTGGTATGACATGCAGGAAATGTTATTCAAAAGAGTCAGGTCAGGATAGCTGATTGGAGGGTTGGTGGGGAGCAGAGGACTCTGGGTGCTGCTCTGCACAGCCCATGCCTCTCCCAGGCAGGAAAGAAAATCAGGTAATGCAGATTTCCTCTATTTCTTCTCTGGGGTGACCAAACTATGGAAAGGTTCATTAAAATCTGCTATGCCAGACATAGAAAAACATCACCTGACAAGCAAATGCTCTTATGGAAAACCAGTCATTGATAGCTTTACATGCTTCTTGAACAGAGGAAAAGCCAGTCAATAAAGTTCCTTGTGTCCTAAAAGCAGAAACATCTGTCGGAGGCAGCTTGCTATGCTGAATATAGCAGCAGGAAAGCCCAACTGATTAACTCCATCCTCTTCCTAACATGTTGTTGTGGTTCCCAGAAATCCCTAGAAAGGGCTCCTGAGGACACTGGCACCATTACAAGCCAGCTATAATTCTGTAAACAGAGAGATCAAGGAAACATTATCCTAACTGCAGTTTACTTCTGGCATCCTGTTTGCATAATTCACACGTGCTTGACCTACTCTCCTGTAGACCTGGGACACGCTTGTCATTTAAGGAAAAAGAAAGAGCCCAAGCTCTGATAAAGGAGAGAATAAAGCCAAATATTGTTGTGAAGAGGGGCTGGGGTCCATATAACCTTGCTGTACCTTGTAAGCAGGAACTGGGGAAAATGGCAGGAAAGAGGAGAGCAGCAACACAGCAGACAGTGTGGCTGGGCTGATCCTCCTTGATGCGAGTGAGTATCATGGCCCTTCTCCCACCTCCCGCTCCTCTCATCCACACTCAACGGGGAAAGCAGACAGCTTTCCGGGGTTTCTCTTGATTGCCTTGCACATTTTGGTCTTCTTTTATTTCTGTTTGCAATAATTGCATGGGATGCAAATACTTAAAAGGAGCAGCCTTTTCTGTCCCCTCCGCAGCATTGTCTTTTGCCAAGACGACTGTACAAGGTGGTAGATAATCGCATCTAGGCCCCCTTTGCCACAAATGGTTGGACCAGATGATCTTTTGAGGTCCCTTCCAACCTGGGCTGGTCAGTGCTCTATGGCTCAGGTCTGGTACCAAGTCACAACTCTGTGTCTGGCATGCAGAACAGCAGGAGGGAGACAGCCTTCTTGGAGGGGACAAGGGATGACTGCTTAGCAAACAAATGCAACATGTCATTTTAAGGGTTGTGTTAGGGAAATAGGCATTTCTCATCATGTAGCATGCTTTATTTCCCCCCCTCGGTTGTATACTTCTGCAGAACAGAAATGATAATTCGGTTAGAACAATTTAAAATTTACTATTTTAAAAGGCTATAACCAATTAGGATGCCTTATGATGCATTTTAACCAAATAATATTTTGGTTTTATTTGTAAAATTGAACATACCTTCAGTTTTATAACTGAACATAACATTTAGTAAGCTTCCTCAATCTTTCCAAAGCTGTTTACCCAAACAAATGTTACTTCCACTGCTGCATTTTGGACAGACAAAAGTAGGTAATTCCACAATTTTTAAGAAATTTCAGGGACTAGAATTTAAGTTGGGATGTAGATAATTTCCTAAAGCCAGGCTCCCTGGAGTATGAGCTTTGCTGACCACTTACCACACAGTATTCCTCCTCCTAATCATCCACGTGCTGCCTTCTGTCAAGTCTGAAAGCTTGGAGAATGATTACATTCCCTGTCAGCTACCTTGTAATTAATGCACTAGTATAAAATTGAGGAGGTGCATCCCTTTGTCAGCCTTGAAGGACATATCAGTTCCAAGAAGGCATTCGCACTCAGTGTCTTCCAGGGGTGCCAACATCTGGATAATATTTTGGCATCGTTGCAACTGAAAACTGTGGGAATAATCATCCTGTGGGGATATGCCTCAACATTCCTACGTATTCAATACTGCCAAAATGGAGCACCATCTGCAGTCCTGACACCTGGAAGCTGATGAGGAAAAATGATTAAGAACTTCTTTCACAGCTTTTATAACCAAATAACAAATTATCTGCAATGTCTATTCCTACAGTATGCTGTCCATGGGAGGAGCAAATACCTGGAAGGACATACTCGTTCTGATCTCCCATGAACTTCTAGACAAAATTATGTCTGGAGTTCATGTTAGCATCACCCACTGCAAGTATCAAAGTCAAAACATTTGACTGTGGTACATTATTTTTATCTTTTCAAATATTGCTACTGGAACTTCCCTTACAGGCTTGGAAATGATCAGACAACAGTTTACTCCTCTCCCAACTGTGAAAAAATAAAAAACCACCAAAATACCTTTGTTGTTTTCATGCTTTAAGGTGTCTATGGCCAAGAAGAGAATAAGCTTTTTTCAGGTCTGTTTGCTTTGTCTGTGAGAGAGGATCTAATATATTGCTGGCACACTGAGATGAATTTTCTTGCCTATAGGTGGAAAACCACACTATTACTTTCACAATCATGTAATCCATTGGAGTGATTATGGATCATACTAGCATAGGTCTCCAGCACATCTGCCACAGTGATATTTTCACATTTCTACTAATAAAAAGCTCAAAGTTTCACCTTTTTAAGAAATGCTAGAATTACTTCTTTGCTTTATTCCACTTCCATCCTCCCTGGTGTGACAGTACACCACACATAACTGAGGAACTTCTCCACAAACTGATGGAGGTTTCCTGACAACTATTGCCAACTTCATTGAGCTACTCAACACCATTTCTCCACCTATTCTGGAAAGCCAAATGCATATTTTTTTTAAGACATGTGTCTGGACTTGTTGCAGGTTTGTTGACACTGCAATTGCAATTGTGGTCTTAAAATTTGTGCATAAATAGTAGTTAGCACCATTTTTAAGTTACAATTACTCTGCATCCCACCTCCACTGAACTAGGCCAAGGGATTTGAAATAAGGTGCCTCAAACAGTCAGTATTTAGCTTGCAATAAGTCTATAGGAAAAAGTCTTTCGGTTTGAGAACTTTCTCATGTAGGGAAATCATTCCTGCAATTCCACAGCTATTCTGTAAATTAATTTAAAACATATTTCTCTGTACCCATTGACAAAATTTCTGTGCAATGTTCATAAACATAAGATCTTTGGATTCAATGATGCTGCATAAAGAGAAATGGCTGTTCTTGAAGATACAACTTTGCCTACAGCAGAATGATGCAGTGGGAAAATGTAACAGCCACAAGGATACATGGCCTATTCACTCAGCAGTTCTTTGGGGGGCAAATGAGTATCCATGGCACTATCTGCAGTCTTTTCTGGATTGATATTTAATTCTGGGTAGATCCTGCCAGCTTAATGGAGCAGTTCTAATCAGAGTCTGAGGGATTTAATACCCTGTGGGTTTTTTACGTATGTGAGGGATCTGTGTGTTGTAGTTTTTTTCTTGAGGGAATGAAATACCTCCATTTTCTGGTTTTTTGCTCCTTTTCAAAAGCTTACAGACTATTAAAATTTATCAGTAGAAGTGTGGATTTTGTGTTGGAAGTATACACCTTCAGACTTATTTTTCTGGATTGTGTATGTCTACCTTCCACCTCCCACAGTCCAAAATAAGAGGATCAAATCTGCAACGGAACCCACAGGTCTTTCCAAATCTAATAGAGGAGTCTTCAGAATCCTCCCTCTGCAAGTCACCTCAGAAGACATCAACAGCACAACACAATGAGAATCCTTCAGGCCTGGAATTATCCTATATTTATGTATTTCCAAAACTGAATTACAATACGCAGAGAATTCTGCTGAAATCTTTAACTAGCATTCTAAGAGCAAACTCCTATGTGATGAATATTGGTTCCCTGTGTAGCGAGAGACATTTTCCATTGTTTTCTCCCTTGCATGTTATTTCCTCACCTGTGTTAGAGAGGCCTGAGGCAATATCATGTTTTCACATGCAGAGTCTCAAAAAGGAAGATTTATAACTTGTTTTTCAAATTTCAGAACAGATGATGTGATCATGTGATGATCAATGATGGGGACGAGCGAACTGAGCACACCCTCAGTCAGTTCACAGCCAACACCAAGCTGGGTGGCCATGTCGACCTGCTGGAGGGTAGGAAGGCTCTGCAGAGGGATCTGGACAGGCTGGATCGATGGGCTGAAGCCAATGGTACAAGGTTCAACAAGGCCAAGTGCTGGGGCCTGCCCTTGGGTCACAACAAGCCCATACAGCGCTACAGGCGTGGGGCAGAGTGGCTGGAGCTTCCCAGCAGAAGAAGACCTGGGGGTGCTGGTTGACTTATCAGCTGAACATGAGCCAGCAGTGTGCCCAGGTGGCCAAGAAGGCCAACAGCATCCTGGCCTGTACCAGGAACTGGGTGGCCAGCAGGAATAGGAGAGTGATCCTCCCCCTATACTCCGCACTGGTGAGGCCCCACCTTGAGTACTGTGTCCAGTTTTGGGCCCCCTACCACAAAAAAAGACACTGAGGTGCTGGAGCGGGTCCAGAGAAGGGCAACACAGCTGGTGAGGGGTCTGGAGAGTAAGTCTTAATGAGGAGAGGCTGAGGGAGCTAGGGTTGTTCAGTCTGGAGAAGAGGAGGCTGAGGGGAGACATTATTGCTCTCTACAACTACCTGAAGGAGGGTGTAGAGAGGCGGGGGTCAGTCTCGTCTCCCATGTCACAGGTGATGGGACAAGAGGAAATGGCCTCAAGTTGCGCCAGGGGAGGTTCAGATTGGAGATCAGCAAAATTTTTTACTTGGAAAAGGTTATGGAGCATTGGAATGGGCTGCCCAGGGAAGTGGTTGAGGCACCATCCCTGGAGGTGTTTAACAGACGTGTAGAAATGGTTCCAAAGGACGCGCTTTAGCGGTAATTTGGCAGTGTTAGGTTAATGGCTGGATTCGATGATTTTAAAGGTCCCTTCCAACCTAGACTACGATTCTATGATTCTCTGTTCATGGCCAGGTCTCCCCAGGTGCCTGAGGCGACTCCACACCAGGCAGCAACAGGGGGCGTCTTCCCGGGGCGTGAGGTGAGGGAGACGGGCCGACGGACCCGGGTTGCTCTCAGGGTCAAGCCCTCAGGCCCTGCGCACCTCTCGCCGCCCCTCAACCGACAGCAGTCCGGGCACGACCACCACCGCACCGTGGAACCGCATCCACAACCTCGCCGCGGCCTCACCGCCCCCACCAGTCCGGCCCGGTCCGCTCCCCCCGCCCTCCGCGCCGCGCATGCGCCCGCGCGGGGAGGGGAGGCGGGCGGGACAGCGGTCACGTGCCCTCCGGCATGGCCGGGGAGGCGGCGGCCGGGAGCGCGCAGCAGAGCGGCGGGAACGCGCCCGGTGGCAGCGGCGGCGGCCGGGGGAGCGCATTCCCCGCCGGTCCTTTCATCTGCTCATTCCCCGACTGCGACTCCACCTTCAACAAGGCCTGGCGGCTGGACGCTCACCTCTGCCGGCACACGGGAGAGGTGAGATGAGGCAGGCGGGCGGCGCTGGGCCTGAGGGAGCGGCGGGGGTTTCCAGCTCGGGCCTCCCTGTCGGGAGAGGGAGGGGGTGGCCGGCAGGCGGGGGGTGGCCGGCACGGCTCGGATCTCCATCCCCAGGGGGTCGGGGAGCCTGCTTCATCTCTTGAGGTACCCGGGGCAGCGTCGGGGGCTGCGTGGGTTGTGCCTCCTGGTTTGCTGTGTCTCCTGGTTTGAGCGAAGCGGGACCGATTTATTCAGTAATTTTGCTTCTCAGTAATTTCTCTTCTAATGCTTGGGAAAACTGCAGTTTTAGAAGACTTTGGTGTCAGCATTTGTGGAAATATTTACTTTATAGCCAGCTGTGGTATATGGAACTCAAGGCCTCACTGTTTCCGAGCCTCACCAGGTGCAGTGATGAGGAGGAACAGGACCTGGACGCTTTACCCAAGCGGGCCAACAGGGTTATTTCATACCATGCACCTCACATTCAATATAAATTAGAAAGTTTGCTTAGGCGTTCTCTCTCTCGATGGCTGTGATCCTGAGAAGTCCTTGCCCCGGTGCCAGAACCCCGAGCCCTTCCCTTCTTCCAGAAGCCGTAGTGGTATCAGTGTCTGACACTTGCTCTGCACTGCTGGAAGCACACAGCTTCCTGATGATAGAATGGGCTGTGTTGGTTCTTTAGTGTTATTAACTATCTGATCTTATTCTATTAAATCTATTTATATTTCAGCCCTTGAGTTTCCTTGTTTTTCCCCAATTCCCCTTTCCGGGAGGGCTCATCGGGTGATAGAATAATTGTCTAAATGACAATAAATTGCTGTGGGTTCCTCAAATCGTAGCATTCTGAAATACTGCTGCTGGGGCAGTCTGCTGAAGGCAGCCTCCTGGAAACAGCCGAGCCCCCTGAGGTGTGGGGTGTCATCTCTGAACAACCCTCTCTCTCTTTTCCAGAGGCCATATGTTTGTGATTATGAAGGCTGTGGTAAAGGTTTCACCAGAGATTTCCACCGTGCTCGGCACCTTCTTACGCACACTGGGGAAAAGCCCTTCGAGTAAGGCCAAGTTTTTTACTTCTTAAAGTGGGTTATGCTTGTCCTTATGTAAATGAAAGGGAGTTAAAATGGGTGTGTGGGTGGTACAAAGCGTGCCTGCCTAGCTTTGGTATCGTGGGTACTGCTGTAGCAGTACTCACAACACTCATCACAGTACTCACAGCATTTGTAACAGTGCACATGGGGTGACATGTGGGGAATCTCCTTAGCCTAAAACCTCCTGTCTGGCAGTGATCCACAATGGATGTGTAAAGGAATGGGCAGCTCTCTTCCTAGAATACAGAATTAAAAGAAGGAAGGGCAGTTATCTCCTGTTACTAAGGCATTAATAGCTGCATGTTATGGATTAGAAGCTAGGAATTCCTATGTGTTTTATTAAAAATATTTTCTGGTAAGTTTTCCTGTGGCTTTTGATTGGAATATAGCCTCTGGCTTTTTATGTCTTTAAGGCAAACTTTTGTTTGCGTTGTGAGTTTTGGTTATTCTTCCTGTATTCCTCTTACACAATTATTTCGGTATCTGCCTAGGAAACAAATCAATGAGAGTGATAATAAATGTAGTTCATTTGCAGGTGCACAGCTGATGGATGCAATCAGAAATTTGGAACAAAATCAAACTTAAAGAAGCATGTTGAGCGCAAGCATCAAAATCAGCAAAAGCAGTATGTGGTGAGTAATTACCTTTGATACTGTAAAGGGGAGGCTAAACAAGCTCTTTTTTTTTGTGTATCTAGTGAAATACTTCAACTTGTTATTGTGCGGTGCTTGTATGAGTTCAAATACTGCGATTGAGATTTCAGCAAACATGTGGACTGGGCTGTCATTGTTTGGCCTCTAACGATAACTTAATTTCCTATATAGTGCGACTTTGAAGGCTGTAACAAGTCCTTCAGGAAGCATCAGCAACTTAAAGTTCATCAGTGTCACCACACCAATGAACCTCCTTTCAAGTAGGTGGATAATTTTAATAATGAACTTTAACAATTCCATTTAAACACTGTTGTTGAAAACAGGTGTCTTTTCTCAACCTTTTAATTGATTTAAAAAAAAACAAACAGATACCTGGCATGAACTTGTAGTCACGGCTCCAAGTACATTTCTTGTATTACTCCTGTGCCCAGTAGTCTGTTTTGAGCAACAGTCTTGGGGCTCTTTAACTTCACCTTTCCAGCTTAATACATCTTAGTGTTTATTACAGCTTCACAGAAGTAATAAACAAAAAAAATCCATTTTGAGTTCAGGGAGTTTGAAATACAATCGTAAGCTTGCATGGTAATGAAAAATGCAGCTACTGCATTTTTCCAGTAAAAAGCAGTTACTTGGCTAGTACTGAAGTGAGTAGTAGCTTAAAAGTGGTGAGAGGCTTGGGCACCAATCTGAGACGCTGTTCATTGGAACTCTCTTATTTACGTGACACATCAGTATAGGTCTGATGAAAGCAAAGTTTAGCTTTGCATTTCTTAGAGGCGGAACACGCTTTACAGGAGCGTTCCACTTTAGTGAAGGGCTCTGCTATGGCTGGGTGACAGGCATAAAAATACTGTCAGTGCTCTGCTACTGCTCTAATGGCTAGATCTGTACAAGCCACTTAAAACATGAGAGAGCTAGAAAGTAGAATATTTAAAAGCCTACTGTGTAGGGATGATATGAGGCTTGATTCTTTAGCTAAAGCTTAACTTGCTATATATGTGGAAATCATACTGTAGTTTTAACCCTTGAGAGGATCAGAGTCCTCTATGAGAAACATACTATGGGATTTATTTTTACAAGGCAGGAGGAGAGACAGATTATTAGAGAGAATCATCAAGGAAACCTGATTCACTACACACAGGAAAAGGAAAAAAATAGGTCTTACGTGGAATCTTTATAAAAAAGACATTTCTGCAAATGATAAGTTTCAGGGCCCTACAATTAGAATAGTAAATTGCCACCTGCTCCCTAACATCTTTATAGATGTTTACTTTGCCAGTCTGCCTCTTGGCAAGGGGAAACTTGAGTTATTTTGTCCACTTTAATTGTTCTTGACATAAACAACAAAAAATACAACATATGCAGTGAAAGAAATTAAACCAGTGTATTTTATACCTAGATGTAATAATGAAGGATGTGGAAAGTACTTTTCTACTCCAAGTCATCTAAAGCGGCACGAGAAGATACACGAAGGTAATACAGTTTTTCTTCTTGCTTCAATTATGTTTTAGCAAAGGAAAAAGGACTTCTTCCAGTAACTTTCAAATGCAAATAGTGGAGGAGTTCCCATTGTAAAACTGGACTGTGTTTGCCAGAACTGTAGTGATTGTAAAAATCTGTCCTGTCCACCAGGCTATGCATGCAAGAAAGAAAACTGCTCGTTTACTGGAAAAACTTGGACAGAGCTGCTGAAACATAATAAAGAAAGTCATACAGGTAAACTCCTAATGGTTTAGTAAATAGAACTTAACTTTTGATAACAAGTAAGAAACAAATTGATCACTTGACGAGGAGTCCTTGCTGAAGTCTTTTCATCAGATTGTCATTATGTCTAGACAAACTTGTTTACTAGTACTTTATTGGTTAAATAGTTGTGACTGGCTAGACCTTTAACTGATGAAAATGCTGCTTGGTATTCTAACTTTGCTTTGTGATCCAGTTAATGAGGAATTGTACAATATAGGGTTTTGTATCTGGATAATTGATACTGTGTTATTTTCTTCCGGTCTCTTGAGTTCCTTGCATTTCATGTGGATTTTAGCATTGTTCTTAGAGCACTACTAAAGATTGATTCTGAGCTCCTGTTAAGAAGCTGTTAATTTATACTCTGCCTGTCTCTCTCCTACTCAGAGCTGGTAGTTTGCAGCGAGTGTTCCAAAACTTTTAAACGGAAAGATTACCTCAAGCAGCATCAAAAAACACATGCAGCAGAGAGGGAAGTCTGCCGATGCCCAAGAGAAGGATGTGGGAGAACTTACACGACAGTATTTAACCTTCAAAGCCATATCCTCTCTTTTCATGAGGAGAAAAAACCATTCTCTTGTGATTATCCAGGTTGTGAAAGAGTGTTTGCAATGAAGGTATGTATTTTCTGGATTGTTCTAATCTGAATCACGTAATCTGAAATGATAAATGATAAACCTTACTTTTTTTTTTTTTTTCCTCTCTGCTCTTGGTAACTATAGCAGAGCCTAGCAAGGCACGCAGTTGTACATGATCCTGAAAAGAGAAAGCTGAACTCAAAAGTAAGTTACACTCTTGAAAAAGTCTTCTCAACCATACCGTGTCACTTCAGAGGACAGTAAACTTCAAATAGGAAAACAGGCCAGCTATCTATTTCATTTGGGAGATGCTTAACTTCTGAAGCTCCTTTAAATAACACAGTGCTGGCCTGTTCATTAATTTCTTCTTCTTCCACTTACCTTCGTAGTCTTTGGTCTATAGATACATTAAGTTGCTAATTCTGGATTTATTTCTGCTAGGCAAAGCGTTCTCGTCCTAAGAGGAGCTTAGCCTCTCGTCTGAGCGGCTACATTCCTCCTAAAACGCAGCCAGGAAAGGATGTGGTTGTGACAGAAAGCAAGCCTGTGGAACATGAAATACCAGCTGTTGAAATTCTGACTCTGCAGTAAAGGTTAACTGAGACCACTTTCTCCACAGAATTACCAGTGCAAAGTTCAACAATAACTTTATTAAATTTATAGTATTATTTTTTTTAAATAAGAAATTAATGTTGTTTACACATCTTCATAAAGTCACTGATGCGGCTTGCTTGACTCCGGATCTTCATTTTCATCTTTCTTTACGGTGCTGCTTTTCTGTTTTTCCATCTTCTGGTGTGCTTTCAACTCTTTGTCAGACATGTGTCTCAAAATACAGGTACTCACTCCTTCTCTAGTAAGTTTTGGTTTGGAAAGATAAGTGGCTTTATCGGACACAGTCTCCAAAATCTGATCAAAAACCACAAACTGCAAAGGAGGAGAAAAATAGGGACTAAATGCACAGATTTACAAAGGTAAAAAAATACTTCAGGCTGCTCTGTAATGACAGTATCTCCTGCTTGTGGTTTAGCCATTAGCTGAAACCAGCTAGTTGCTAGTCCTGGTTTGAGCAGTTCAGTTTGTCCTTTCCTAACCACTTGTTCTTTACTTATAAGCAGGTTTAGGAAAGTTACCAGAGGGATTAAGCCATTTCCTAACACTGAGGTTGATTTCTTGCATGACAACGGAGACAAGTCTCAAGGCCCTAGAATTATAGTAGTAAATTTTCACTAGCTCCCCACTGTCTTTACAGATGTTTACTTTGCCTGTCTTGGAACATAATTCCAGTAGTTTTCCACACAGTGGTGAAAAACTAACCTTAGCTACAATTGCACAAGTGCATCTTCAGGAAAAACAGTTAGGTTACTGGAATAATCCAGTAAAATACAGCAGATATTTTTTTTCTAACTGTACTTTTAAGCCAGCTCATTTGCTGAAAAGTTTAAGGCATATATGGGAAAATTTAATAGTAAGGTGGTGCTGCAAAGGAGTAGGAACAGCTTCAGGTGGCGAACCACTACTTTCAGGGGACCTAGACCTTACCTTAATTTAGCAGTATGTGATATATTAAAAAAAAACAAAAAAAACCCAACATGGTAGCACTACCGAATCAGGGAAGCTAATACAAGTAGACCTATTTCATGCAAGTGATTGGTCCAGCTTTCAGGAGTCCACTTACCATATCTGTATTGCTATCTCTTGCTTGCCGGATGGTAATTTTAACATGGTGTTTCTTTTCAATCCACTGCGCTACCTGTTTAGTCTTGGTTTCTAGGTCATTCTTAGCAATAGCTGAAGAAAAGGATAACTCCTTCTGAACCACCCCTGTTTAAAACAGAAGTAAAACCATGTTGGCTTGACAGCTGATAAACTTGTATTAGTTGCTCTCTTTCAACAGCCTGCGGTGCTCTTTCCTCAACACCTTTCCCCCATGCTGCTTTCTTGTACCTGGAGCATCCCAATCTCGTCTCAACATCCACCACTCTCACCTCAGAAGGTGGCTACTTGGCGTCTCACACTCACTGCTGTAATTAGGAAACTGAGTGCATGTTTGAGGCACGCAGGGAAGTCTCTTCAGGGTCAGGAACCTTAAAGTGTTTTTATTTTAATTACAATTTTATTCATACCACCCATAATGTAGGTCTAACAAAGATAAACATCAGAGTTAAAGACTTAGTGTGCAAATTCCTACATTCTGCCCATAGTATAGCTGAACGTAAAAGCTTGGTCGTTAGACAGTTCTTCATCTCAAGCTCATTTACTTGAATGGTGAAGTGCAATGTTAAACTGGGAGTATGACACCTTGCAACAATTTATGGTCTCTTCCTCCTTATTGAGTCTCTAAAGTAGTTACCATGTGAATCATCTTTGGTTTCTTGAACAGAAAAGCTCACTACCGCAAAAGTGCTCTCCTCGAAAATCAGAACTCTACCCAAAGCACATAATCTACGTTAGCCTGAGCATAAGAAAAGAGGATACAAGGTCAGATGCCTTTTCTAAAACCTCTTTGCCAAACTCAGTTTGTTAAACTGCTGAAAAAATACTGAAAAGTGTTCAGTGTTGAAAAAGCTGTTCTCTTACTCTGCACAAGACATGGCTCCAGACTCTGCCTCCCTAGCAGCCAGCTAGAAGGAGAACGTTTCATGACTGCTGGTGACAAAATAATATTGGTGTATCTGGTGGTCAGTTTATAAAAGCTGCCTGTCACTTTATGCCTTAGAAAAGGAAGAGAAATTCAGCGAGCCTTATGGAACCAGAGTCTACTGATATTCACTTAAATAAAAATAGATTTTAAAAAAAGCCAGCAGACACCAAAATAGTAAATCCTGAGAAAGCAAGAGAAGGCTTCTCTGTGGGAGACTAGACTAATCCAAAATTTTATTTTCACCGCTGCAGATCCTTAATAGCGTGGACTGCAGCGGCAGCACTTTGGATTTACACAAATGCAAGTAAGAGGATTTCATCTGCTGAAACCACTTTTACTGCAGCATTTTTCAAAGTGCTCAGTGTTGTAGTGTCAACAGTGTACGTACCTGTTTTTGGACTTAATTTCTTCTTCTCTGCGCGCCTCAGCTGTTCCTCATGAATCTGCTGCCCAGTCATGAGTCTATATACGGGAGGTTCCACGTTCTCACGGAGGAGAACTAGTTTCAGGTCATGCTGATCCATAAGCTTGAGTGCCTCTGCTCGGTGCATATTTCCTAAGCTCTCTCCGTCCTGGTTGATTACGTGCAAAATCCGATAGGGAATTCTTCGCCCGACGCTTCCAAATGCAGTTTTCCTTTTTGGTTCCGTGTGAGATTTTTCAGCTGTACAGAATGGCTGAGTGAGTCCAAACACAGCTGACTTTCCAGGATCAGGTACCACCATCCATAGTGGAGAAAAGACCATTCTTTGTGGTGTTTGTGCCAAAAGAGTACCAAAGAATCTTTTTGCATATCTATTCTCATTTCTGGTTGCTTTCCACAGAAGTTTCATCACACAGAAGGTAGTCATTCTGAGGAAGCAGGGAAGAAGAAAAAACAAGTTACCCCCACTGGTCAGATTCTTCTGTTTGAGAGACTTGACTCCAGTTTTTCCTTAAAACTACTCTTTCAAAAAGATGCCTGGTGTTACTATACAGTATGAACAATCTACAGTAACTTCACAGTGACAGAGGGCTTTAACCCCGAGAGAAAATCTGACAGAGGAACAAAATTTATGAAGAGTTGATGTTTCTTCAGTATTTTAAAATTTGGCCCTCTTTAAATTTGAACTCTTTAAAAGAATCCAAAACTTCTAGTTCATTTCTGCTCACAGGAGTATCTAACACTCACACAACTTTTTTGTGTATAGAGTTAGCCAATGGTTAAGAGGGAGAGTTTGTTGTCAAATAAAAAGGCATGTCACACCTAATACTTCATGAAAAAAAAATCTGGTCTGAAAATATCTTCCTGGTTCTGACACTCTTCTTTGGAAAGTTTAATTGAAGCCACGTTAATTCAGAACCACCCTAATCACACAGTGAATGAAGCAGTGATTTGTGCAATGTCCATCAGCAGCCATCCCGACATCTACAGTCTGATTCTCCCCTATGTTTTGTAATGTTTGGGAATTTCAAATCTTGACCATATGGGGTAAGACTTGCCATGCAAAATCTTCAACTTGGCATGAAAGCACAACAAAGTGACCATTACTGTACTTGAAAATGTGGTCTATCCCAGCAGTGAAAACTCTCCCATAGCCAGCATGCAACCTGCTTCTCGTAGCACTGACCCCAAATTCCGTATTTTTCTCAGTTTTCCAAATGTCATTTTGTGGAAGTAATCCAGCTGGCTACTTGGTCTTACATGGATTAAGCACTAATATTGTTTCAGTAATCTTCAAAAAATTAGAAGTACCTTCACTGTCTTTTAAGCTCAGCTTCCACAGACTCAGCCATGCTTCAAAGTGAAAGCAGTGCCTTAATTTTAAACTTGTTACATCAGACATTTATGGTATCATTTGATTCTCCCAGTTTTTCACAAACATTTAACTTTGGGGGTGGCACATTCCTGTTTTATAGTGAGCCGAGTTTTTCCAGCAAGTACAGGAAAAGCCGAAGACGATAAAGAAAACCAAAACTGTGTCACACCGGAGGAGCTGGCAAGTGTGTGACTTCTTTTGCCTAGGAAGGAACCTGACTCCACTCTATAAATATATACATACGTATACGTGTAAACACCTGTCTCTGTGCATACTTGTACATGCAGAAGGTGCAAGCAATTGGCAGGATAAGGACCAGAACCATGGCCCTTGGCAAACACAGCTTTTTCTGGGCTGTGGTGACAACTGAACACCTGCTTGCCAACACCCGCATGCCCTTGTGTGTTGTCAGGGTGGCCACACAAAAGCCAAGAAATCTTCTTAAAATGGCTCCATAAACCAGCTGTGGAACGTGCACTGCAGACTGACCATAATCTGGGCATTACTGGGGCATTAGAAAATACTGTAATTTAATTTCCCTTGCATTCACAGAATCTTCATGGTTGGAAGGGATCTTTGAGATCATCGAGTCCAACCACACACAAAAAAAAACACCCCAAAAAAGCCCCACAAACAGACATAAACCAACAATCTCAGGCACAAGAGCATGCCCTGAAGCGCCACATCTACATGTTTCTTAAATACCTCCAGGGATGGAGACTCCACCACCTCCCTGGGCAGGCTGTTACAGTGTCCGACCACTCTCTCGGTAAGGTAATTCTTCCTAGTACCCCTACCACAACTTCAGACCATTTCCTCTGGTCCTGTCATTATTCCCTTGGGAGAAGATGCCAATACCCACCTCTGCAACCTGCTTTCCGGTATCTGTAGAGGGCAATGAGGTGTCCCCTCAGCCTCCTCCAAACCAAACATGCCCAGTTCCCTCAGCCTCTCCTCATATGCCTTGTTCTCTAGACCCCTCACCAGCTTGGTGGCTCTACTCTGGACATGCTCCAGCAGCTCAGTGTCCTTCCTATAGTGAGGGGCCCAGAACTGAACACAGCACTCGAGGTGGGACCTCACCAGTGCCCAGTACAGAGGCACCATCACTGCCCTACTCCTGCTGGGCACGCTATTCCTGATACAAGCCAGGATGCTATTGGCCTTGGCCACCTGGGCACACTGCTGGCTCATGTTAAGCCGGCTGGCCACTGACACCCCCAGGTCCTTTTCTGCTGGGCAGCTTTCCAGCCACTCTTCCCCAAGCCTGTAGCGCTGCCCAGGGTTGTTGTGACTGAGATGCAGGATCCAGCACTTGGCCTTATTAGACCTCATCCCATTGGCCTTGGCCCATTGATCCGACCGGTCCAGGTCCATCTCTAGAGCCTTCCAACCCTCAAGCAGATCAACACACCAATTCACACCAGCCCAGCCTGCCTTTGTCAGCCACCGACTTCTACAACTAACAGTACTGCTGCCACGGAGTTAATATGTTTATTTTAAAAACACGTTAACTCCCACTCTGCTAAATACGCGGTTCGGCCTTTATTCTCCTCCTAAACCCTCGCTTCAGTTTCCCAAGTCCTGCCTGAACGGTCTTGAGGAGAGAAAGAAAACGACGCTTTCTACGGAAGGATCTTTGGTTGCTGTACCGCGGGCGGGCGGGTTTTGCTCTCTGCCCTCCACCATCACCCCCCCGGTGTGTGAGCCCAAGGGCGGGCAGGGGACACCCCATCACCCCCCCACCCCGGCCCCTGCAGCCTGAGGGGCCTCACGCCGGCCCGGCCCGGCCTCCCCCGCCCCGGGCGGCTCTTACCTGCCGGGTCGGGCCAGGCCGGGCCGGGCCGCTACAGCAGCCGAGGGGAGCGGCCTAGACCGCCTCCTGCCCTTCCGCTTCCTCCTCCTCCTCTTCCTCTTCCTCCTCCGCCTCCTCCCCCCGCCCCGTCGGTGTGGGCCGGGCCGAGCTGCCCCGGCATGGATCGGAGTAGGCCGCGGCTGGGCCTGCGAGTGTGTGTGTGTCTGTGTGTCTGTGTGTCTGTCTGTGTATGTACTCCACAGCTGGCGTTGTAGTTGGCACAGGGACGCGGCTGTACCTGTGCGTGTGTTCCTGTGTGTGTCTGTGTCTGCACACTGTGCACACCTTGGGTGTAGAAGTGACTGGGTTGGAAGGGTCAGCGATCACAATCACCAACCATCAGCCTGACCCTGCCAAGTCCATCACTAAACCACGTCCCTCGGCACCACATCTGCCCGTCTTCTCAACACCTCCAGGGACGGTGACTCCCACCACTTCCCTGGGCAGCCCGTTCCAGCACCTGACAACCCTTCCAGTGAAGAAATTTGAATAAGGCCGATGAGGAGCGGCTGAGGGAGCTGGGAGTGTCCAGCCTGGAGAAAAGGAGGCTGAGGGGAGACCGTATCGCTCTCTGCAACCACCTGAAAGGAGGGTGTAGCCGGGGGGGCGCGGTGTGTGTGTCAGTGTCTTCTCCCAAGGAACAGGGGATGGGACAAGAGGAAATGGCCTGAAGTTGTGCCAGGAGAGGTTCAGATTGGATATTAGGAAAAAATTTTACACTGAAAGGGTTATTGAGCATTGGAATGGGCTGCCCAGGGAAGTGGTTGAGGCATCATCCCTGGAGGTATTTAAAAGTCAGGTTGACATAGTGCTTAGCTTGATGGTTGGACTTGATGATCTTAAAGGTCCCTTCCAACCCAGACAATTCTATGATTCTAAACCTCCCATGGCACAACTCAAGGCCATTTCCTCTTGTCCTATTACCTGTCACTTGGGAGAAGAGACCGACCCCCACCTCTACAACCTCCTCTCTGGCAGTTGTGAGGAGTGCTAAGGTTTCCTTTTCTCCAGGCTAAACAATCCCAGTTCCTTCAGTCACTCCTCAAATACACGTGTAACAAATATATATTAATATATAATATATTGAAATAGACACATAATAGATATATATATTAAATATAATAAACATACACATTCGGGTGTATATTTGCATATGGCAGTTTGTGTGTATAGTCTTGGTCTCTTCATGGATGCATGCACGTGTCCGTGTATCTGCGTGTGCCTCTTGCTGTGTTCACGTATGTGTGTGGTGTCTCTCTGCGGTTCCACGCGTGCAGTTGCTTGGTTGTGCTGTTTTGGCAGGTGTGCTGCTGCCGAGTTGTGTGGTTTTTCCTGGATTCTCTGTGTGCCTGTGCTGCACTGGGGGAGTTGGTCAGGTGTGGGTGTAAGGACCGCTGCTAGGAGATGGTAGTTTGTGGCTGTGAGTGGGGTGTGTGTGGATGCTGCGTGTGTGTTGTGTGTTGAGGCGGTGTGCCCAAGGTGTTACAGTACCTGGCTGCGTACCATAATACATCACGTTGTCTCACTCCCCCTGTCAAACAGTGCGGTGCTGTGGGCTCGTGCCTCACGTGAACCTTGTGAAGATCAACTGGGCCAAGTGCGAGGTCCTGCACCTGGGCTGGGGCAATCCCAAGCAAAAAGACAAGCTGGGTGGAGAATGGATTGAGGGCAGCCCTGAGGAGAGGGACTTGGGGGTGTTGGTGGATGAGAAACTCAACATCAGCTGGCAATGTGTGCTGACCAGCATAGACGGCCAACTGCATCCTGAGCTGCATCAAGAGAAGTGTGGCCAGCAGGTCACGGGAGGTGATTCTGCCCCTCTGAGCTTGTGAGACCCCACCTGGAGTGCTGTGTCCAGCTTTGGAGTCCAACACAGGAAGGACATGGACCTGTTGGAATGAGTCCAGAGGAGGGCCACAAAGATCACCAGAGGGATGGAACACCTCTCCTGTGAAGACAGGCTGAGACAGTTGGGGTTGTTCAGCCTGGAGAGAGAAAAGAAGGCTCCCAGAAGACCTTAAAGCAACCTTCTAGTACCTAAAGGGGGCCTACAGGAGAGATGGGGAGGGACTTTTTATGAGGGTGTGTAGCAATAGTACAAGGGATAACAGTTTTAAATTGAAAGAGGGTAGATTTAGATTAGAAATTCTTTCCTGTTAGGGTGGTGAAACACTGGAACAGGTTGCCCAGGGAAGTCATGGATGCCCCATCCTTGGAAGTGTTCAAGGCCAGGCTGGATGGGGCTTTGGGCAACCTGCTCTAGTGGGAGGTGTCCCTGCCCATGGCAGGGGGGTTGGAACTAGATTATTTTTAAGGTCCCTTCCAACACAAATCAGTCTATGATTCTATGCTAGCATTGCCAGGAGCCAGGGCTGAGCGTGGTGCTGTGGAACGTGTCAGCCGTGTGTGTGTGTGTGTGTGCAGGGTGGTGTGTGTGTTGCATGGTAGAGATGTGTCTGCAGGGGTCAGCAGCATGTGCCTTTGTGGCATTGCATGACTCTGCCTGAAAGCTTGTTGGATGTTGTTACCTGCTTTGGTTGGCTGCTCAGCCTTGAGTTTGCAGGGTCCTCCTTCCAGTTGGGGGGTAGAAAGCTGTCAGTAACACACTAAATGAGTAAAACACTACACAGTGTGAGCGTTTGCTGTTCTCATGTTGTTCTGGTAGGGCAGCTCCGTGCGCGGAGCAGTGTGATGAGAAGGTCTTCTCAGGAGCAGAGATATACGTGTTTATTGAGGGATGCTGTTTGGCCAGCCAGGCTGGAGCTAATGAAAATTCTTGGGCTCAAAGTGCACTTGAATTTAGAATTTGGTTCAAAATGAAGCCATGGGAAGCAGCTGAGGGGCCTTGCCACTGTGCTTCCTGCTTAAAAAAAATCAGGATTTTTTAGCTTATTTGCTCTGGGCCACAAATAAGTGACACCTCTTCCCTCTCCCCCCCCTCCCCCTGCCTTCCTGCCCAGGAAAAAGAAATGCAATGAAAATCTTAACTTCATTTTTGTTTGAAATCACTCTTTTTCTTAATTGTGGCCTTAGAATGCTTTAATTCCACATGCTGGTTGTTTTGGTGTAGTCGTTTTGGTACACACGTGGAAAACAGTCTGCCACTGGTCTGTGCTCTCAGCCTCACAGAAGACATCATATGGGAATTGTGTGCGTGAAACCACAAAACTTTACTAAATCAGTTTGCCATCTGAAGTTCATCCATATCACCTTATTCTCATTAAAACTCCTCGCCTGCAGCAGTGAATACAGAAAAATGCCATTAGCAGAATTAGCTGAGTGGATGGTGAGCTGTGGTAACAGCCTGGCCAACAACTGTAGCTTCACCTATTCTCTGCCAACGGTGCCTGTTCGTTCCATCCCGCCCTTTTGTTCTTGTCTTGGTTTCACTCAGGCTTTATGCCTTTACGGCTGTAAGCTCTCTGGGAACAGGGATTGCCATCTATTCTGTCAGCAGAGTGCCTAAGAAAACCGTATCTCAGTTCGAGGTTCCCGAAACATAAATTACTGGAATTCTACAGTATCCAATTGTGGAGAGTGAAATATTCCCCAATAAGAAAGGCAAGACAGAAATGTTTTTTTACTGCTCTTTTCATGGTCTGGAAATCAAATGTGGAATTTGAATAGCCACGAAGGGAAGTTTTGGCAGAGCTGAAGCCTGGAGAGGCTCTTTTTTTTCATCCTCGGCTCTGCAATAGGCATCAGAGCAGAGCTTGTCAGCGCCCCAGCTTGCAGTCAGCTGCTATCGCCTCGCTCAGAACCTTCCCCGTAAGACAGATAATTTTCAGCAGTGTTAGTAGGAGCAATAAAGCTAATAATCCTCATCGCTGTGATAAAAACTACCCGCATGAAAGTAAGGTACTTTGGAGCATACAACTTGCATTCCTTCTTCTTTCCCGTTACTTAATTCTGTTAAGTTTAAACCTGATGTTTGTTTTACTTCATGCCAATCTAATTAAATTTAGTGTCCCAAGAAATAGTGCAGCCTTCTTCTGCTGTTTGTTCTCAATTAACTTGATCTTTCTGGGGGTTTATTGTACTCTTTCTCCTTGTCCTTTGTCTCATGTCTGTTTGCACTGTAATTGTCCAGGGGCTGTGGTTTTATATGTGCCTGTCACAGTGGGACTGCAGACTTAATTATTTGAAAGACACTATCATAATAAATGCAGTTAATAATAACTCCCTCCCTTCTATTTTGCCTGATGCACATCATGGTCTGCCCACCCCTGACAATATTCTCAGTCATTTGTTTGGTTTTTAAGTCCTAAATCTGCATCTGTATTTTCTTTTTCTATTTGGCATTTAGTTTCCCAAGCTGGTTAGCAAAGTCCTTGTTTTCATTTTATTATTTTTGTGCCAAACCAAGGCCTGTTCTGCTAGACCTTGTGCCAAACCATAGACAATTTGTGCCCCAGAGAATTTAAAATGCAAATACACGAGAAGGAGAAAGGATGGTGAATTGAGAGATTTCTCACCCTCAAACACGAACAATGTAGTGATCTGCCAGTGTGGATGTTATTAATGTGCTCTTGTGAGACTCAGTATGCTACCAGGAAGTTTCCTCCATATTCACAACTGATCTTGGAGCACTGAAGTGTTTGTTTTTCCCTCGAGGATGCTGGAAACTGGTTCCCGTCCTTCTGTGTTTCAGGGTCTATCTCCCCCTGGGTACGCTAAACTGCTTGTGAAGCCCAGCAGAGAGTGAGAATGCCCTGAGCCAGATGACAAAGTGCTCTCCTGGAGACCCAAGGCTCTAGTTCACTTTCATTCAAGCTCCATCATGCATTTTGTGGGAGGGGGAAGCAAGCTGCTGAAGTGCCTTACACCTGCAAGGAGCTCATATCTGCTGGCTCTGGGCGGAGGACGGGGCTTCCTTCAGTCCGTGGTGAGTATCTTGCTGCTTTCTAAACCAGAGCTGCAGTTCTCCACATCTAGTTGAAAATATTCCAAGGGCCAAACAAGATCATCAGGAATTTATTACTGGTATTGTTGGGTTTATGCAAAGCCCCGGTCTCTTGGTCATGGACCCGCAGCAGTAGGTGGGACAGCAGTTTTTTCCAGTCTTATTTCCTGAAACTGTGGTTTGTTTTCTGCACTATTGTGCCTGCACAAGCACCGAGCATCTGGAGGGCCACTTACCCCATGCACCTCTGTTTTCCTGTGTAATTCCATCCTTTGCAGGGCATTTTGGTGGAGAAGCTTTGGGGACGACTTGCAGGATCTTTTCTCCTCCCCAGCCCTGCTCTTCAGCAGCAGCTGACACGGCTCCTCTCCACCTCCCTGCTCTCTTATAACCATGGCCCTGGAATTCTGCAGCCCCCTGGTTCAGAGAGGGGCCGTGGCCTCCCCTACACGCTCCGTAGTATTCATTTTCCCCCTTAATGTTTATAAAAGACTTCTGCACATAACTCAGATGAAAAACTCCCTTGTGCTGGGCTGAGCATTGCCATATGGCAGAGCAAACACACATCTAAAGGGGACGGAAACTCTGGGTATGTAGTAGGTCCACTTTGCTGGGCTCTGCAGCAGCTCACTTACTCCTTTTCCATCCTCAGCTCTTGAAAGTTGCTTCCTATACACACTTCTCTTATTTTATTCTAACAAGAGACTGCAGAAAGTTAAAGCAAACCCAAAACTCCTGTTGAGTGGTAAAGAGTCACTGCTAACTGATGCCCCGCACAGAATAGATGAATACGTTTGAAACAGCTAAAGTTTTGTTTGCTTTCTGAGATCTGCTCCCGTTAGAGGAATTAAAGCAAGCCTTTTGAAGACTTGCTCTGTCATTAAATTGCTTGGCCTGATTTACCAAATCCAGGAAAAGAACTGATTTTGCTCCCTGAAAAGGAAGCCTGACTGAATTTATTAAAATGTTACTCATAAAACAAGCCCGTGGGTCCCTGGGGTGAGACACAATTAAAGTTAAAGCTTCCCAGTGTAGAAAGTTTTTTAACTGTCTAGTCTTACATCTTGACTGCAGGGAGAGGAGTTTCGACTGTACATCTAAGACATTGTTCTGCAGCCTTTGCAAGTTGCTGGGTTCAGCTGCGAAGATTTTAAAAGCTGCTTTTGTTGGCAGCCTAGGACACATCCGTGACCTTATTAAAGTGGAAGTGAAAGCTCTCTTTTTTTTTTTCCCCCCCTTTTTTTTTTTTTTGCAACAGTAAATCTAATAATTTTACAGTCAGTTGAACAGCAATAGATTAATTTGTTTAAAGTCTGCATTCACAAAGAAAACGTGAACTTCGCTGCCTTGAATACCCGAAACTACAGTGCGATATTTAAAGGGTAGAAACTATTACAACTTGCCCGAGAATGGTCCAAGCAGTTCCCTGTCACCTGCTTCTCAGCACAGGTGCTGACCTCCCCGTCTATTCTATCCCTCCTGACAGCCTCGCCGCCAGGCTGGGGCTTTGTGTGCAACAGAGAGCGCTTTCCCAATGGCGGGGCCAGTTTTCTTCAGCAACCACAGGAAGCAGCATAAAGAAAAGGTTAAGGGCCACCGCCAGGGTCAGAACGGGTTAAATTTAGTTAACATCAGAGGTTATAGCTTTTAACAAGAGCATGAAGGAAACTTATTCGAAGATGCAATTTGTTTCTTCTTTGTCAGCCATTATTTTTTTTGGCTCTATTGATAGTGACAGCTTAACAAAGTTTTTATATGCCGGGGTTTTCATCCTTTAGAGGATAAAGAACTGTGATGCAAAAAAGAGATGCAGGTGGAAGACTTTATAAAGCCTCCATGATTTTCAAATTGAGGGTTGAAAGTAGGCTCCCTGCGTGGCTAAGTCAAAAATAATTTGTAAATGTTAAAAAAAATGCACATTACAGACAGAAGAGCTGCCTTTTTTTTTTTTTCCCCCAATGTAACTTGCCAAGAGTAGTGTTTTATCCGAGGCTTTACAATCTGACGGGTTTTGTATGTATTTTTTTCCAAGGTAATCTTATTTTCTTTTTTATCTCCCTCTAAAGATGATCAAAGTCAAATGCCCTTAACAACAGTCTTCATCATCTTCCTTCAAGACTTTTTAGTGTGTAATGCATGATGCTAGTTTTTTGGGTTGTTTTTTTTTTCCCAGTTTTGTGAAGAAGCACAAGCTACAAAAGGCACTTGGTGGGTAGTGCCACCGGATGGATCTCATTCAGCTTCTTGGGATGCAAATATGGGGAAAGCTTGCTTTTTTCTCAAAATTATTTAAGAAAAATAATTTAAAAAGTAAGCTCCCTAGGATGTTTCACGTTTTTATACACAACAGCTCATCTTCTGCCAATCAATCTTTTCTTCAGAATTAATTCATACAATTACTGCTTTTTGGTTTGGTTTGGTTTATCCAAACCAATTGGTTTATCCAATCCAAAGTAAAGAACTAAGATGCGAAAACAGAATTTAATGACATCTGATAATAATTCCTAAGTACAAACTGTGTTTTGGAAGGGTTGTGGTTTTTTTTTTTTCTTTTTAACATGTTTCCCTAAAGAGAAGGAAAAAAAAAAGCTTATGTGATCATCCCGTTTTCCTATCCCTCTGCCTTTCTACAAGTTCTCTCAGCACGGTTTTAACCTCTTGGACACCTCAGCCCAATTTGGCAAAAAGGGGCCTCAAAGATATTGTGCATTTAAAATAACTATGAATATCTGTCTATTTCTAACAGGTTTTGTGACAGTTGCTGATTAAACAGAGGAGAGACCCTCAAATTACTGCCTTGTTCTGGCAAAAGAGTTCATCCAGTTGGCCAGGCGTGTGTGTGTGTGCGTGGACTGCCCGGGCAGCACAGGTATTACCAGATCAGCTACGGTACGTGGTGCCTTTTTGCCTCACCAGCTGCCTAGGGCATGTGAAAGGCTGAGGGAGTGCTGCAGTGGGGGATGTAGAGGTGGGAGAAGGAGCCAGGACAGCCTGAGGGCAAGGGATAGGTATAAGGGACGTGCTGGGGGCATATTGGTATCTTTAATTTTGGTATTTGATACTGTAGGGCTGTGGCAGGAGACGGGAAAAACAACGGAAATGGTTACGGTGAGAGATGTGTGGCACTGATGGCACTGAGAGACTGCACAAACCTTGACCATTCAACTATCAGTTATTTCACTGCTCGTGTGACAACTTCTGTTTGCTTACGGGAGACAATCCGTCTGATCCGTGGTGTCCTCGCAGTCTGTGCAGCCAAGGCTTGAAACTTCAATCTGACTTTTGTTAATTCAACTCATGCTGAGTTCCTGGCTGTGGGACTGAGACCTGATTCTGCTTTCCAGGGAGGTAGATTAGTCCTTTGAGATGCACATCATCATTTTGACAGTCCTAAGAGGATTCTTTCTGAAATCAGTCAGTATGAACTTTTCTGTTGGTGCAGACTAAATTCTTCCCTACGAGGTGGCTAGCAGATCTTGAGAAAATCTGTTTGGCTCACAGATAGAAGTATTTGTCCTGGCATGTTGTAGAGACATATACATAGACACATGGCTGGCAAAGGACTAGAGAAGGAGATTAGGGAGCTAGAGAAACAAGGGACCTTCTCTGTCCCCAAAGATGGGTAAAATGGCACAATGTGGCTTGAGTGGCTGAGGGCTGTGTGTCCTCTCTCTTTGATCCACATGCCCACAGTGGCCACCTCCCCTGGGGAGGTGACCTCCCATCGCCTAACTCAATGGAAAACAAACAAGAAAAAGTATGGCTCTCCACAACCCACACAAACTAGTATGGAAAAACACAACAAAAAATCCCAATTACTATTCTGCTCACAAGCTGCCACAAAAATTCAGCTGTGAGGAGAATAAGAGCATCCTTTTAAAAATGTAAAACTGACTCTTTTATTTTTTTTCCTTCTGAGCTGCTCTTACAGGCTTTAAAGCATTAATTTCAAAAGCTTCACAAAGGCATCAGGCATCAAACCGCCCAGGCTGAGTGGAAGCTTGGGGAGGAGAATTTCAAAGTGAGTTGCGTGGGTGATGGCTGCAGACACACCAAAGCAAGGTTATTTGTTTGTTACAAGTCAGTGATCACGGCTTGCTTTTAATGATGAAGCAGCAGAGAAGACGAGTTAGAGCAGCCCGAAGAGCCCTGGATTCCTACGGCCTAAATTTCACCTCCCTCAAGGCCAGGCTGGATGGGGCTTTGAGCAACCTGGTGTAGTGGGAGATGTCCCTGCCCATAGCAGGGGGGTTGGAACTTGATGATCTTTAAGGTCCCTTTCCAACCCAACTGATTCTATGATTCTATGATCTTTGTCCTCATGTTTGTGTTGGATGGGTGATTCTTGGCTGGGGAGTCGGGAGATGTGAGTTTTGACTGCTGTGCTGCCACTGACCTACCTGCCCTGCGACCTTGGGTAAGTCACTCCATCTCCGTGCTGCTCCTCTCAGCTTTTTGCCCACTTATACAGAATTTCTTTCTCTTTTTATTTGCAATTCTCTTCTTAATGATACGCCCGTACCACGCCTAGCACAATGGAGCTCTGCTCTCGGGTTAGGCACTGTTATAATCTCAATGAACAATGAAGAAACACTACACTGAGCACTTCACCAGGACTCCCCTGTTACCTCAGAACTTCACCGATAACCTTAATGAAAATCCTTCAGAAGACTGAGCATTCCTGCCTACTGCCCAATTTCTTGCTTTTTGTGTAGCATCTTGAACATGAAAAAACATCAACTGTGATACCTGGGTTGCCAGGAAATAATGATTTATAGTATTTCATGCTTCCTGAATCATTGGTAACATATTTTTTCTTCCTGAAATCTCAGCGGTAGCTGCAGTCCTTCACTGTGCCTGATTTTTGTCAAACTGAATTACAAAACAACATGCTGCTATATATCTTATTAATTTTGATATTTTTTCCATAACTTTGCTCTATGTGTAGGTGCAGTCCATGTGGTTGAGATTAGGGACAAAGCCTCCTCCAGAATTAATTACACAGTACCTGCAAAATCTACTTTATTTTATCCCCATAAGGATGGAGATTATCCCCATAAGGATGGAGAGCACTGTCATGGTTACTGGCTCTGCTCTGTAATCTCAGAAAAATTGAGTATGTTCTATAAGATCAGCCTCCCCTGTAAATGCTCCTCTACCAGGTCCAAGATGTCACCATCTTAAAAAATGTGTACTTGGGAAAAAAAATCAACATCCTTCAACAACACACATTCCTACCAGTCCGTAACTTCCCTAGCAGTTCCATCTGTTCCAACCAAAATTCAGACTGGATTCTTCCAGGTGATACATATGTAAAACTCATCATCCAGGGTTTTGCATTTCATCCTTTCCCAGAATGCTCTGTCTTTTGTCATTATATCAGAAGTGCTCTCAAAGAGCATCAACAGCAAACCTCTCAGAGCTAGGCCAGCTTTCAGGGTCCTGTCTAAATTGTCTCATCCCAGACTTTGTCCCTTGGTGACTTCCAGACCCCACAGTGCATTATCTACCTCGTGTTTAATGCCAATAGTTTCCCTCCCCCTTTCCTTCTGCCCTCCCTCCATATGGAGGTTATAGGAACAAGTTTTTGGCTTCAGGAGGAGCAGCTGTCTGAAACAATTTATTACTTCATGATAAAGGTGTAGAACCAGAGGATAATCAAGGTTGGAAGGGGCCTCAACTGGTCACCTACCCCAAGGGCATATCCCCAGTCACCTCAACTTGGGTGGAAAAAAAGCCTTGCTTGTCTGTGAATCCCTTCAGGAATCAGCAGGACTGAAGTGATTTTCAGATTCTGCCCTTTTACATTCTAATGGAGCATCAGGGCCCTTATGTATACATTTTCTTAGAAGCAATTACAGTTCTACAAGCTCAGTCCATTTGCAATATAAGGAACTAATCTGTATTTGAGTAGAAGGTTAAGAATTTATTTGTTAATAATTTTAAAGCACTTTAATTCTGCTGAGACATCTTTACATTCCAAGCAATTTATGTATTTGTTTAGGTTCATATGCCAGGAATATTTACATGGTATCAGACTATAAGTTATTAACATAAACATGGATGATGGAGTCACAAGAAATGAGTCATATTTTTTTTCTATAAAGAGCCGCAGGAGGTAGTTGTTTTGATAAGAAATTCAGAAACCAGCTCTGCATAAACACATAGAATTGTACTCAGAAATCAAATGAACTATTCCCATATTCAACTAAGATCAAGTGACTCCACAAACTTAGATGGTGTTAGAAGGACTGAGCAGAATTTATTCATTCTGTAAAGGCTCATATGCATTCACTATATTTAAATTTGTCAAAGGAAAATCATTCTGCAAAATGTACTAATGAGAACTTCTGTGAGTATTATTGACCATAACAGGATCTTAAAAAAAACCCTTAATTTACTAACCTGCAGTTTTAGTAACCTAAACCTGCACTGTTTCCCCATATTCAAGGTAGTATAAAATTCATGCCTGGTCCTAACAGGTAATGGAATTAGCATATGTAGAGGAACTGAAGTTTCTTGTTTGTCTGTTTGTTTACAAGGAAATAGAGCAACAGAGCTGGAATATTTTTTTTAACACCCAAAGCTCATACTTATTCATCTGAACCAACATGTTTCAACATGCCACTGAGAAAAGATAAGAGTTATTGTTAGCCATTTCATGTCTGGGTAAAAATAAAGTAGGAAAAATTGCAGTATCTTTTCTTAAATGGCCAAAAAAGGGAAAAAGTTAAAAGCAAGCCTAGAAACCGGGCCAGTTGGTGCTTTATTTAGTGGTTCTTTTTCCATTAGCTCACCCTGCTCTTGTAAACTTTGGAGAGGAATGTCATGTTACAACAGTAACATTTGCTTTGCTTTTACGGTTTCATATGTGGGTAATGAAAACCAACTGTGCTTTGTGAGCTTGAAATATAATTAACTGATGCTCTAAAAGGTAAATGGTTTCTTCTAATTATGTCTAAAAACCAGTCATGAGCCAAGCAAAGTGATTTATATAGAGTAACTGTAACAAATATCTGAGTAAATGTATTGAAGTTATTCTTCTGTTTCCTTCTGTTGTTTTAGAAGTATATTGTCGATTCTTTGGTACAGTTCCAATAAAATCAGATTTTGGAAAAAATCTAACATTTCCTTGAAGCCAAAGGCTTTGCTCTGGGATGCTGGCTGAAGAGGAGGGAAAAGCAGGTTCACGTTCTCACTGCATCAGCTTCATATCAAAATCTGTCATCTTACATCACTCCAGGCTGGATACGTGAACCTTGTTTTCCACATTCCCATGCAGTCCTCCTCAGCATCTACAAACTGACTGCAGGACAAACAGAAAAAAGACACAACATTTCCAAATTTGGATATTTGCAATGAAATCAAATTATTAGCTTTTGGTTGGCAATCAAGATATTTTTTGCACAGTGAACAAAGCTACTGATCTTTTCCTTGACTTTTAAAAAGATTTTGTCAAAATACAGACCTGAATGCTTTGATATGGAAATCCCCTGAGGTGCTTCATACCTTCATTGCCCTCTCTAGGCTGGATTTTCTAGCCGGACCAAATCTCACAAAGTACACCAGTTACTAATTTTAGTAAACTGTGCCCTAGCAGTCAAGCTCAGCCTTCAGAGGATCCCCACTTTGAGTTCCTCTGAGTGTTCAGAATGGCATGTCCCCGTCCAAATGTGCTTTGTTTGAGACATAGCTCGGTGGGATGTAAGGGGCAGAATATTCCACGGAAAGAAGACATCCTTTCAGTAAAAATGACAAGCTGCCCAGAGTTAAATTGACGTTTTCCACAAAAACAGTTTCAGTAAAAAATTTTTGGACAGGCCCTACATAATAACCGCTTCCAAAGTTTACCAGGAAAAAGGGCAGAACAACATTGTTTATTGACCATATAAGCACTTATCTTTGCAGAAGTCTCTGTATGGGTTGGAAACGTCTCCTGTAGACTGAACAAATGGAGACTCTTTGGGCGGTGTTAGTTCAGTTGCTAAAATTGCATAATGTCATTTGCATAATCACTCCCGTAGCAGTAACTACTCAATACCTCCGCGGCTACAGTGGTAGTTTGGTTGAATGCGTAAAAGAGGAATTACAGAACCTGCTTCTCCTCCCTTCTCCGTTCCCTGCCGATATGGAAAGGGCCCATTATCCGGGGCAGGCACCCAGGGATGTGCACTTCAGCAAAGGGTTATGGCCCGTGTTCATTATATGTAAATTTGCTAGAGCATTAATCTGCTAGGCATTAACATAATATCAATTGGTGCATCAGGGTAATTCTCATCCAAATTCTCGATCCAAATCCAAAACATTCCTCATGCAAGCAAAACAATTTAGCTACATATAGAGAAATGATGAACAAATTCATTTTGGATCTAACCATATCAAAATCAGCAAATATGAACCAGAGGGGAATATGACCTGATTATATCTGCAAAAACCACTGCCTTACAGGGAGTTTATTCAGTTAAATAATCAAATTAAACAAGGTAATCCTAGATGCCTATTGCTTAACTTACTTAAATAAGAAGCCATCTGGCCTGAAAGACACATGAAAATTTTCCTTAAATACTTTTCATTTCTCAAGACCAGAAATGTTTTGCATCTTGTGCTTATTTCACGTTACTTCCCTCCTAGAGTATCTTTACATAGAGATTTGGGGCAGAAGTTAATAGAAATTATAATACAAGTGCAAGCTGAACTCACTGTATTTTTAACTTGGTACTAATCAGCTAAAGGGAGTACATTAACATCCCTATTTATACAATTATTTAGCCACAGGAGAACCCATTTGTTGCTAGAGGAATGCAGCTGAAATCTCTCAGGATTAGAAGGCAAGGAAGGATATCACAAAAAGGCTGAGTTGAAATAATGGCAAGTTGAAAATAATCCAGTTTTCTATTTGAGGTTAGGGTCCTAATTTCATTAAAAGTAATTTTGTCTTTTTGAAAAAGAAACACTTTTTACTCTTCCTTATTAAACAGAAAATGCTTTGGGGTTAAAAAGCATTACTTAAGGTCTGATTCTGAAGGGGGGTGTGTGTAAGAACTGCTTTACACATGGGATCTGTCCTACTGACTTTGAAAGGATAAAAGGCTTGAGAAAAGTTATGTATGCAGGAGAGCGCTTAGGAATTGGGGCTGCTGGTGGGCTCATTGGTAAGCGCCTCTGCGTATCCTTGCTTAGAGCTGTAGATAATTAGAGTTACATGAATTGTACTACAGTAAAATTAGTAAGAGCAAATCACATTTAATTGGGGTGGAATTTTTTTTTTTAGGATGACTTTATCGAGAGTCCTTTGCTTACAAATTTGTCCTGTGCTCTGCAGTATCTGGAGAATAGAGGACCCTCAATTTTGGTATTTGTGTAATATATGCAGGAATTGTGTGACCAGCAGTTGACTTCTCTCCCTTGACGATGCAGGCCCGTGGAGCTTGACATAGTTTTCAGCACATAAGTCAATCCTGATCGTTGGGTCCCTAAGACATTTCCAATATTGACTTTCCCCACATGCCTTCAGATCCCCACTTTGCTGTGTCACTCTGGAGAGCCTGTGTGCGTGGGTGTTGCTGTCGTCTTCACAACAGGCATGTCCTGGCATTGTCAGTTGGGTAACAGGCTCATCTGCCACCTGTATTTTGCTCTGTGTGACCTGACTATTGCCATTCCCCTCCCTGGCTGCTCCCATTCTGCAGGCGGAGGACTGCTCATGCAGAGAGATTGTGGGCAGTATTGGCAGTGATGTCTATATTAGCATTTATGCTACCTGGGCGTGATGAAGGAGGACAGTTGTTAAAATAACACTTTTTCCTTTGTATCAGTGTGCAACATATGGTGAATTTGTAAAGAAAGGAAAAATTTGTAAGATGCGTAGTGTGGGCAACTATGTGTGCTAGCAAAGTGACTCAATGAGAAATTGATTCCTAGATTTAGTATTTGCCTCCTTCTACCTTAAGACTTTCAAAAGACATTTAACTTCTCTATGCTGCCATTTTCCCTCCCACCTGTTATCTTGTGAGGTTAGCCAGCAGGCTCCCTGAGGGGCTTTCACTGCATTTCACTTGATGTTCATACAGCGATGTTCATCACGGGGATATGGTTACCATGCCATAAAAAAGGACTGTCCTTCAACTGAGCCACAGTCCCTGCCTGAAGAGCTACTCCTAACCTGTGGGACAGAGGAGGAAAATCTTTTAACATTAACATTACATAAAAATATTCAAGTTAATGTAGTTGATTGGTTTTGGCATGTCAAAAGCTACCTCACTGAAGAGACCAGGCAGGTCAAGATAAAGCTGTGGTGCATTTGAGTCCTCCTGCCCAGACAGAGTCCCTAGGTGTTGCTGTCATACAAGCAAGTAGGAAGCTGTCCTGAGCAAGGAGAGCTGTAGAAAAGGAACGGAGTAGTTTTATTGGGTTTGCATGGCCAGGTTTTGGTAGTGGGGGGGCTGCAGGGGTGGCTTCTGTGAGAAGATGCCAGAAGCTTCCCTCCATGTCCAACAGATCCAGTGCCAGCTGGCTCCAATGCAGACCTACCACTGGCCAAGCCCAAGCCCATCAGCTACAGTAGTAGCATCTCTGGGATAAATATATTTAAGAAGGGGAAAAAACTGCTCTGCAACTGCAGCTAGAGAGGAGTGATAATACGTGAGTCAAACAACTCTGCAGACCTCGAGGTCAGTGAAAAAAGAGGGGGAGAAGGAGGATGTGCTCCAGACGCTAAAACAGAGACTCCCCTGCAGCCCATGGTGAAGACCATGGTGAGGCAGGTTGTCCATCTGCAGCCCATGAAGATCAACAGCGGAGCAGATACTCACCTGCAGCCCATGAAGGACTACACACTGGGGCAGGTGGATGCCTGAAGGAGGCTGTGACCCCATGGACAGCCCATGCTGGAGCAGGCTCCTGGTAGGACCTCTGGACCCATGGAGAGAGGAGCTCGTGCTGAAGCAGGTTTGCTGGTAGGATTTGTGACCCCAGGGGGGACCCACACTGGAGCAGTCTGTTCACAAAGAACTGTAGCCCATGGGAAGGACTCACGTTGGAGAAGTTCATGGAGGACTGTCTCCTGTGGGAGGGACTCCATGTTGAAGCATGGGAAGAGTGTGAGGAGTCCTCCCCCTCAGGAGGAACGAGCGGCAGAGCCAACATGTGGTGAACTGCACTGCTTGGGGGTAGGAGGCAGAGAAATCAGGAGTGAGGTTAAGGCCAGGAAGAAGGGAGGGGTGGGGAGAAGCAGTTCTAAGATTTAGTTTTTATTTCTCATTACCCTACTCTGATTGGATTCTTAATAAATTAAATTAATTTTCCCCAAGTCAAGTCCGTTTTGCCCATGACAATAATCGAGCAATCTCTCCCTGTCCTTACCTCGACCCATAAGCCTTTGGTTATATTTTTCTCCTCCTGTCCACCCGAGGAGGGCAGTGATAGAGCAGCTTTGGTGGGCACCTGGCATCCAGCCAGGGTCAACCCACCCCAGTAGTATTGCTTCACAAATTCAGTTTCTTTTTCCTAGGTCAAAATACACTTAACATCAGTTATGTAGGAATGGGTAATTAGAATAATGCCTTGTTACTTCTGATTTATCATCTTTAGGAGATTTCTGTCATTTTCTGAATATATTTCTCCTCCTGCAGCAAAGGCTCCAATATGGAAGGAAATAAAAAGGCAGATTTATCTCATTCCAACGTTATTCTGACTTTGTCAATTTGATTTTAATGCAAATGTAGGAACAAAGTATCCTTTCTATCATTAAGTTAGAATAACCTTCCCTCCTCCCTACTCTGTGCATACACACACCTTCTAGTGCTGCTAGTAGTAGTAATTAGCTCAATGTGCTAATGAGAGTTTCCAGGGAAAATGCTGACAGAATTAATTAATGGGTGAATTTCACTTTAATAAATGTATAGGCAATTTTCTAAATGCAGATGGCACCGTCCACCTGATAGGGGCTCAGCCTCGTGCTACTTAATACAGCAAGTGTCTGGGGAAAGTGGTTAATTTCTAAAATGCTTCATGATACTGATTAGAAGAGAAATAATGCTTATGTTTGCTTCCCGATGCATTATTCATTTCTCAACAATTTGGAAATGTGGCGCCCTTTTATACGTTCACTGTTTCCAGACCTGTCCCTTGAATCATGAGAAAGAAATGAACGTACAGTGTCATTAGAGCAGAGCCTCACGCGTTTTTCCTGCAAGCCTGTGCCCCTTCTCAGTCACAAGTTTTATTTTGTATTATAAAAGCAAAAGGTAGCTTTGGGACCATCCCTTTGATTATAACACAGGCTAAGGAGTGTGACAAACATTAAAACATTTCATTGCAAGCACCCATCCTTGCCCTTGCAGGTCCTGATGTTTGTTACTTCTTACAGTCCAAGCTCCTCCATAAACATGGTATTTATTAACTTAATTTTGTCATATAACATTCCCAATCATGATTCTTTGATCTTTAAGGTCCCTTCCAACTCTAACCATTCTATGATTCTATGATTCCATGATTTGTTTTTCAGTCCTCATATTAAGATTGGAAATGTTGTATGACAACAGTCATTGGAAGGGACTTCAAGATCATCAGGTTCCAACCCCCCTGCCATGAGCAGGGACACCTCCCAGCAGATCAGGTTGCTCGAAGCCCCATCCAGCCTGGCCTTGAACACTTCCGGGGATGCGGCATCCACAGCTTCTCTGGGCAACCTGTTCCAGTGTCTCACCACCCTCACTGTAAAGAATTTCTTTCTAGTATCTAATCTAAATGTCCACTCTTTCAACTTAAAATCATTACCTCTCATCCTATCGCTCCACTCCCTGATAAATAGTCCCTCCCCATCTCTCCTGTAGGCCCCCTTTAGGTACTGGAAGGCTGTTATAAGGTCTCCCTGGAGCCTTCTCTTCTCCTGGCTGAAATGTTTTTACCTGTCGGATCCCAGCAGATTTCAGGATTTTGCAATCAGTGGTGTTAACGCTGGATTACTTGTTTTACAGTGCCTTTCTCACTTGCCTGCACTGCTGCTCTTTGAACAGAGACAGTCACATACAAATGCACGTTCCCTTTCTGAAGGCCCCAGCCAGCTGCCAGTGTCCTGGTGCCGGGGACCGGCTGTGTGTGGGGCATCACCTCCTGTCAGAGACCAGAGAACAAACAGTGCTTGGCATCTGCCACAGTGCTCCCATAAAGAAGGGAGGGACGTGAACAGGTCTCAGGAGGGACTGGCACCTGACAGTGACTAATCCTGTATGCTTACAGCAGGACGTACAAACAGCAAGAAGACAGATTCTTACCTTGGTGCGGACCCTTCTGGCTTAGGAATAGTTGTGTTTGTGTGCACTCACCTGTGAGTTGGTGCTTGTGTATCCATTCCTGCTTACAAACTTGTGGAAACATGTATTTCCATTTTCTCCAGCTAGAGGTTGCCCTGCCATATCTGTTTGTAATAGCACTTGATTATCTTTTTTCTTGTGCTGTTTGTATCTAATCCCTTTTACAACTGCTCTGTGCCTGTGTCTCATATCTTGTGACAATGCTTTCCACAGTTTAAGTGAAATAGTACTTTGCTGTTCCTTTTAAAACTTATTGTTCTTTGAGAAATAGCAAATAGTCATTCTCTTTTGTTTTCTCAATGTCATTCATCATTTAACATCTCACTGTCTTACCCGTATTGATTCATTCTTTTTTGTAAACTTCGGTGTCCTTGTATTCACGGTCACTTCCCGTAAAAGCCATTCCATACTTTTAGTATCCTTAACTCATCGTTTGTCAGTTCTAGCACAGGCTGGAAGGTAGGGAGACCAGAACTGTACACTGTTCAAGGTCTGAGTACATCTGTGCTATGGCAAAATGGTGTTTTCTACCTTGCTCTCTGTTCTTTTCCTCATAACTCCTGACATCATATTTACCTTCTTGACCACCACAGAGTAATGAGCTGGCATTTCAGAGAGCTATTCAAAGATCTCTTCCCTGGTGATAATAGCTAATTTAGAGCCCATCACTGAGCATGCATAGTTAGGATTGTTTTCCCCCATGCCCATTACTTATCATTTATCAATGTTGGATTCAATCTTCCATTTTATCCTCAAAGTCACTCCACAGCATAAAATCCATCTGCAGCTCTTCATGGCTAGTTGTCATTGTTACTCCCTGACAATTTTGCAACATCAGCAAACTTTCTCACCTCACTATTCACCCCTTGTCCAAATCACTTATGAAAATGTTGGCCAGCACAGCTCCCCGGTGGTTGTCTCCTTCATTGTGAAAAACTGCCTCATCTTTTCCACCTTTTGTTTCACATCTTTTAACCACTTTAAATTAGTTATTAATCCTCATAGGAGGGTTTTTCATGACAGCTCCATTTCTGTAAGAGCCTTCATGAGGGACCCGAGTGAGAGCTTTCTGGGGAAAAAAAAAAAAAAAAGAAAAAAAAAAACGAGCACAAAGTTTCTTGTGCGCAGAGGGAAAAGTACTTATGAAGGCAGGTGAGGCAAAGCTCACATTGACCTCATTGTACCTGAAGGTAAAATGCAAGCAAATAGGAAATGAAATATCTGAGGCAAGTCTTTGGATGAAAAGGCACTCAAAGGAGCCAGGGTGCTCTCCCAGGCAGCCAGGGAATCTCAGTCATTCCAGAGCTTCGGACCCTGGCTGGAGAAGGCCCTAAGAAACCTGACAGCTTTTAAATCATGCTTTCCAGTAGTCGGTGCAAAATCCCAAGCCTCCATCCACAGAAGCTGCAACTCTCGATATTTTATTTCTCAAGTTCTCCAGTAACTGTCCTGGCCAAAGATAGTGTTGGTCCAACCTTCTGTAGTGGTCCCCATGTGCAACCCACATCATGTCTTTGAGCAGCACCTGCGTACAAGATGATTTCATGTCCCTCATTTTAGATAGCAAATTATCTTTCTCCCAGACAAATCAGATATTAATTGCCATTTATTACCGCAAATTATTGTAATTAGAGCTGGTTTGCTGTTAACGGGCCACAAAAAAAGTGAATCGCTATTTAATTCAAGCTGCCATTTCGTGATTTAATCGTGACTTGCCTGTGTCCTTCAGGCCAGCAGCAAAGGTCAGGTATGAACTGTGCTGTCTGGAGAGTGCAGTGAGCTCCCTGGGTGGAACGGGGGCTCTGGGGGACAGTTCATCACCTGGCTACACCTGGTAATGGAGAAGGTGGTGTTTCTCAGCTGAGAGGGGTCAGCAGTGTGAGTGGGTAGGCCCACTGAGGAAAGAGCTTCAGCTGAAGCATCTCTTCACCCCCTGTGTAAGTTCACCTCCATCTTACTCCTCCCTGGGGGTCCACCACTTTCCTCCGAACTCAAAGTTTTGCTCAGGCTTCAAAGACCTGTAGTCTCAGGGGTTAAAAATATATCTTTATGTTCTTCAAATAACTGAAGTGATAATTTTCAGGATTTCATTTACATGGTTTCTTTTATTATTCATTTAGAGAGCTTGATTTTGGAAATAAAGGTCATGGACCACAACATGACAAAACAGTTTATATTCCATGTTTTCCTCGTCAGTCTTCATCACAGAGGAAGGTGTGACAAGGTGCACGGCAAACTTCCTCTGTCTTTATCATAGCCATTTTAAAAGAAATCCAACTCCTTTATGAAATCTTACATTGTTAGGAGTTAAACACAAATTGCACTGTCAGAAGTTGAAGGGGAGGGCTGAAGAATGTTGAACTTAGGGTTGAGAAGTCTTCTGTGGGCACACACATCCCACTTTGGTCCTGACTTACACTGCTCAATGCTTTTACTGTATAAAACTGTCTCAGCAGCTGCTATAAATGTCATTTCTCTTGTTCCAAGCCATGCTGTGTCAAACCACCCATTGCATCGTGCAGGAACTATGTCTGTGCTGCGAATCGTGACTGAAAAACTGATCTGGTTTAAAAATAAGTATTTTGCAGGTGTTTTTGGAGGCGATGCCAAGAGCCCTGACTCTGTTCACAGTGTGGCTGCAAAAGGGTTGCTCCAGAGCCAAGATGTAACACGGTACCAGGTGGGCAAAGGACTGAGCTGCAGGAGTGAGGGGGGCAGAGATGTGCTGCTGCTCAACCACAAAGCCACAGCCTCACGGGGAGGCAGTTCTCCTTCCTCCACTGCTCTCATATCTCCTTTCCCTGCCCTTTCGTTCCCACCCACCACGCAGGCACCTGTGCTGTCCTGGCACCAGCGTTTCTGTGGCTGCTGAGCCAGACGGCTGGTACCGCTGAAAAATGACTTTTTGCAAAAAGGTGGGTTATTTTTCATCCAAGTAAGTAACAGTGGTCCTGGTCACCCTGCACTGCACAAATGACTGTGGTGGCACAGTTGGTGGGCAGACTAGAAGCAGAAGCAAATGCTGAAGATGGGATTGGGAGAAACACGGAATGACCGTCTTGTTAGTGGCGATGTAGAAATGTACACAACAGCAATACATTTGAAATGATTCTATGATTCTATATACTTAAAGGGAGGGTGTCAGGGGCTGGTCTTTTCTCAGTGGTGCCCTGTGACAGGACAAGTGGAAATGGGCACAAACTTGAGGATAAGAAGTTCCACCTAAACATGAGAAGGAACTTCTTTTCTGTGAGAGTGGTAGAGCACTGGAACAGGCTGCCCAGAGAGGTGGTGGAGTCTCCTTCTCTGGAGACGTTCAAAACCCTCCTGGACAAGTTCCTGTGCAACGTGCTCTAGGTAGACCTGCTCTGATGGGGGGGTTGGACTAGATGATCTCCAGAGGTCCCTTCCAACTCCATATGATTCTATGATTCTATGTATACAGCCCAAGAACCAGTCTCTGTGTCTTCCATCTCCCCCACGGTTCTACCACACACCCCACATCCAGAGAACAGGATCGCTCACGCAGCGCTGCCCCACCATCACTCAGGTAATGCCCATGTGTGGGCAGGTATTCACGATCATCTGGCTGGTTGTAACATCCTCAGCGGTGGTGTTGACTTTGCACCGGTGGGATAGATGATGCTGTCAAACTCCAGCAATACCAAGAAACATGCCTCAGCACCACGTGGTGTCACCAAGGTATCGCAGAAGTGTTTCAGGTGGCCATGGGTGGGTGCAGAGAGCTTGCTTTGTCTCCTGACTAACCTGGTGCTTAATGGTGGAGGTGACAGCAAAAAGCAGAGCCTGTCTCCTGAGAGGATCACATGTGCCCTGGGTAGGTGTTGTTGAGACTGCCATAGCCCAAGGGCCTGATTGTTCAGTGTCATGAACGTTTGGGCCTGTGATGCTGCTAGGGGGTTGGTGTGCCTTTGGAGCCCAGGGAAGAGCCCACACGCAGGCAGAAGAGTCAGTGGCTGCTCCTGACACTCAAGGCTCTTCATGTACCTGTACATGTCCCTCATATAGACTCCACAGCTGTTGAGTGTATTAAAATGCACAGTTCAGACATGGCAGTGTGACACTAACACATCCCTATTAGCAGCTTACCCTCTAAAGGGTAAGCTAAAAGCCATTTCCAAGATACAAGACACAAGACAAAGTCGGTGTTGCTGAGCAGGTTTCTGTGTCATCTCTCCTCTGTGTGAGGGGGTTTCCTCTCCTCACTGTGGGTCAAAATAAGTAAATGCTCCAGCCCCCCCCATGAGCCCAGGGCACATGTGACAGGTAAGTAGTGGAAGTTGACAGCCCATGACTACCTGTGACCCCTCTGGCTTGGTAAGATGACTGTCCCCTGTGCCACCAGGGAAGGTGCTTGTTTCCCCAGATGCAGGTAAGTCAGAAATCTGGATTTCCAGACAACTTTTTCTCCAGTTCTTTTCCTTAACCTGCGGAAGCAAGTCATACCATCCCACATCATCCAGCACTGCCCTGAGACTCTCTTTGACCAAATAATTTCTCCATTTAAAGTGGTTTGTTCCAAGCTGGCTGTAAATCATGCAGGTTGAGTGTGTCTTCCTCCAGATCTCTCTCGGGCCAAGAACACCCAGGTGGACAAAGCACAATCCTTCAGAGAGCAGCCCTGAGGGTGGCAGAGCCCCAGCAGCATCTAATGTGGGTGAAGTGCTGGGACATCCTGGGCCCCCAGGGGCACAAAAGCTCTATATACCAGCGCCCTGGAGGAAGGCTCAGGCAGCCCATCACTGTGCACACAGTGTTGAAAGGAAGAGGCAACCTGCTGTCATCCACTAGGCATGAAATATGCTCCATGGCAAAGCCTTTCCAAGGACACCTACTCAAGGGGCAGCAAATACAGACTGCAGCCTCTGAACCCTCCTTTCCACTCTTCTCAGGAAGCTTCTCTGGAGAAAGCTGTTCAGAGAGGGAAGCATTGCTGAGATTAAAAGCTCTATCAGTGCTGGGATAGTAATTACCGGTGGGTAATCTGCTCATTTGGGGGGAACTGTGTTTGCCAGTTATTATTTTTATTTGCTGCTACAGAAGGAAACACATTTCTGTCCATCTTCAGAAGGGAATGGTGGTGAAATTCTTCTGGGTGAAAGGAGAGAAGGTTTGAGAGAATTAAGGAGGCTACAGCTCTTCTGTTAGTAACAGCCTGGCACACTCCATGCTGTGGATCATTTTCCTGGGAAAGAGGCTGTGTCTCTGCATCCAGCCTGGAGAAAGATGCAATAAGCAGCTATTAGCATCATGCGCAGGTCGCTGTGCGCTGCAGCGAGCTGGCTGTCAGCTCTGCACCAGGTTCCTGCAATCTGCGCTCTTTGAGTGGAAAAGTCCTTGAGAATCCATCCGTTTCTTAAAATTGAGAGATTTGATGGAATTCACCTGATGATAACTATGTCATAGGATCGGTTTGGTGTTGTTTGGTTTCCTCCTACACCGACGTGTTTGTCTCTGTGCTCACAAACTTCCATCTTCAGTAAGCTGCACTCTGATGGCTTTGGATTTGGTTTGCTGCTGCTAAAATTACCGTGCTAGCCCACGCCTCGGAGCGGCTTGTGCCAGGCTGCTCGCAGACTTTTAAGACAGTCTCATGGCCCTGATCTTAACATGCTTATATTGGCACTTAACACACTCTCCGTAAGCAGGGGGAAAGGAAAAATACTTATGGGGGTGGGAGGAAGGGATTTCTTCATAACCGCCCAGATTGTACTTCTGGGGTGTGGAGGAAAAACTTAAACCCAAACTCTGAAAAGCCCAGTACAATTCCAACTAGTGACAACATGGTTTTCTGGGTTACTCAGGCTGGGATCTGTTGCAAAGCATCTGGTTGATTGATGGGAAATCTGATTGTGATTTTCTGTGCTGCTTACCGTGTCAGAGGGACCCATCAGGTGAACAGGGGCTTCTGGGGGATTGCACAGGCAAAGGCAGGGGGCAAGTGCCAGACATGAAGATGTTGCTGCCCTACATCTCCAGCAAAAGCATGAAGAAATGGGAAAAAATGCTGTCCTGTCTTTCTCTGCACCCTCACCAGCATGCCTGCAGCTTTCCCACCATCTGTCTGTCTGTCTGTCTCTTTCCTTAACACACATACATGAGTAAGAGCAATTCTGGCAAGAGGCAGGATTGAAGGATCTAAAAAGCACATTCCTTTCCCTATTTGGGTCTCCTCTTGCAAAAATACTGTTCATTTCCATTGCTATTGCATAAAGTAAATGCTAAACAGCCTCCATTGGGGAAAAACCAGAAGCCAGGCGGGTGGCAGAGCAGCTGAGGTGCTAGACATGGGGCTGGTGGCCTGAGGAGCCCCTGACACTTTCTGGCTGGGTCTGCTGCTCTGCAGTGGGGACGGTCGCAGTGGCCGTGACTGCCAAAGCTGGGGCTGGCCTCGGGCTGTCTTTGTCGGAGACAAGCATGGGAATCTTGCGGGGTTTCATCTGTTTATAGTGGAACAAGAGGAGCTGGTATTCAAGGACGTGATAAATCCCATGATAAATCTCTCCCTTCCTGCCTCCACCACACTCCTGTGCATGCCAAGGACCTCACAAAACTCCTGCTTTCTCAGAAATTTCGTGGTGTATATTTTATTTACAGAGCTAAAAGTGTGGAAAAATGAGCAAACACAGTACAGGGATGCACTATTTAAGTGTTTCCTCCATCATGGTCCTTCCTGGCATGATTCTTAGCTGTGTGCCCAGGTGGGCTCCCCACTGACCCAGCTTTTCAGCCTGCAGATCCTTCTTACAAATTCACAGCATTTAAGGGCAGAAAGGAACCTCGAATCGCCTGGGCAGAGTGCCTGTCTATCACAGGCTATTACATTGCATTTGCTCACCTCTGCCTGGAGCCCAATTATTCGTGTGGGAATACAGGCATCCAGCCTCGCGCTGCCACCGGCTGCTGCCTTTGGCACTGAGACTTAGTGGTTAAGCACCTTGGCTGGAGGAACTCTGCGCTCCACCTCCAAGCTGGATTTCTGGGGTCGCAGCTTCACTCCCCAGCTCTTGCGATTACTTTCTCCTCTATCATCATCCAGCCCCTTCGCAGCTCCTGCCTTCTGCCTGAACAAGTTCATACAAATTGCAGCAAGGTCAGCTCTCACCACCCTTTATAAGCTCTTCAGGTTTTTCACAGCAGTGTTTTCTCCAAGTCTTGAAATGTGGTGGTGTTTTGGTTCTGTGTGGGTTTTTTTCTGTAACTTTTAAAATATTGAATACCTTCCAAAAATGCAGAGGCCAGAAGTGTTAGTATGCATGATTAAAATAGCCTTTTCAGCCCCAGTTGGATATGCAGGGGTCACAAGGGACCTTTAGGCACACAAGGGACATTTTTTCCCACTTTTCCCCTGAATTCCTCATCCCTTCTTGGCCACAGCCCTGCTGTCCTGCTCCCTTCCTTACAGCTTCATGTCTGGATCCAGGATTCAAAAGCCTTTTCTTCTCAAGGCTCAGCAGACTGAGAAATCCAGCTTATGGGGCATAGCTGTCCTGTGCCTTCCACTGGTCCCTAGGCCACCTGGAAAAATGCTGCTCTCCTGGCCACTGAGAAGACTGCCAGACCCTGCTGAACCCCAGCAAAGCCACCCCTGCGTGCTGAGTGCTCTGGCACCGCTGACAGCTGCTTTCTCCTTTCAGGTATGAAATTTTTAAAATGATTTCTAAAAAATTACTTTTATCAACTTGAGGAGATGAAGTGATGCAAGAATCTGGATGGCCAGTGGAAAATGCAGACAAAGCAGCACAAAAGCAGGACAAAGCACCAGGACCAAATGCAGTAATGAGGAAGAAACCAAAGTGAAGGTCCCAAGGGCTTGGGCATGCATGGGAGGGACCGAGCTCTCCAAGCCCCAGCTGCTTCATGGAGAGCTTTTAGGTGGTGGCGAGGCACTGGATGTCAGCTTGGACAGAAGCCCAGCCCAACCACAACATCTCACCTTCAATGAGTGGTGGGAGAACAGGCTCAGAAAGCCACTGTAGCCCCAGCAGGATGGTGTAACCTTGCCTGGCAAACCCACCTGGCTGGGTTTTATGTCTGCCTTGGAGTCCTGGGTAATTGCCATTTGGCAGAGGTCCCCAGTAGCTGCTCCAGCACTTTATAAGTCCTCACTTAGGAGGTTACTGTAGAAACCCATCCTGGTGCAAGAGCTCATGGGACATTTGCCTGTGCACCCCCACACAGCCGGAGCATCTCCAGCCTTTGGAAAATGCTGTTAGCACAGTGGACGGATCAGCTGTCCCTAAACTGATGGATGCATTGTCCATCGCAAGGACATCGAGCCAAATTTGCACTGGTGCAAATAGATGCAGCGCCTGTTAAATGTGGTGCAAAAGCAGGTGTATAAACCAAAGCTGAGTTTCAGCTGGAGTATCTTTATTTTGTAATAAATCACTAAACGGTTTGTCAGATTTGATATTCTCTCATAAATGTCTAATTAAGGAAAAAGCAAACCTCTGCTTCATAAAATCCCTGACTGATAGTACTAATAAAATGTCATAAATGCAATGAATGTTGTGATAATGCTTTTAGAGACTAATTGCCTTTCATTATCATTAGCACCGAACTGGATGAAGATACTGCTGAGCTGCGGTGGTGTCACCAGGTGCAGGACAGGGACTGGCCATGAGGAAGAGGAGAAAGGAGGAGTCTTTGCATCAGTGGCTGGATTTGGTGCCTTCCTCACCTGTCCCTGGACCAGAGACCACCTTGCAGCCGTGGGAGTGGGCAGCCCTGTCCCCACACCCTCGGGAGTTCACTGGCATGGGTTGTCCCCATGCCTGCCCTCTGGCCCATGGAGCATTATCTTTGTGGCAGGGAGCTGAGCGTGAGGATCGTGACTTCTACCACAGCAATGTGGGAAGCCCCCACCTCAGCCCCTCAGCTGTGTTCCAGGCAAGGAGGAGGCTGCTGGCTCGATTTTCATGCCGCCGGACGGGGATACAGGCAGAGCTTTGCTCCTTCCCCGGCGTCACACCAGTGAGCTCTCCCTGCATCCCATGCAGCTGTACAAGGGCTTTAGAGTTGGAGATGGTTGCGTGGAAATTATGTGGAAATATACAAATTATTTCATTATGCCGCTGGCATGAAATGCCACACACAGAGTGGATAAAAACTTGGCAGCTAGAGAAATGGGGAAAGTGAAAAGGAGTTCAAAGAGGGATGCTAAGCTCTCTCATCCTCCTCCTGCCCTCTGCGTGAGCAGGCTGCAGGGGGAAACATACTCCTGAGAAAGCGTGACATCTCCACCTAGCTTTCCATGGCTCCCTCCATTGCCTTTGGTTAATGGGGTTGAACATCAACACTTTGGCTGGAATTTATTCATAGATCGAAACACCACGGTTGCAGTACATGCAGATTCTTCCCAACCTCATCTAGTAAATCGTGAGTGGTAGAGAGAAGGAGGAACCATGAGCTCCTGTTTTCTTTGTCCTCCAAAGCAAAAAAGTCAAGACCAGCAGAAAGATAAGATTGCATTTGATGAAACTAACAAATGACGTTGAAACATCATTTGTTGACTAACACAGCAGTGCCGGGGGCCAGGGAGGGATGGGACAGTACGTGTGAAAAACCTGGAGTTACAATTTTTTGCCAAAATATGAATAAACCTTTCTAGCACACGTGTTTTCCCACCCCTGCCTGGTGTAACTCTGCCTGTTGGTTAGATGGTTGTACCGGTCCAAGGCCAGAGGCTGCCCCCACCGACCCAGCATCGCTCTCGCCCCGAGTCCCACCTCCCACCCAGGACCCCTCCTGCTCCAAATCCTAACCCTGGCTGGCTTCTGCTGACCATGTCCAGCCTCACGCCGGGAGCCTCAGCAATTAGATCATTTAATAAACCATCTCGTTTGGGGCTGTTTCGTGTAAAGCATTTTACCTGGCTTTATTTCTCGCATTGCTTTGTATTCCTTCAAACTCCAACCCCGCAAATCGATGCGGTGCCGCTATTGTTGCCTCTAAAATGTTTACTCCTGGCTCTCTTTAGGACCTAAAAGGCTGAAAACTGCATCGTAATTGCCCAATTAGTCCTAATGCTGCGTAGTGTTGACTGTTTAGTTACCATATATTGTGTACAGAACTAATTGTGGTGAAAGTAAATGAATGTGAAGGAAACAAACAAGCTACTAGAAAATAATTACTTGGAGTGTTTCTTTTTAGTACCCGTACAGCAGATTTCATTATAGTCAACAGCTTCTAAAGCTGCTTGAAATAGCGGTATTTGTCATTTTCATAGAAACTTGATAATGACATTAATTTATCTTAATGGTCTGTTCTATTGTTATAAATAGTAAAATTAGCTTAAATTGTCTTGCTTTTGCTGGTTTTGGATGGCTCCAAAGGGCCCCACAACAGCAGATGAGTAGATAATTTGGTGTGCTTGACAGATTTCCAATAATTTGTTATGTGGAACATGAGGTAATGCTAGTACCATTAATGTTCATTTTCCTCTAAATTCATTACTGCCCTTTTCCCTTTTATCTTTTTTAATGTCTGGGCCATTTTTCTATATTTCAAGTGGAGCTACAAAGCCTATTCATATTCAGCTATAGTAGCTATTAACATTCTGCACATAGAGAACATCATGTAGAAAAACAACTCTTTATGAAATGATGAGGCTGGTGGCTATTTATGCTGGAAAGTAGGCAAAATGGGTTGTTTGCTGGTATTAGGGATTGGCTGTAATTAAGTCAAATGTAATTTTAAAGAAATTTAAATGTTTTCATTTTTATAGCCAAGGTAAAACACAATTCAGGGAAATTCTAAGAAGGTGTAAATGCATTAATAAAAACTATTTTCCCTGTTTTCTGCCACTCCTGTTGAAACTTCACCGAGGATTTTATGCGCGACTAGTTATTTGCACAATATTTTCTACCCAATTTAATCCTAATTAGTCTTTGGAAAGTATTAACATTAACGGTACTTTCATGTGGGTTTGCTGATACGGTAATGATCTGAACAAACAGGAGAGCTTTCCATCAGGGAAGAATTACTTTGTCGCCTTCTCCTTGTCTTTCTTTTTACTTTTGTATCTAACTAACATCAGCATCCTCTTCCCCTCCAGGTGCAGAGATGCAGAGCAATGGAAGGGGGGGAAGGGCGTGAGGTTTCCCTGTCTATATCTCACCACTGTGGATGTAGCGTATACGAAAACCCATGCAGAAGCAGTGACACATGAGGCTGACTGACTGCCATGGGGTGACTGTGGAGGGGTGCCTGGCACCGCAGCCATGTCCCCATGATGTGGCCGGGGAGCAGAGGTAGGACAGGAGGGGAAGAGGGGCTTTGCTCTAAGGGAACCCCCTTGCTCCAGCCCTGGCAGTGCCTCGCAGGTGAATGGTGAGGGTGAACCTCTGTTCGTCCAGGTGGATGGGGGATGACCCTGCAGACACCCTCTTTCTGCTGGAAACATGAATGCTTCCACCAAACCATGTCGTTTTGATGAAACTTCAAAGAGAAGTGCTCTTGAGTGATGGAAGTATTTTTGAAAATTCCCGTTTCATTATATTTCAGAGTAATTTTTTGAAAAAACTTCATTGGGAATGTTCTTTATTTTTACATTATTTTTAGTGTTCACAGAATTGCAGAATCATAGAGGGTCTGAGGTTGTCAGGGATCTCTAGAGATCATGTGGTCCACCCCCTTGCTCAAGCAGGGCCCCCTAGACCTGGTTGCCCAGGACCATGTCAAGACAGCTTTTGGATATCTCCAAGGTGGGAGCTGATATTTCTTCAGTTTTGGTGTATCAGGCTACAAGCATCTCTGACAGACCATGAATTAATATGATATACAAAAAACAGTGTATTATTTTAAACTTCTCTTTAAAAATCAGCTGCTGCTTAAGCCCAATGGAAATGTCCTACCTTGAAGTCCACGTCCCAGCACTGCCCCACACTTCGTCTCCCAGGCTTAGCCACACAGGAGGGCCCTCTGCTAACCCCCTCATCGGTCAAGGGGCATGAAAGTCTCCAGCCCTTGCTCGGGCCAACATCTAAGTATGGGAAGGGATCTGCTTCCTGGCCTCCCTGTTGCTTATGGAGGCATGATCAGAAGAGATGCTCAGCCTCCAGGTGGGTGAAGTCAGCTGAGATGGACCCTCCCCACAGCTGCTCATGAAGTGGATGGGCATTTTCCCTCCATGAAACTGGGGACGCCAAAAGTGAGTACCCTAATGCCAGCTGGTGTCACCACCCGGCTCCCTGCAGCCAACAGCAGCAGCCAGCGAGGGTGCAGGTGCTTTGCCAGGAGTGGTTCGTTCCTAAGTTACCTGATGTTACCCCTAAAGAGATCACGTTTCCCTGACAGCCCCAGACAACCAGCTTTGAGCTGGGTTTTGTGCGAGATGCATCATTTCCAACCCAGGAGCATCAAACTGGAGGTGGCTTGAGGTGATGGACCCCAAGCGTGGACCACCCTGAGTACCCCACCCCTTAGGACTCACTTGGGCACCCCATTTTTATGTCTTTCCCTGTGTGCTTAATGTTGTCTAATACCACACGCATGCTGGGAGGGGAGGTGAAATCTTCATTGCTTAAAGTTTCTTGACTGTTCTCAAAACCAGCCTCTCTCAGGGCCTTTACACCTGACTTATTTGGAAAACTCCTCCTGTCTATGGTGGAATTCATCTCACCCGCCTTTAGACACTATTGTGCGAGAGTCAGTACCTCGGCTGCTCATCCCTGCTCCCTTTCAAGACTGGGGGAGGAAAATGCTATGCCCACAGTGTGAGTCATCTGATTTATTTTGGACAACTACATTAGGATGAGATGAACGGCACCTAAAAGTGCCAATTTCTCTCCATTAAGGAGAAAGGGAGCCCAAGCTCCCCGTAATAAACATTAGGTATCAACATGACAGATATCTGTGCCTGGGCAGAGTATCTTATCCTCATGCCTCCCAAGCAGACTGTCAGCAGGAGGGATGCTCAACTGGTGGAATTCTCCTCTATCGTGAAGCTCCCAAGAAGCTCAAAGACTGCGCAGCTACAGCCATGCTTTACTTGAAGGTAAGGAAACAAAACATAATTACGCATTGCAAAGTTTTTCTGGACTTGCAAAGCTTGTGTTTTTTTCCAAGTTTGGGCTAATCCTTACCTGCGATCTCCCCAAAGGTCTATTTTGCTATTCCTGTCTTGTATATATGAGTTTTAAATACAGATATTTTTTAAAGATGTGTTTGTCTAATTTTTAAATTCTGTCAATGTCACTGTGCATGCTGAATTTTAAGAAAATCCATTTTTTCTGTCACTGCTCCTGTACTGAGAAATATATTGGCTTGACTGAGCAATTATAATTAAAATATCTGATATTCAAAGCTCCCAAAGACTCACCAAACGACAGTCAGACACACCTGGCTGAAGCTGGAAACGGCACATTTTATCTGTTGTTTGCAAGTGTCTGTCACAACACGCCAGGTCTGCTCCTCACTCCCTGGTTTGACAATGAAAAATCACGCTCAACGATGGGGAAATTTGCATGGCAAAGACGCGTCTCCGTGTGTCTCCATGCTCAGCCTTCCTTCCTCCTGATAATATCAATGGGGTTTACATTTCAGGATCACAACCCATATTATTGGTAAAAAAAAAGCAGTTCTCAAGCCCAGGTGAGCAGCTGTTTATTCTTCCCTGTGAGCAGCTGTTTATTCTTCCCTGTGAGCAGCAGGCTGTGGGAGAGCTACGCAGCCTCTGAAGGATGCGGCTGATGAAGCATTTCTCCTAAGCCAAGGAAAGTGTCCATCTGGCTGCTCGTTTGTAAAATAATAACCCAAGAACGAGCCTCAAGCCTCGCATCTTTTTCACGCCGGTTGACTTCACCTAGAGTCCACTAGATGAAGTTGTGGCCAGTGCCTGGGAAGACCCTGGCCACCCACAGCAGATGATGGACACCATGAGGCCACCAGCATCAGGCAGCGGCATGGCGGCAGGGCCTGCCCTCAGAGTGGCTCTAAGCAAGGGGCTGTCAGCATTGCCACTGGAACCTCCTCTTTCAGGGCTTTCACATGTGTGAAAAAGGTTGATTTGCTTTGGGAGCCTGCATGGAAGAGTGTATTTAGGGAGCAAGTTTTTTGGTTTAATTGTATTTCAAAGAACGGCCGTTTGAATGCTCCAGCCATGATAAACAGCAATAGCTGAAGAGCTGTGGTGGGCTCAGCAGTGTCAGGTTCACAGTTGGACTCAATGTTCTTAAGGGTCTATTCCAACCTGAATGATTCTGTGATTCTTGTGCTCACACAGCACAAATTAAGGCAAAATCAAGATGTTACAGACACCTCTTGTTGATAATCCATGTGCAGTGTAGTTGCACAGCCCATGAGACCATAACACACACAAACACCTGGAATTAACCAATTCTAGCAATAAATGAAGGCTTTTCTGAAAGTAGATGAAGGCATTAGACTTCATTAGATTGGGGCAAGTTTTCCTCTGCCTCGTGGAAGATGGGTGTGCAGCAGCAGCCATCTGCTGAAAGACATTTCTGTGGTGCTCCTTGATGGACTCCACTCTTGACAAAAAAATCCCTCCCCCTACTTTCCTTGCCAGAGAAAATAACATGAAATAAGTGTAGACAGAAATGAAGCTTTCGGATGTCTTCCAAGCCTGCGCTGGGTCCTGGGTGAAGCTTGCAGCAGTACTTCTGGTCCATGGGTGCTGGGTGAGTGGTGGGGTCAGTCTGTCCCGGGTCTTGGTACATTGGGAAAGGTATAAAATATATAACAGGTGAGGGGAAGGTAAATTAGTAGATGAAGAAGCACAGGAAAAAGGAGTGTGGAGGGTTTTTTTAACCGAGGTAAGACTGATGTACAGCTGGGTGAGGAAGCAGGGCTGTGCCTCAAGGAGCTGCGAGTCTGGAAGGAGAACTAATAAGCGAAATTCAGTCTTGCCCATACTGGGCCACCCCAAAGGCTGCAAATTTTTAGGTGATTATCTATAATTTGTTACCTATAACATACAGATTTTTATAGTTAATTATATGGGTAATTATAATATATGAATAATACATTGATCATGAAATTATATTATCTATAAAATATACCAGAAAATTACCTACAGTTTCCCTGTCCTGAGGTTTTGACTGACTATGCACCCTTATTCCTGACCACATCCAATCCTTCCTACTGGCTGGGAAGCAGGATACTTCCAAACCTCATCCTTGTCCGAGTGCTGCTGTTGAAAGGGGCTCTAGGCCCAGGCCAGGGGTTTTGGAGTGTGTTGCTGGAAGTTTGGGCCACCGAAGCTCCAAGAGGACACCTGAGGAGGCCACGGCACTACAGGCTCATGTATAGACCCCCTGACTAAGGGAATATTTTGCTGTGAGTGTGGGAGTCCCAGGAGACACAGCTGGTGAAAAATATTTTTCTATGGTTGATGTCTCACTAGATTTCTAGCAGTAGCTTTTGAAAAGCGGGAAAAAAAAAAACCCAGCAAGTGTTTAATTCAAGAAGCTTCTTGTGAAATACAGTTTCTCTAGACTGCAGTTCAGGTTGCTCCTGACAGCTGAGAGATATGCTCTGAAAACAACCATTTTTGATGTCAGGAAAGATACTAAAACTTGCATAGATGATGCTATAATTCCAGGGAAAGGCAGTAAAACTGCCAACACTGATGCACAAACAGCCCCCTGCAGGGGGAAAAAGTGCTAGAAACTACCACTGTCCTACTGACAATTAGAAAAAAAAAAAGGAATAAGTATTACCCTTGGCATTCTCAGAAGCCACCTCCACTGCAGGTGAAAAAGACAGACAGATGGAATGTGGCTTGGCAATGGATCAAGGTCTAGGATTCAGCAGGGAAAAATCGCTGGGATTTTAACTCTCAGAAGCCGTATCATAAGGTCCCTTCTGAAGAAGCACTTCATTGACTTCGTTTCAGTCCACAGCAGGTGGAAGCAAGGACCAATCACACACCCCAGGGGGCACAGCCTGAGGGGAGGACTTCTTGGGCAGGAGATGGGTTCCATCTAAACATGAGGAGGAACTTCTTTACTTTGAGGGTGACAGAGCACTGGAACAGGCTGCCCAGGAGTCTCTGTCTCTGGAGACATTCAAAACCTGCCCAGACATGTTCCTGTGCAACCTGCTCTAGGTGGACCTGCTCTGGCAGGGGGGTTGGACTAGATGATCTCCAGGGGTCCCTTCCAATCCTGTATAATTCTGTGATTCTTTGAACCTGCTCTGGACCTCCAGTATCCTCAGTGTAGAGAAGCAGCAGGGCTGGTTTCACCGCAGGAGGTGCAGAGTTGGATCCTGGTCCATCCTCAGCCCAATTCATATGCAAAAGGCACTGGGGAAGGAGAGGCCACTCACTTTTCTGCTCTCCTGGAGAGCGATGCCCTGGACGCACCTCTGCTTGGCAGGCAAGGAGCTATGAAAGAAGGCAGATGCAGCAGAAGACACGTCACCTATTTGTGCCCCTGCCTGTGGGGCAGGTTAACTGGGGTGTAGGAGAGGGGCTGGCTGCTGTCTCCCCAGGATTGGTTGCAGCCCACCAGCAGCACTCCAAAATTTGTCAACTATCACAGTTTGAGTTTAACCGAGCCGAGCTGGAGATGGCGTAACTGAAATTCAACAAGTCTCAGAATATTTGCTGCTCTGCCCTTGCATGAACTCACACAAATTTATTTTTCAAGGTTTATAGTAAAACTCATTCGTGCAGCTCAGGCCAGGCTGGAGCTCTTTTCTGCGTCATTAATTCCTTGGCTTGTTTTTCTGTTTCCAAAGTTCTCTGCAGGTCACTCCCCCCAAGTGCAGCGAGGGATGGAGGAGCACATTGAAATCATTATTGATAAACAGTTACATCTTGAAGCTACACAGAGCCATTACTTCACAAAGACGGGAACAAAATGGTTTTGCATCGTGTGAATTATTTTCCTATTTGAAACACAGAAATCTCTCTCAAATAGCTTTAAAACCCATATTGTAGTGAAACATCCAGTTTGTTCCATTAACTACTCACAGAGTCAACTGGAGAACCACTGTTATTAATTTCAATGGAAAGCTAAAATGCAGTTCATTTTCTGTAATTGCAGGCCCATCACCTAAAGACCTAGGAAAAGCTTTTAATCCAAGGCATTTTTAGAAGGGTATGATTACACCACATATCTTCATAAGGTGCATAATTACCAGGCCGTCAATCACAAAGAAACACAAAGAGCCAAACTTCTCGGGCTGTTAGAGAGCGGTCCCTTCCTGCCACCCCAGAGGCCACCAGTGTATGAGGTGCCAGGGTGGGTGATGGAGATGAGGAACCTCTCTGGGAAAGGCCAGGGTACTTCCCCCACGCAGACCGTGTGATACCTGTCAGAGACCCTGAGCCTGGAGGAAGCATTATCAGGCTGGAAGCTTGGGAAAAGCAGCACTTAGAAGGTCCTAAGGGAGCAGCCAAGCATCACGGCAGTGGGACTGGGACAGGGACCGTGCAAAAAGGTGAGAAAAAACGACAGAAAGCTTGTGAAGAAAAATCTGAGGTTAAATGCTATTTAGTTTAAGGAGGTGCAGAGAGCATCCTCAGCCCAATTCGTATGCAAAAGGCACTGGAGAAAGAGGGACCACTGGCTTTTCTGCTCTCCTGGAGAGCGATGCCCTGGACACACCTCTGCTTGGCAGGCAAGGAGCTATGAAAGGAGGCAGATGCAGCAGAAGACATGTCACCTATTTGTGTCCCTGCCTGTGGGGCAGGTTAATGGGGGTGTAGGAGAGGGGCTGGCTGCTGTGTCCCCAAGATCAAGTATTCAGCAGAATACAATTTCACTCCAATGGCACAGGAGAACCCAGCACAGCCAGATGGCTGTCCCAGGGCCAGCCACGCTCACACTGTGAGGTTTAAATTCGAGGTCTTTGCTACCTTGACTATTCAATCAAAACAAATTGTGTAGCTCCAGCCTGGCTGCGGGAAGATGAGACTCCAGCTGGAGAGAAGAGGAAAGGGAAAGCTTTGGGTCTGAATTACTGCTTGGCTGTTTTGCTCAAGGAGGGACAGCTGTGATTGTCTGCTGACATCCAAGGCTGCTGCAGCCCCGAGGTGCAGTGGCAGGACTCGTGGCCACGGGCAGAGCCTCAGCCAAGGCCACCGCTTCCAGGCAGGGTCCTTTGTACTCACAAACCTGACTCATGGAGGAAACCCAGATCAGTGGAAACACATAGATGCCAGAGGAACAACCCACTTAAATCAGGCATTTGATGTGCACCAGCAGCCCCTTTCCTGCGGCTCTTGGCTTTGGTCCTCTCCTGCTTTAAGCACAGACGGATGCCGAGCAGTGGCTGCAATGGCCAGAGATGTGACAGAAGTGACGCCGTTTCTTTCCAGGGCTACTTCATCAGTAAAGAGGAGCCACCTCTTGCTGTGTCCCACAACGAGGGACCCTTTAATTGCTTGCAAAAAGAGCTGAGTGTACTTAGCACCTCGGTGGAGGAGGACTCTGAGGTGGGTAATAGTGGTGGCAGAAGTAGCTGTTTGGGAAGCGATTTAATGAATAAAAAAGTAAGAAGCAAAAAGGTCAAGCCTTGCCTCTGCTGTGCTGCATTTAATCTGCACATGTAGGCAGGACTGCAGGCTCCCCAGTTGTGGTTGGTTTGTTTTTTTTAGCTGGCACATTTCCCCAAACACGATAACATTTTTTAACTTCAGTGGCTGACATTTTGTAATATGTTTAAGGATCTGTAATATTTTATGCTTGTAGCTTTTTGAGATTGTTGTTCCAATATGGCACTGATGCTGGTATTAAAGTCTAATATGATTAGAAAGCTCAATTGTATAACCAAGGGGTTATACTCTTTATCTATCCTAATCTGATTAAAATGCTTCTCCTCAGTAGCTTTCCACAATCGCTTTATAGCAAAACCTGGGAGCAAAGCCACCAGCACTTTGGTTTGTCCCAGATCGAGAGAAATACCAAATGGGCTCCCTAATTGCATACTGCACTCGTTACCGTACAAAGCTGAGTCCAAACTGCAAACCTGGCTCTGCTGGGCTTTACTGGAGCTGCTCAATGAGAAGGGGCTTGTGGAGCCGGTGGGATGTCCAGGCTCGCCCCGAGGCTGGTTACAGCTCGACACTTGCCTGCTTTAAGGGTAGGAAACAGGTATTTTGGGTCTTGCTGCCTGGTGCTGAGGTTGCTGAGCAATGAAGTCACTACAAGTAGCTAATGTCACGGCTACATCTAAACCCCATCATAGCATTAAACTCATCATTGTAATTACATTCTCTCAATGCTTATGATACCATCTCCCTTACATGATGTACCTTGTCCAGCCTAGTGGTAAACTAGTTAATGCAACAGAACACATCCACCTCTAATTTCCATTGCCATTTAGTGCTCATATGCCACAATTTATCACAAATCTGAAGGCACACTACGGAAAATGTGCTGCAGACAATGCGATTAGTCCACAAATAGCTAAAAGCATGAAGAAAGAGCTTGGTATTACTAAAACTTACCTTCTCTCCTTCAACTGTTTCTCTAATGATTACTAGCACTGGTACAGCAGAAGAGCTGTAGAAGACTACAGAGAGCCACTGTGGTTTTGCACCCACATACAGGATGCTTTGGGGATAAAGCAGAACTGCTAGATGAACCCCCTGCACAGCAGGGGTTACTCTGTGTGCTCCGAGACCAGAGCTGGAGAGTGCTCCTCATATGTTTACATGGACCCTTACAGCTGCATCTTAAGTGGTGGGGACAGTTGTTTTGCAGACCACCTCCCACCTGGAGGTGGTATTTGCCATCATGGCAGGCTGCTACAGGATGCAAAGTGGCCTCGATGCTACTCCATCTTCTCTCTAAACCCGAGCTGTGTCTCCACAGCTGGTTGCTGCAGCTAAAGCAGGGTAGGAAAGGTGTGGGAGGGCAGTTGAGGTTTTTGAGGTAGCTGGTACTACCTGGGAAGGAGGGTGAAGAGGGGCAGCCCCTCCTAGATGCGGTATTTGCCCCAAGGAGTCACAAAAGGGGCTCTCCCATTCCATCTCTTGCCCAATTCCTCCCCCTCCTGTGATGGGAGTGCTGGCTCTCATTCCTCCTTTGGCAAAACAAACTTGGCTTTCCTGGCTGAGGAGCATGCTGTTTCTGCTTGGCTGTGCTTGCAGCCCACAGATTCCTCCAGCCAACCTTTACCAGCAGAATTTAACAACAAAAACAACCCCCAAACCCCAAAACATTCCTTCTTCTAAAACAGCTCCAGGTGCAGTTACACCATGGCTGATGCAGAGCAGGCTCCACACCTTTGACTGGACTCTCAGATCTCTTTGATTTCCTAGTTGTCTGAATTTTTCTGCATCAAACTACAGAAAGGAGCTCGTCACCACCGTATCAATTGCAATCCATCACTGATATGGGCATTGCATCCGTATGGCACTGCTAATATTCAGGGGACCCATCCATGTGATAGGGCAACAAACAGAAGGATAACATCAACATTTAGCTAGAACTTAATATTTCTACCCATATAACATTTGTTGTACCAGAATCATAACCATCTCCATCCTCTGGGCAACAAGTAATCTAAGAATCCTTCTTCACTAGCAGCACAGATTTATGTCAGGTGTGATGAGGCCATTGCAAATCATTTTCTCTCTCTCCTTTTTCTTTGTGTTGGCAGAGATCCACTTTTTAGCCAAGTATGCTTGCTTAGAATTTTCCTGAGACAGCTGGAATGAGGACTGTTCACTGGCCTTCCTTGGTGTTACAACATCATCATCTGTGGCATCAGACATGTGTGGCCTTAACTCCATGTTTGCCACCATTGCTGCCATTCCTGGCATACTCACTTCTTTAACTCATTAGGATCTCCTATATTAGTTCATTAACAAATTTTTATGATTCATTAAAATTGCCTCAAAAATAAATGGTCAAGTTTCTTGACTAAAAGAAACTTGCCTTGCTTCTGGGTCACACTGTATCTGAGAACCAGGCTTAGATTTCCATTATACCCCCCCCAGATGTATTAGGGAATCTGCAAATAAATGAATTCTTAATTATTTTGCAATGTTGAATTTTCCCCTCAGTTTTTTTCTGACTAAATAGGAAGCTTGGAATGGCAAATGAAATATCTTCAGATTTTGCTTCACTGGCATGCTGTGAAGCAGAATAAATTGGTTTACATTCTTTGCTGGAGATCCCTAGGGTTGTTTGGGGAAGGTGTTCCTCCCACGATGCTCCAGCACACAGAGGACTAGGTCCACCACCTCACACACCAGCTCTGTGCACCTTCAGCAGCAACAATGAATTGGTTAATCTGTCTGTAAATCGAAACTCTAAAGGTCTGGCTCTTATGTTACAAGTTCAAAAGACAGTAACCCACTGGCAGATGTGGCTGGTTTCTTCTGTGTTTCTGTGCGTGGGCACGGTTTTGTTTTAGAATAATTCATCTATTCATAACCCACTAACTACCGTAAGGGATGAGAATCCAGGTTCTGGGCAACTTCACTGCAAAGCATTAAGAAATTGCTTTTAGACTTATTCCAGCTTCGCGGGCATCTAAAGATAGAGCGTACTTGCCCGCAGGAGATGGAGATGGGAACTGATTACCAGGAGGCTCAAGTTGCAGCTGTAACACTGAGGTTTCCAGCAAGACTGTCTCCTTGCATCAAATCTATGCTGTGAAAACATCCTCCAGCTGATCGGTACCAGCTGGCGTGGTGGAAAAGAGGAAATGCTGCTGGAAACTAAGGTATAGATCTTAACTCCCCTTTAAAAACCCTCCTCAGTGCTGGGATTACTGGTCAAACAGCTGGTATGCTACCCTGGCTGGATGACCATACCCTCAGACTGTTTTGCTAAGTTCACTAACTGTAATTTATGATAAATCACAGTCGAAAAGAAATATCTTTAAATTGAGTCTGCACTGAGCTACGTGTAGCTTCTGCAAAGAGCGAGACAATACTTTGAGTTATGACAATGAGTAGAATGAACTTTTATTTTCATTCATCCTTCATTAATACCATACAATTAGATAGTAATATCTGGAAAAAAAAAAGCAACCAAAAAACCCTTGAAATAATTTAAAACAGAAGGCACAGAAAAACAAACCCAACTATGCAGCTACAAGAGAAAGGGGAAAAATTATTCAGGAGAGGAATTAATTCAGAAAGGTTTTACCGCTAGATGTTCTGATCAAAAGCTACAGCACACAGAAACAAAACCACACAGTTTAAGCTAACCCATTCTTTTGTTACATATACATATAAAAGAAAAAAAAAAATCTGATTTTTGCAGGGTTTTGAATGGAAAGTGTGATTTTTAAAATAAAAAAACATTAAATCTAGTACATATGTCAAAAACTTCCCTAAAAGCTACACTAAGATGTACTTTACAAAAAAACCCCATCTGTATTAAGAGCAAAGCATACAGTTAAACAGCATCTTGGGGTGGGAGGAAACTTGTTCACAAATCAGTTATAGTATCAAATAAGTTTGGTGTTTGCTTCAGAAACAAAGGTTCTCAGTACAGTAATATACTGTAGAGGACATTCTTTTGTATTTTAGTATTATGAAATTAAACTGAGAGCATACATTACAGAGAGGAATAAAACCACTTCATTCATACGAGATTTTTACAATTATCTTTTTTGCAAAAGAGTAACTTTATTTCTTTTCAAAACAAAGCTACTGGAATTAACGACATGCGATAATATGCCCCGATATTATACCGGCTAAGTTTGAAAATAAAGTTCATGCTTCACAATTGAAATATGCTGTGATTCTCAAGTACATTCTCTGGTAATTAATATTACAATACAGAGGTCATTCATAAAATCAGATCAGGTTGGGAACCTGGTTTATAAATGAAGCTCTTTTTCAAATATGCAGAATACTGACAACACACAGGGTTAGCTCCAGGTCAACACATTTCTTTCTGTGCTCCACCTCTCTTCTCTAAAACAAATGGGTGCTTAGCCTGCAAATACCATGGAAAGGCAAAGTCTAGAAGTTACAAGTTGGTTTGTAAAAATACGAAATACAATCCAAGATAAATAGTGTTACTCTTACTGATAACTTAATAGCAGGTGCTCTCTAAAGGAAAAAAAATATAATATCCTGAAATGCAAGAGAGAATGTTTCAGCATTTGATATCAAGGCATTTGTACATTTGTCAGGAGGTGACAGAATAAGAGTGAACTTTGCAGCTAGCTTTGCAGTTGGACTTGAATTCAAACAGCCTTCCTTCCAGCCTGCCCACCTGTAAACCATAACATATGGTTTCTTAATAGCTTGCTTTTTTTCCTGGAAATAATTCTCTCATTTAGAAAGTACCAGTCAAAGTATTGTTTTCCACACATGAATAAAGAGACCTGACAACTACAATAGAAACGGTAAAAATGATCTTCGTAAAAATGTTCATCAAAATTCTCTGACATAGCAAAACATTCATTTGTAAAGTAAAATCTAATACTGCAGGCCATTCACTCAAAGGCGACCTTGGGCACACGTATTCTTGCCAGCATTGCAACAGTAATTACTTCCATATTTCTTGTTGTTATAGGATACAAACTCTGTAATATAGTAAAGTTTCCTAACAAAGAGTCCAATTATTGCACTTTATAAAAATTCCAGTAATATCAGGCTTTTGTCCTACTTTTCTATGAACACTGATGCCCTGCAAGAAAAATCTGGGGGACCAAGTTATTTCTGATGAGCAAGATGGATTACTTGAATCAGTCTGAAATACTGAATCAAAAATGGAAAGGCTTACGAATTGAAGAGACGTACCTTTAGAAAGGGATTGTGATTCATAGCAGCAGATCGATGTGTCACTGCGGTACTGACACACGTTCTCTTCACAGGGAAGAATGAGCACATGGCTATTACCTTTATATATCACGTATAACTTGAGGACTGTGCAGAGAAACCCACAGAACCACCAAGTTCTGACTCTACAAGCCTGATGGGCAAAGCTCAATGACAGCCATACCGGCGTGGGAGTTTCTCTGTGAGCCCGTGTATATCTGCATTGGCGTCAGCAATGGGTATAGCAAATAGAAATGGCTATTTCAGGATGGAAAGCTATATAGAATATGTCTGAGAAGCCTGTAAAAAAAATGAAAATACAGCAGTTTTGGCCCTGCTTATAACCAGCTGTATCAACAGTATCAATAGGGGGAAAAAGATAGAGGGGACTTTTGTGCCAGCTAGATAGTGAAACACGCTGCTTGAACCAAAGTGATTCAAAATCTAGATGAGGCTTCCAGGCCAGCAAATCACTGTTAAAGTTACTTTGTTCCTCTGCTCCTTCAGCATGGGAACCAATGCAGAATGGCTCATTCCAATCGTGGATAGTCCGTTCACAGCAACAATCATATCACCACACCTAAAAGACACAAGAAGAAGAAGAAAAAATAAACCAAATGAAGACTACTGCTCTGCAGTACCTAGTACACACCAACCAACAGCACTTCATTGCTGGGGTGACAAGTTTGCATCAGGTTGGAAGTGCAGCTAAAAAACCCAAAGGGGTTCAATTTTAAGTCTGTTTTACTACTGAACCTCATCTGGGAATTTCCCAAATCACTAGATTTCAATTCTCATACAAAGATGGTTCTGCGTTAAGAGGAGAGAAACCTGGAAAGAAAGAATTGGAAAGCTCTAACCAAGTCAAGAGAAGATGATGAGATAGCATGTGCATGAGAGAAGCATTTCTGTTTGTTTGTGTGGATTATAACACATTTACACCAAACATGGCTTTACTGTAGGAGGTGTAAGTAAAGATACTTATGGTTACCTACCACATTTCAACTGAAAACCTTGTTTTCAATGCCTTATGATTTTGTCAAATGTAACCATTTGGCTTAAAATCTCCTTCAGCAGATGGTTCAACTGAGAAGCTGTAGCTCCTCTGTGTTTTGAAGCAAGGAACTGAAATTTGGGAGGGCCCTGTTTGCTAGCCTTGAGAAAATCGACCTCGAAGGGTTAGTTTCAGTTTTTACAAACTCAAGAGAAACTTCAAAAAAGAACCTAAGTTCTTCCTACACTGAGCATGCTCCATCTCCAGGTACCTCTTCTCTGCAACTTGACTTGTATATGTGTTTGGCATCCCCCCCCCAGAGCAGTCAAACATGACTCTGGAGATCAAACAGGACTTTTCCTAAAACTGATCCTCCCAACTATTGGCACCAAAATAGATGGCAAAAAGATGGTATCTGGAGTTCTCCCAGCGCCCTCACTAGGGCAGAGCAGAGGAAGAAGAGACGGTGTGACCTACACAGGCCCAGTGTGCATTCAAAAACACTTCTCTGTCTAAACCAAGGCACCCCATCACCCAAACCCCACTGCTACAGTTCACTGAGCGGGGTTCACTCAATCACTCACTCAGCCTTTCTGATGAAGTCACTTCACCTTCTGTAAAAATCACACCACACACATAATGCCGGCAAAAAATCCTCTTAACTCCTGAACTGTGAAGTTATTTTCTTCCTTCATCTCTGGCTGAACAAAATATTTAAATAATTTGAACAAAACAGAACAGCTTCAAAAAGCCCTGCCCCAGGATAACTCATGATGCAGGTTGTTCATTGCCCATTTTTCAGTTCATATTCTCAGTGAGGCAGTACATTTGAACAGAGGGTACTACATCACAATATCACACAAAAGCATTTTTTCCATTCCTTACAAGGGGGTAAAAGTGTGACCACAACTACTCTTCTCCCCTTCTTAAGAATGATGCTTGAATTTCCATTTATGTGAAGACTCTAGTTATTATTTCCCCAATCTGAAATTATTTACTTTGGGTTGAACTGAAATCTTTCATTTAATCCAAAGTGTTTCATAGTTGGCCAAAAAAAATGTAATTTTATGTTCAGCCAAGCTATTTTTTCATTTATTTATTTAGTCATTGAACTGAAAAATCAATTACTGGCAAGGCTCTAGGCATAACTACATTTTTTCTTAAGTTACTTTGTAAGTAAAGCTACACATCAAAACCATGCCATAAAACTTCAAGTTGCATATTCTTTACTGCCACCTTCACAAAAGATCAGTTTACGAACAAGAGAACCTGTAATAGGCATTGTATGTTCTAGTTCTGAACTAATTCTACACAAGACTAAGATGCATATATGCATATTAGGCCTCAGGGCTTCATCCAAACATAATGTCTAAGTAGAATCGTATAGTTGTTAAGGTCAGAGGGGTCCTCAGGAGGACTCTAGTCCCTCCTCCTGCTCAAAGCAAGGTCAGCTGTGAGATCTGACCATATTTCTCAGGGCTTTATCCTGTTGGGTCTCAGAAACTTCCAAGGGCAGAGATTGGGCAACCCATGCTACCGCCTGACCGTCCTCATGGGAAACAAGATGGAGACAGCAGGTGACATCAGCACTGCAGCTGGGGAGGAGGACAGGAGATGGCAGAGGTGGGAGCACATGCTTGTGCTCTGACACATGCTTGTGCTCTGACACCTCTGACACCCTTTCCCCACCTCATACTTCCCTGCACCACACTCATCAGGGAGGCACAGCTCTACTGGCCTGCATGATCCTCCCCCAGCACAAGACGCTCCAGCATATTTCCTTAAGCAATTAGTTGCAGCAGCTCGTAGCTATTTAAAAGTGTTGATTATAATTATTATTGCTATTACTACTATTATTTTAGCTTACTTTAATCTTCCATCAAAGTATGCGGGAGTTCCAAGAACAATCGTTTTAATGAAGAAAGGCTGGTTCGTGTGGTTCTCCTCGTAGCCACCGACAATGCTGAAGCCCCAGCTCCCTAAATTGCTGCGCCGCAGGACTACGTCATGGCAGCTATGTAGGCAGCTGTGGAGTGGAAGCACAGGATAGCAAGGGAAAAAAAAACAAAACAAACTCATGTATATCACATATAGATATTTTTATAGTAGGCACAACACCACACCTGCTGTCTCATCACTACCACTGTGCTAAGAGTGGGAGAGCAGGGGAGGGATGGTGATTCCACTTCTGTTCCCAGAGTAATTTTGCAATATTCAAACTGATTACCAAAAAAAGCCCCACCATCTTGAGGCAGAAAAGTGCTTTGAAAGAAATAATGCAGTGCTGGAATAATCACCTAAACACAGTTAACTCTGTAAACTGACAGTAATAGAATGGCATTTTAGGGATTTCACAGGTGGCAAGAGTGGGTGGAAAATGGATGCCTGATACATTTAGTTTGCAAGTCAAAAACATAGAGCGTTTTTCTTCCACCCCCAGTCGGTTTAGGCATTTTCTACTTTAAGTAAAGATCTAGAACTCCATGCATCATATTCGCTACCTCTGAACTGATGCATCACCAGTAATGAAAATATAAATGATTAACCATTTTATTACACAGAATGTAAATTATTCAGATCATGCTTCATTAGTTGTACCAGTATACGGTATCTCCCCCATGAAAATTAATTCTTGCCAATGAAGTTGGCAATGGCTGTAATTAAAAGGAAAAAAAAACAACAAACCACAACACAGAAATTAACTTTTGGGTAAAAAAAAAGATGCCAAGTTCTTTACTGATGTACAACACTCCTTTAAAGAATAGCAGCACAACGCATAGCATAACTTTAAGGTCCACACACGGACATGTGTAGGATATAAGCAAGAAACCTCTGCTGAAGCGTGGAAAGGAAGTACATTTGCCAAATCTGAGAGCTGCTTATTGAGATTAGATAACTCATTAATTAACGGAAGAGAAATTAATTGCTAGTAAAACTCAGAAAGAGTGTGAAATCTTTGGAGGGCCAGCGCATGGGTCTGTTATCTTCAAAAGCATTCTGCTACCAATACGCCTGGTTCTTGTTCTGGTTTTATGCTTAAACTACAGACCTGAGCCCCAGTAGCCCTATCAGAGGGAATTAGCTTCAGTCAGGGCACGCAGGTTAACAACTATTTGCTGTAGTGGAGTTCTACTTGATAGCAAGCAATGCCACAATGTGCTTACAGCTATAGCCACAAAAGAGTGAAAAATAGAAGAGTAAAAATGAAACATGGTGATGTCCAGCAGATTGCAGGTCAGTCAAGGGAAGGGAACTCGCTTGGAGGGAAACCTTGAAGAGTTTTTGGAAAACGTGGTAGTGGGTTCTTGAAAAAAACCCCAAACCATGGGGATTTGTAACTACAGGCTGTGCGAGAGACCCGTGTCAAGAGTCTGTCAGAATGCCAAGTCTGTCCAATATTGTAAAGTTATATATTTGGTCCCATACATTTAGATAGCAGACTAGCCAAGAGACATGTGAGTATATACTTTGTGTTTTTATTAATAATCTCTCTGGGTGTAGATATTTGACAGAAAGTTATGATATGGTTAAACAATAGAAAAAATGACTTGTGTTCAATGAGAAGAATCCTTGTGGGCAGTTTCTGAAGGAATAAACCAAACCAATCTTCCAGCTTCCTTAGGAAACATTGCTCCTGTTCACAACCTGTTCATAAGGTTGCTGCCAACTGAACGTAGCCGAGATGGTCAGGCAGCCAGAAATAAGGGCATATGGGCTGCAACTAATAAGGTCTCTGCTTTTGTGTCTCTCACGGACTTAGCTTACAACTAGTAACTAATTAATTTATCAATTAATTCCATACCTTGGAAGTCCCAGCCACATGACCCACGATGGTGACCAGCTGGCATCGTATTCATTTTCACTGATGGTACTCAATTGTTCTTCATTAGCCTGGGGCTGCTCTTCTACAATCTGGACTTCCAGGGCTTTCAGGGCGACTACTGAAGAGGCAGCACTAGCCTTCAGCATGGCCACTGCCTCGCTGTGACTGAGGTTGGTCAAATCAATGCCGTTGATGTTCAGCAGCACATCACCTGTTCAAAGGCGCAAGTGAGAACGCATCAGTCTCTCAGAGTCGCTCCTACTGACAGCACCTCCCACGCCAGGGTTTCATTTAATACTGTATTTTTTGGAGCTGAGACGGTCTGAACTAACAGCCCGAGAATGTGAACAGCTCTGAAGCCTTACGCTGTCAGTTTGAAACATTAAAGGATCGAACTATTAAGCTGGATCAGTATCATTTATTTCCACAGAACAGATCAAATGGTTTTAAATTGGAAGAGGGAAGATTTAGATACCAGAAAGAAATTCTTTAGTGTGAGGATGGTGAGGCACTGGAACAGGTTGCCCAGGGAAGTAATGGATGCCCCATCCCTGGAAGTGTTCAAGACAAGCCTGGATGGGGCTTTGAGCAACCTGCTCTAGCGGGAGGTGTCCCTGCCCATGGCAGGGGGCTTGGAACTTGATGATCTTTAAGGTCACTTCCAACTCAAACCATTCTATGATTCTATGAAAAGTATCTCTACAAGGGTAATCTGGAAAGAGTTGAAGCTACTAAAAAATTGCCACAAGTTTTATTTTATTTCAGAATATTTTTTAAAAGCCTCAGGATGAAAACAAGAATGTTATTTACTGTCCAAGTGGTGACAAGCTGCTCTTTCACACAATGTCTCACTTACTGATGAAAGCCAAAAAAAAACCAAAGGAAAAGTGTGGACACCTGGATCACATTTGGGATGAGACTCATTTTTTAAAAGCTTTTTCCTCCCAGGGAAACCTACAGCTGGGGTGCAGCTTAACTTGAAATCACTTTTTGTTGCTGCTGTGGGTACTTTAATGTTACACAATGAAAGAGGAATTGCAATTTTTCCATCAAGTGTGTTTTTCATAGTAGTACAGAAAAGGAAGCGTACCCGTTGGTATGTGGGTGTAAATCTCCCTCTCTCAGAAGCATGTAAGGATGCTCCCACACTGTTCTTTTTAAATTTGCAATCTGTGCAGTGCTTTTTTCCCCCCTAAATTTCTTGCCTAAAACAATCTGTAACTCTGTGAACTCTGAATTGCAGAGATCCCACAGGCAGTCTGTGTTTCACATACGGCATAATGTGTTTTAACCATCAAATGCTTTGCTGTCGATGAGGCAGGACTGCCTGCAACTACACCGAGCCTACTCTCCACCTCCCAGTTCCCTTCTGCCAAGCTGAGGAACACGGAGGGGTGCTGCAGCACTCCTGAAGACCAGAAAACCCAAGCTCTCCCAAAGAATAAGAGACCATTCAGGAACCAGGGTCAATACTGATGCAGCTTTGGGGGTGAACTCGTCCAGGGTGCACTGTGGCCCATCATCAGAGCATCTCTGCTGTTCAGATACTACACTGACGGGTGGAGATTTCTCGGGCAGAGATGGGGCCCAGCCCAGCGCGCTAAACACAAAAACAGGATGCGTGCACTAAGCATCACACCAGACCCTCGGCTCAGGGGATTACCATCAGCTTTAAAGAATTTAACCAGACATTTCCTGATCTTATTTACTTCCCCTGCTACCGTTCTTTAAACATCCCTTTCCTAGAAAAGGTGGAAGTGCGATACTAAATACTCTATTTCCATTATTGAAACATGAAGCAAAGCATCCATCAGCACTTCCCTACATCTGTGAAAAGACTTTTTGACACCACCCTTCTCCAGAGCACGTACTCATCAAACAGCAGTCAGAGGCCACCCGTGCCATGAGGGAAACCAAGCCCCACCTCGTTTAATCCTGCCGTCTCTTGCCAAACACCCGTGAGGCTGTACGCTTGTCACGAAGATGGGCAGTTCGCCACTTTTGCTACCTCTGCCTCCTGCCACTGTCATTCCCAGAGATTCATGTGGCTCTTTTTTCACAGTAATGTGCTTTTCTTGGCATGTAACACACTGCGAGAGATCCTGTTTGAGAAGGATAAATAACATTGTTAAAACTTTAAAAAAAAAAACCCAAAACCAGAACAAAAGACAACTAAATACACCCCAAAGCTATAATTTGGCACTAATACAGAATGGTTTAAAAGGTACACATGCCCATGGCAGGGGTGTTGGAACTACATGATCTTTAAGGTCCCTTCCAACTCGAAGCATTCTATGACAAAGTAGTGCAAATTGGCACTACTGCAGGTCAGAAAATAAAGAAAAAAAAAGAAAAAAAAAAAAGCCACTCCTGTAGATACGTAAATATGGACAGAAAATTTATAAAGGCCCTACTTGAAAATTTCACTCCATTTTTTCTCAGCATCCCACACTGGAACAGGCTAATTTTTAAGACTGCACTACAAAATCATCTGGTCAAAGGACTGGGCACAAACCAGAAACAAATCTTTTGATGTCTTGGTGAACATCAGCATTACCTCATCTCTCAGCAGAATACGGCCTGGAACTACAAAGAAGCTTCTACGAAACGAAAACACACATGTGTTTTCATGATGACAGAGAAGCCATTCAAAGCCCTCACACGTCATGTTTTCTTTCGCAGCTGGCATGGAGAATCTCCCAGAGCACAAAGAAACAAAGGCCAATCAATGCTATAGGCTGGTAATGGGTGCCTTGTGCAGACTCACTAATGATTTACAATGAAGACCCAAACTTGAAGCAAGAAGAGATCTTGTATTTAATTTTCTAACACCTGAATTATGTTTAACCCGTATTTAGTTTTGCCCCATCAAAAGGATCTAAACCTGATTCAAAATATATTTTATTTGCTGAAGCCCTTCCCCTTCAGGATATTTAGTGATACATTCAAACCACAGCACGGACACCAGTAGTAGCATCTTAAATCAACAGAATATTTGCAAGGAATCCAAAATAACAGAAGAAATAAACTGGGAGATTCTTCCAACTACAAATACATATTTATTCCCCTGCCTTTTCTTGGAAAACGGCAACAACTGCCGCCTTTTACTTCCAATGCCACTTGGTCCTTCTGATTGACTCTGCTCCTTGCATATACATGTTAATCACATATGTAGCTATAGGTACACACACCATAGCTGATCAAGACAGCTCCTTTTTATGTCTCCAGGCTTTAAGACTAACTGGCTGGTGCCAAGCTAATATATTAACATATTTTAAGCCACAAGACTTCTAAGCCAACTGCAAGCTAATGAGAGAGAGGTAAAGATAAATGGTATGAAACATGGGAAATATCCACTTGTTACATGGAGCTTCCTACTTTGGAAGAGCCTAGGGATGGTATTGATATGTGAGGGAAATCAGCTCAGCCATTGGATCAACTTTGGAACTGTGACTGAACACAACCCACGCTGTCTGATGGAAAGTGGGCTCAAGCTCTGATACAGACGAGCTGTAGCCATCGTGCTGATAGGGCCTAACATTGTGGCATGTACTAATGGCCACTAATTGCATTCAGGAGCTTCACCTTTGTCCCTCACGAGGAAAACAAGCTTCCTAGAGCTTCACTTGTTCTCTTCTGATATGACCCAAAATTTTAAAAGAAAATAGTATCAACACATGTAAATCTTCCCAATAGAAGTATGACGTTAAACAGTTAGACAGGAGGAAAGGTGGCTTGGTTGACATGGCCAACATGACAATTATTTCATGAAATCAACTTCTCAACAGTGAGAAGCCATATTTTTCTAACTACAAAAACACCTCAAGCACAGGCTTTATTTCTGCAGGTCTTCCAGATAATTTGACACTAGCTTCATGAAAGTCTCTTTATTCTGCCTCTCTCTCTGCTTGACTCTGCAGAATCAGCAGTCTTGGAGCCAGCAGTGCTGGCTCCATGGAGAAGATGACACATCCCTCCAGCATGTTCTTTACATGCTGCATGGTGTGCACCACATCTCCTTTCCTTGCTGGTTGCAGCCAGCAGAGTGGCAACAAAAAAATAACTTTCTTGAATGACAGCTCTCCAGTAACACATGAGCCACTGTCTCAGACAAGTTCTAACAACCACAGCTGTATAAGCTCAGAGAATTTGCTTCTGTCACTGCAGTCAGCAAATCTTAAAAAATACCTAAAAGCTGTTGCATATCTTCTGTTCCCACTCCAGACACGATGCAGGACTTGAGTAGTTGGAAGTCTTCACCTTTTCTTTGTTTTTATTTTTAAGTAGGTAAGAAAGAAGATGTAACCCTTTCTTCTTGACTTGCTACACACTTATACCACCACAAGTACAATGGTATTTATACCTCTTAGAGTCAGAAACACCAACCTTATGTGAGTTGGGTCTGCTGTGAAAGAGCTGCTGGGACTGGTGTTGGTGTGGGTTGCTGTTGTGGGTCCCGGTGTCTCGGATAATACTGACCGTCTGTGACTTCAGGGGTCTAGAGATGATCAAATTCACTCTCTCCCCACTAGCCTGTTGAATATATAAAACAAAATAATGAAGTTGCTAGGATATTGATTATTAGCAGAGAGAGAGGAAAACAGGCGATGAAATATGAAACAAGAACAGCAGAACTTGTTTTCCAGTTTCTGGGGGTGCCACCGACTGCTTAGATGCACAGTCCCTTACTTGCTTCTTGCTGAAAATCCCCCCAAAATGGAGGGGATATTAACCCTCCTTTGCCTCTGATGTTACATTTACATCAGCTGAAAATCCTCTGCCAAAAGGACCATTTCTCACTTTGTGTTATGAAGCTTCAAACATCAAAAATGATCCAATTCCATTTGCAGCCTCTGGGAACTTCTGCAACACACAGCAATAATACAAAGAAACGCCCACATGTCTGCAGATTTTGGTCAAAAGCTCTGAACACCTCTGGTACTTTCCAAAGAGACTTCCAAGAATGACGTTATATATGAGCAGACTGTCAAATTCTGAATTCTGGGGAGTATCAGGAGACTCAGTTAACAGATGTTAAATAAAACATCAGCTCTTTCTGTTGCCGAAAACCCACACCTCAATAGAGGAAAGTTACCCAGTGTAAAATTCTGACCACAGTACACAAAAAACTGGGAAACAGAAATTAAAATTCACAAGATCATTGTAGTTTTCCTTTAACTGCAAGGGAAGCTCTTGAAAGGATTCATGAAACAAATACGTACTACTCATTTGTACTAGACTTCTCTATGTGGTGCTGAGCCAAGTAAAGACAACTTCACTAGACTGCAATCAGCTACTACTGGTTTATTCCAACTTTCCTAAAAACAGAGTGATTTTCACTAACATCCCATCAGCAGGAAGCAGTGATGTGCTGCAGCTGTTTCCTTACAGACTGAGAGAAAGCCACGGAGTAAAGGTTTTCCTGTGGGAACAGGGAAGAGTCATATGTCACACTGCATCAAGCTTTGGGTAATACTTTTGTCCAGAGCAAAGCCAGACATTGGGAATAGCCCTTTCCTGAACACCCAGAAAATGAGTTTTACTGCACGGGACTTGTGGCAGACCTGTTTTTTCTTTCCCAGCTGCTACCTGTTGCCTCCTTGAAGTTTGACGAATCACTTTCCTGTTTTAACTCCAATTCCATGCACAAGCAAATCAATACAACACAAGTCCCACTTTTATAGAGCTTACTGAGAGATTAAAACTACAGTAGATATAGAAATATGACAATAATCCTCTTTTTCTTTTTTTTTTTTCTTTTTTCTGCTAAGCATTAGGGTACGTGGTACTCTCCTTGCTCACATGAACAGCCTTCTAACCTTCAGGCTGCATGCCAGGGAAGACTAATGCACTTTTACTTCTGAGGAGGTGAAGTTCATCTTCTAGGTGCCAAAGCAAGCCCTGTTTTGTGCTATTCTTTTCAGAACATAAATCACAGCAAATTGCATCGCTGCAGGCTTTTAGGTGTTACACAAGCTGTTCTGTCCAGGACAGACTCTACCCCAGGCTTTGCCCGAGAAATAGAGCTGAGCTAAGGGCCCAGGGAGGGAATGCAAATTACCTGTATAACCTGAGCAGCAAGTTCAGGTGTCCCGTGCTTCAAGTCGTGCCCATTAATTGCAAGTACGCGGTCGTTGCTGCAGAGCCTGCCGTCTTGAGCAGCCAACCCCCCTTCCAAGAGGTCGAGAATGAAAACGCCGGGCTCGTCCGTCCTGCGCACAAGCTTAATGCCAAGCTGCTCGCTGGAGTCGCGTTTATGCAGGGTGACCTGAAAGCTGTCCTCCCGCACGCAGCCGGGGGTGTCGGCGTGGCTGTGCGTGCGGCTGCCGAACCGCCTCTCCCGCAGCACGGTGAGGTGCAGCACCGAGCAAGGCTGGGAGAGCACCGTGCGAGCGTGGTTGTGGGACACGTTGCTTATGTCAAAGCTATTGACCTGCAAAACAACAACCACCACAACAAATAAGAATGATATTGTCACGTGTTTCGTTGCTCCTGGTTATGGAAATAAAGTCCTTTCCAAACTAAATCCAGAGATCACTGCAAAACCAACCTTGGAGTAACCTACGTTGGGTGGACAGAAACCTGATGAAAGTGTAGGGCAAGTGTAGGGTGCTGCACCTGGGGAGAAATAACCCCCTGCACCAGGACAGGTTGGGGGCTGACCTGCTGGAGAGCAGCTCTGAGGTGAAAGACCTGGGAGTTCTTGTGGACAAGATGGACAGGATGACCATGAGCCAGCAATGTGTCCTTGTGGCCAAGAAGGCCAATGGCATCCTGGGGCGCATCAAGAAGAGCGTGGCCAGCAGGTGAAGGGAGGTCATCCTGCCCCTCTACTCTGCCTTGGTGAAGCCCTATCTGGAGTACTGTGTCCAGTTCTGGGCTCCCCAGTTCAAGAAGGACAGGGAACTGCTGGAGAGGGCACAGCAAAGGGTCACAAAGATGATTTGCAAAGGGCCTGGAGCATTTCTCCTATGAGGAGAGGCTGAGGGACTTGGGTCTTTTTAGTCTTGAGAAGAGAAGACTTAGGGGGGATCTGATCAATGCTTACAAATACTTAAAGGGAAGGTGTCAGGAGGACGGGGCTGGTCTTTTCTCAGTGGTGCCCAGTGACAGGACAAGAGGAAATGGGCACAAACTTGAGTACAAGAAGTTCCACCTAAACATGAGAAGGAACTTCCTTCCTCTGAGGATGGCAGAGCCCTGGAACAGGCTGCCCAGAGAGGTGGTGGAGTCTCCTTCTCTGGAGACATTCAAAATCCTCCTGGACAAGTTCCTGTACAACCTGCTCTAGGTAGACCCGCTCCAGAGAGGGGGTTGGACTAGATGATCTCTTTCCAACCCCATATGATTCTATGATTCTACGTATCTGATCCTACAAGGCTTTCTCTCTCATCCTTCCATCATCTCCTCTGAACCCATTGTGGCTGCCCAATCTACAAACTTATTTTTAGGCTGGAAAATACCCTTAAGATCATCGAGTCCAACCATTAACCTAGCACTGCCAACTCCACCACTAAACCATGTCTGTAAGCGCCATATTTACATATCTTACGAATGCTTGTGTGGTGGTGACTCAACCCCTTCCCTGGGAAACCTATTCCAATGCTTGACAACCCTTTTGGTGAAGAAATTTTTCCTAATATCCATCCTAAACCGCCCCAGGTGCAATTTGAGGCCTTTTCCCACAAAGGTGATGACATCTCTCTAGCAGTGAGCTCCCTCCGCCATTACAGTCCAGGTTTTTGTTTTGTTGTTTGGTCTGCTACACTTGTCTTCCTTAGATCTTTACACTGTTTGTTCTTCAGGACAAGAACTTTCCACGTGCTTTTAGTGTCAAGCTCAGGAACACTTAAAACTATAAAATAATAGCTATAAAAAGAATACATCCAAATCTTTGAAGAAAACTTATGTGTATCAATATGCACTACTTCCATGATGTGAAAAATTTAAAAAACCCTTGAAATCCAGAATAATGAAAACTGTTAATTAAGACACCACAAAAATGTGGTTGCACTAGTTTTCAAGTCTTAGCATGAACTTTCCTCCATCTTCAACTGGGTCAGAATTTCGGACTTATAACCTATTATACCTCAAAATTCGTTTTGTAAGTGAAAAGCCAATTAAACCTTCACTGCCTATAAACAAGAATTGTGTTTGTTATGTGGCTCACTGACCAGTAATCTTCAGCCATTTCTTGCACTATAAAGTTAAGATAAAAATTGACAGGGCAGTAAGATTTGGCAGAAAAAAGGAGCACCACAAAAACCTGCACAAAAGCTCTATTTGCCTTGTTCTGTAGGAAGGGTTTCAAAGTTAACATCCAGACTTCATCCTTAGCATGTCCTACTGTGCCCTGATGGAAGAACCCCTGCCCCTCAATTTCAGCAGATAGAAACTAACACCAAATGGATTATACTGACCTGCCTTACCTGAGCCGTTAATGGTCCCTATTGCAACCTAAGTAAGTAAAACATAAAAATCTGCAGCTTCCCACCAATAGCAACTTAAAAAAAAATAGGAAGAGAAAAGACTTAGAAATCTATGCATAACAGCTGTCACATTTACATCACATGTCTGAGCTGGGGGGCTCCAAAAGGTCAATGCCAAACGATTTGGCTGTGGTGGTCTCAGCAGGGTGAAGGGGTGGCCATACGCTCACTGAGTCACCTCCACCTCCAGCCCCATGCTCAGTACAAAGCCATTGCTCCCAGCAAGACCGTGAGGCTCAGACACTGAACCATGGCCATGTCCTGGTCTGCTACTGCCCTGAGACAGGCTGTAACCTTGGGCAGAGGGAAAGGAGGCACAGCTAGGAGAAATACATTTTGAGCTGCCACCAGCAAAACCCACTAGGGCTCATCTGTTAGAGCCCTTAAATTAAATCTAGTTTTATTTTTAGCTGTCGCTAGCTAAAGTAAATACATAAAATATGGAAGCACTCAAAGGGCACAGAAGAATATATGCAATGAAATATAGTAATTCTTTCTACAAGGCAGTTAACAATTTCAGAATCAAACAGCCTTAGCATTTCTTGGGGAAAGAGATTCTCATTAGGTCATGTTTTACATGAATTACAGTCACAGTCCAGCACAGAAAAGGCACAATTTGTAGAGCACTTTGAAAATGGTAGGCACCTATCTGTACCTTGCAGAAAACATACGCTTTTATGTAGCTGTTACTAAATGCTGTTCCCTCAGATCTTTAAAGGGTAATACTTCTTGTCTGACTGGGCAAGAAAATGCTGAGTTTCACCTCGCAGTCCTTTCTGGCTTTCCTTTAGTCCTTTACCGCTCATAAAAGCCTTTGAAGACATTTTTGGAAATACGTGGCTGAAGTGTGCACACTGAGCTCTATCTAACCACACTTAATTACAGCTGGCAGAGACCGAGCCTGGACATTTTAATACAACAGCTCAGCACCTGCACAGGTAAATTCAAAGCGATAAAGATACTTTATCTTCCAAAAAAAATTGGCTTTTAGCTCCTGTACCTCTCCCTCGGTGTGACAGCAGGACTCCTGTGGACACCCCCCCAGCATCTGACAGCCTCACTGCCAGCAAATCGATAGGGAAGACTCATTGTAGCTTATAAATCCTATTTATAGTCAATTTATTGTCACTTAAACCTTTGGTAACTATAATTGACACCTGCTCAAACAGCAAGAATTTTGAAATCTTTGCTGGGGCACAAGCTCCCTATTCTAGCAACCAAGGAGAGCCCTTGAGTATCGAAATAAATTAGGCAGCATTCAATCAGAGTCTGCAACTGCCTGTTAAAAAGGCAACATTTTGAAAACCTCTTGGGTTGCTTTCTTGGCCAGCTACTTTGCTAACACTCCACAAGAGTAAAAATGCAGGTTTGTCAAAAGGAACTTTATTTTCTGAAGCGCCAACTAATTTCATTCCAAGGGCAACTATAGTATTTAAGCTACTTCTAACAACTTGATTTCAAAAAAGTGAAATGAAAAGTGCTGATACGACTTTTGGACTGATCTTAGGCTATCAGATCACAAGCAAATGTTGTTACTAAAGTAATTTTGAAAATGATGGTAATATATTTTCAGGTGAAATGATTAAAAATAGAAGAAAGCTAAAGGACTGTCCTGTTTATGTAGAACTCAGTTACTGACTTCTTAAGAGTCCTATAAACAACCCTTTCCCCTAATATAAAATTAAAACTCCAAAATGAATAGAAATTGATCTTTTTACTGTGGATTACTTAAAACCGTAACAAAATATACTCAACCATAAACAAACAATTCAAATTTAAGTTGGTTGCTTCTTTGGAAAAAATATTTAGAGCACGTTGCTTCAAATCACACCAGTGAAGAATATCACTGAGTCTTTTACATGTACTGAAAGATGCAAGTCAACTGCCGAGGCTATTGGAAGGCAACAGTGAAGCCAGAATAAAATAGCAGCTTAGATGAAGTCAGCTTTGCAATTCACAAATTTTTTTTTGTGGATTTTTTTTACATAGGACAAATTATGCCACCATGTTAGCCAGAGTAACGTTGGGTTCCTTTGGAAAGCATGCATAAAGTTGACATAAAGACCGCGTCCCACAACATTTAAAAACAGAAAAATAAATTCATATTTTAAACATTGATAAAAGGTGCTACGGAGGAAAAATAATTCCAGAGACTGGTCCAACAGACATGAAACAGCATAAAGCGTGATAGCCAAAAGTGCTAGAACAACAGGCGCTGCTCTGAATATTAATTTGCCTTCCAACTGATAATTGCAGAGCTAACATTTACACAACATGGTCTGACAAGGAAAATCTCTCATCTCAGTTAACAGGCAGTTCTGCAAGGAGTGAATGGAAAGCAAGCAGACAGAATATGTAATTAGCTTCCATACTTGAAGTATTTGGTCTCCAGCGAGAAGTCTTCCATCTCTGGCAATGATCCCATCTCGATAAACCTCTTGAATGACAATGTTGATCAAAGGTGTTTCGTTGCCACCTACTATGCTAATTCCTAATTCGATATAAGGATTGGACCGATGAATTTCAATAGTAGTGATCTCTCCTTCAGGCAAGGTAGGTGGCTGTTGATTTGCTGCCAATTATTTTTAAAAAGAAAGATGATTAATATTCTTTATAGATCATTTACTTTCAATAAAGCAAATCACCAAAGGACAATGTAGACAAGCCACACAACAACAGTTTAATAACTAACTAAGCAAGAGCAACTGGATTAGTTCCACTAGTTGTTGGAACAGCTAGCTCATTAGAAATGAGCTCTAACGACTAATGACTTAGTAGCATCCATGCTTCCTGAAATGGGGCATTTGGATTGGAAAGGATGTTCTGAACCCTTTGGATCCTGTCCTTTGTAATAAATTTCATATGCTATATCTCCAATTGGGTCACTTCTGTATTCACATTTGGTGACGATGATAAAAATGTGATTTAGGGGTTACCCCAAGGCACGTGACTTGGTCATGCCTCTTTGTTAGCTGGTCTCACGACTGCACTAGGGGCTGCCAATGAATTACCGAGTCAAGAGGAGGAGCCCATTTCTGAAGCAAACATGGAGACAACAAAAAGGGATGCTAAGGGATGGATGGCAAATACAGAGAAGGAAGGGGACAGGACCACCTTCCTCTGTGGTAAGGCCCAGTGCTTCCTCTCTAAGATCCCAGATGCTAGAGACGTTACTCCTCGTTTGGTGCAGATGGATGCAGGAGTTACTCAGGGGCCTTTTTGCTCGAGCAGGACAGCACTCCGTGTGAGGGAAGGCTGCTGATCCAGACCAGGAGGAAGAGGGAAAAAGAAATCTCATCTTAGAAAACAACTGTAATTTTACAGAAACTACACTCCTTTCGATTCAGTGCGAGGCCAGTACTACCAGCAGATTAACATGATATGATAAATGGTGATACAGCACCATGATACTGGTACACACTTTGAGATACTTATTTCCTTCCTAACTGTGACCTTATCCCAGTTATATACTTGTACACAACCAAAACTCACTAAAATTTCTCCAGGAACTGCGAAAGAAAAGAACACAAGTTGAAGATGCACATTCATGTTTGGTAAGTGACAAGCTCTAACACCACACATGTTTCCACATCTGATAAAAGAGACTTGAGAAGATAAGTGATGACATACTGTCTGCTATTGTGTTCTCCTCAAAAGGCGGATTGTCGATGCTGGGCTCATCTGTCCAGGCAGGAAGGGCGGGCGAGGTGAAGCTCTGCTCGGCTGGCACTATCGCCTGATCTGCGTCTGGTGATAAGCTGGTAGGCTGCTCTGTCCCACCAGAACCACTCTCGCTCTCTGCTTCGCCTTGCAGCTTGCTCGTTTTCCTTCTCTCCAGAGCAACCCTTCGATGGGAAGCCCCAGGACACCTGTGAAGACAACGGTTACACCATGCTTCAAATGTGCAGCAAAGTTTGTAGCACAAAATGCCCTAGTACTCCATCAAATGAAATCAGTCTTCTTCAAAGCCTCAACTTCAAACTAACCTTAAAAAAAAAAACTAAACACATTGGACTTTAAAGTCAATTTTTCAGTGAACAGAACTCCAAAACAATACTGCCTTCTTCACAAAACTTCAACAATGTAGTTTTTTGGCTGTGAAGTAAATATGCTGTAATACCTTCTGAATGTGAATTTATTCTGTTACATACATTCCAGTTTCTGGAAGAAAACCTTGCTGGAAAGATTACACAAGAGGCATAAAGTTCCTCAAAAGGGGAGTCCCCTTCCAAGACACATTTGGAGAGCCACTGAAGCAATTTCCTTTCACCTTAGTAAGCCAAGAGAAATAAGCATCATATTTTCCTGGGGTCATTCATGAGAAGAAAGAGATTAAAATTTTACCTATATTGCAATCTAAGTGTTAAAAAACTGAAAAAAAATTAAATATGCTTGTCTAGAAGTTTGTATGAAAAGTTAGCAAAAGTAACAGCTCTGCTCACCATCTCCTCTTGAGTCAGCAGAAGGTGTTTTGTATTCCTTCTGTCTCCCCTTTTTTCTTCCTGACTTCACACAGGAGGTGCAATTTTTTGCTTTCCCTCATGTAACAACGCTTCATCGACATTTGGCGCTTTTCACTATAAACTTATTTTTGTGAGTTCCCATTATTCTTAATGCAATATATTATTTTTTTTTGCTTATGTCTAAAATCCTACAATTTATTGCAAAGAAAGGATGCATTGTTGCAAATTCACAGAAAGCCTTCATTTATCGACTGATCTTACATTTACGTGTAGATAATTGGATGCGGACATCAATCTTACATCTGCCTGCGTGACAGTTTTGCCAGAGTCTGTTATTTCACTTCTTACAGTATTTGATGTCCTCCTTAATGTTCCTGCTCCTGGAGCTGCTGACCACCTAAAGATGCTTGTGCTGTACCAGTGTCAGAAAAAAAAGGAACAATGGTCTTGAAAGGACTCCCTGTTTGGGAACTTGACAGTTTGATACAACAAGAGCAGAAATGCTTTATTTTTGAAACAGGAGAAAGAAACATGTTAACACAGTAAAAGCAGCAGAAGTCTAATGATGTCCTAACTTGTTAAACCGGAATGTTTTGAGACGCATAATTATGTTCTGACATTCTGTGAAGGGGATTTGATAATTATACTCTTACACTGTTTTGATGTAAGGGATTTTGAAGAAATGTTAACAAAGTTATTCAGCCCAAAGAATGTTGATAAAGACATCTGTACAGCTTTTCTGACCTCCAGCAGTGTTATACATAAATAAAATTATATATATAAATTAAAAAATCATGATAGATGTGTTTATAAGAATGGCATAAGGTAACCCAGATGTGCTATGAAATATGCATAAATACATAAATTAGAGACGTTTCACATTACGAAATGACACACTTAAGAAATCACTTCTTGGGGCTTCCCTACTGGTCCTCTTGTTCTTCCAAGTTAAGGAAGTGCAAACCCAAAAGATGAAAATTACTTGAAAGGTTTTGCTTTCTGAAAAAGTTTCTCTGATTTCAATGATGTAACACAACCCTACTTCTTGGTTTTGCCCAGGTAATATTTACTACATAAAATGATTGCCAGAGTGGGACTGATCAGCTAAGAAATTTGGCTGGTCTCCATTTATTTTTGTGGCCAGAGACTCACAGTTACAGGTGAAACTCTGCAGAAAGTTTTTATCATTCATCATTTCACCAGCCTTAGAAAAGGAAAGATGCAATTCCTTCCCTCAACGTTTCTAAAATACTTTAACTTGACAGGTTAGCCCTACAATCCCCCAAACCTTAGCACTGGCAAAGGACCAATCTCCAACATCACCTACTTCTGCAGCGGCACAGAAAGGGGTAAATACTCCTGCAGAGGAAACCTCTTGGCCTACTGGGAGCTCTGGCAGATCCACTCTCCCACAACAACCCTCAAGGGTTTAGGACAAAGCCACCCCAAGCTGCATGTCCTTGTGTCCCTGAACTGCTCTGTTCAGCAGAGAAATGAACGAATAACTCAAAATTTACTCTGTCAGAGGACCACGCTGCAGTCCCACCAAACTTGGTCCGCAGAGTCTATTCAGCCTTTCAGGATTGCCTGATGAACCAGGTACTTGCTTTGGTATCTTCTACCAAAACACCGTGCGGTTGACTCACAGAATCACACAATGATATGGGGTTGGAAGGGACCTCTGGAGATCATCTAGTCCAACCTCCCTGCCAAAGCAGGTCCACCTAGAGCAGGTTGCGCAGGAACATGTCCAGGAGGGTTTTGAATGTCTCCAGAGACAGACTCCACCACCTCTCTGGGCAGCTTGTTCCAGAGCTCTGCCACCCTCACAGGAAAGAAGTTCCTCCTCATGTTTAGATGGAACTTCTTATGTACAAGTTTGTGTCCATTTCCTCGTCACTGGGCACCACTGAAAAAAGACTGAGCCCTTCCTCTTGACAGTCACCCTTTAAGTATTTATAGGTGTTGATCAGATCCCCCCTCAGCCTTCTCTTCTCAAGACCACAATGGTCCGAGTCCCTTAGCCTCTCTCCATATGAGAGATGTTCCAGGCCCCTAATCAACTTTTTAGCCCTCTGCTGTACCCTCTCCAGCAGTTCCCCGTGCTTCTTGAACTGGGGAGCCCAGGACTGGACACAGTATTCTGGATGGGGCCTCACCAGGGCAAAGTAAAGGGGGGCTGATTCTTCCTGAGTAGATGGCAAAGCACATCTTGGAAATTTTATTATTATTATTATATTTAAACTATATCAAACCAGGACAGAACAAAAAAAAAAAAAAAAATCACCCCTGGAAGTGTCCCATTTCTGTCAAAGCCTTCTGAAACACAGCCAGATCCTCCTCCACCCTCTTTCCATTGTTACCTGGCAGCTGATGAAAGTTGTCGTGCGAAATATAAATAGATTTGAGGTTTATTTTTGCCAATGATATTTAATTATCATTTCAAAGGCTAATATCAAGAAATGTAAATAGCCTCCTGAGCATACCTACTCAGCTCAATAGAATTCCTTTTGTGCAGCACTTTAAGAGGAAAAAAAGGAAAAAAACCCGCAGATTCTTCCCCAAATTAACCAGTAATTGTAACAGACTACAACTTTCAGCCTGGTACAGTGGAATTGCGTTGCCATTAAAATAGTTATCTGGTGAAGACATTAATTATGGGATGCCAATTCCTAGGTCTTCAAACACGATATGCCATCTACCAAGCAGCAAAGCCCAGTATTGGTATGCAAGTGCATCTATAAGGAGATTTTTTCATTTCCCCTTGCAACATAAAATGATTTTTATTGGCAGTAAGAATGTATCACTCACAAACAGCGTACAGCAGTTGTAACAGCTAACAAGCACCAATAAATCTCTAAAGGTGCACACCTTCACTAATACCGTTTTTGCCAAATATCTGGGATAAAGAGCATTTTAGACTAAATTTTGTAACAAGTTATGTACATGGATGGGCATCTTGGAATCAAAACAAGCATTGGAGATTGTTCTTATGGGTACAGAAATTTATTCTCATGCAACAAATTTCATAAAGAAATGCTGAAAAGAGACTGAAATGTGTCTAACAGGAACAGCATTTCATATCTATCTCCAAAGCCAAAATATCTTGGCTAGGAGAAAGATGGAAGGCAGGAATGTTTTTTTAAAATATCCAGAAATTACTTTAATTTCTTTCATGAATCAAGACGCTTGGGAGTAGAGACACCAAAACAATGAGCAAAAGCAACTGAATGATGTTATTTATTTGGATACTCGAAGGGTAGTGGTTATTTGGGATGTAAAATGAGGTTCTGCTTATATTCATTGACTCCCTCCTCTCCTCCCTTCAGCATCAGCTTTTGATCAATTCTGGACGATGACAAAGCATAGCTTTCACCTTTAACATCTCTTAATCTGTATCAGACAGAAAAGAAAAAAATGGAGTTTTTTTTAGAGCCAAGTCTGCTGGGTTTCTCATTTAAAAGCTGACTTCTTGGAACACTGGCAGCAATCCCTCTCTGCAGATAAAAAGAGCTTTCATACAAAATTAAGATGTAGTTTACAGTGTATTCCGTGAAATAACAGTAGGGGCTCAAAAAACACATTTGCTCACTGACTACTGAAAAGAAAGATTTCATTGTAACTTGTGCCATCAGCTTCTGCCCAGCCTAGAGGTTCGATAAAAGCAAACACACCAAATAGCCTCAAACCAGTTGCACTAAATCGTTTTCCAAGCGGGAGCTGAATTTAAGCAAAGACTGCAGAGAAGCAACCCAAATGCCTTTGCTATTGCTCATAAAACTTTGCCAGCAAAGTGACCTTAAGCAGTCATTCTGGCAAGATTTACAGATGCAATTCAGAGTAAAACATGGTGCTGCTTTGGAAAGTTAAGTGTTTGGGTCTTAGTTTTTCTTTTGCCATTAAAAAAAAAAAGAAAGTAAAGCATATAAAGAAAGGAAAGTAAAAAAAAAAAGAAAAGGAAAAGCAAAGGAGTGACTAGGAGTTACCCAGATTTAGGACTCGGAGAAGACACAGCAAAAAGAAAAAACAAGGGAGAGAGCTTTTGTTGCACAGTTCCCTCTCCCACCCAATGATCTGAGAAGCCTACAAGGAGCCAGGTGACTTTGGAGCAAAGAACCACCACAGAAAGATCTTTCACCTTTGCAGTAATGGAAAGAGTCTGCAGGGTATGGAGAAACTCTGATTTGTTGCTTGTCCATGTACCCAGGTGTAAGAAAAGATCTGCCAAAAGAGGGCTAAGTTCTACAGATCCTCTTGATCTCTCCTGGTGCTACAAGGAGCAGGGTAGGGACAGTGCTTGCACCTAACATGGAACTGGCTGGAAACAACAGGTCTCAGCAGCACTATCATAAACACCGAAATAACTGGGATTGCCAAGATTTTGAATGAAAAAAATCTGTATTTATACAACAAACTTTCCTTGTGTATCTTGGTAATCTAAATCCATATATTAAGCATGCTGACTGACACACAGTGAATAGATATATAGTTTCGTCAACTCTGGAAAATAGAATCCTATATAAATTTCAAACTTAACTTGACATAAAATTAGCTTGAATAATGACCTCAACATTTGGAAAAATGTCTCCGTTGAAACCGATAACTTAAACTACCATAGGACAGTATAAGAGGGGAAAACTAAAGCCCAACTCAAAAGCAATACATGAACGAAATACCTTTCCATCTCATTAGAAAGTTGTACGAATTTCAGAGTATGTTTTTGTACAATGAAGTTTCTTCAGGTGTGAATAATCTGTAAGAATTAACTGAATTAACATCATACACAGAGAAGCTCAACAATTTTCTTTGTTGGATTTCCTTCTGATAAATTTACCTTTGATATTTAGAAGTGGAATTTTACTTTACTTACTTAACGCTTACTTTACTAAGTGTTAACAAATTTTCTATAGGAAGTGACTGGGAAAAACAGTACAACTCAGCATGACTCATATTTTTTTTTCCTTTAAATCAGATTACGTGCATTGTGTTTTAACTTTGTAAACCACAGATTTCAAGTGAATGTGATGAAACTGAAAACTGATAAATCAAGAATATTTTCCTTTCTGCAATGAGGTAACCTGGAGTGCAATTAGTGACCATGAAGTAATCAAGTTTTTGTCTTGTGCCTCTTAGCTCCTTGCTGGAGCACCTTGCAGTAACCTCACACTCTGAGGTGCCTGCTGGATACGATGACGTTTTCTTCCAGCTTTTATGCTCAAATGGAGCTGATTAAGGCAACACTGGAAAACCTGAGCTTGAATGTTTTTAGACAGTGAAAACTAAGCAACCATACTGCATTTCTCAGAAATACAAACTAGCTCACATAAGGGCTTGTTGAGACTGGTTTATATTAAACTATGCTGAAAATTATAATAATACTGAATTTTATATTTCTTTCCTACATTTAATGATCAGTAGTAGAATTTTACTGGATTCACTAATCTATATAAAATCAAATTCAAACTATGCAGTTGCCGCCATCGTTTATGTCAGCAATGGAAATTTACAGGTGTTCGCATGTTCACAAATAAACTTAATTGAAAACTGTAAATCACCATATACTCAAAATGCGCATTGGCATCCCAAGACAACAGAAGGAATTGAAACTGAGCAGCCTTCTGCAACTGAAAGCTTTTTTCCATCTGACAAACAGGAAAAGCTAGTGACTCAGCTCACTCGAATTTCATAATAGCCTTGTACATTAAGTAAATTAATATTTCATATATACCTAAAGAGAGCATACATAGTGATCCATGTACAAATAAATTACGTGGCCCTGTTGTAAACAGCCCTAATACCATTCAAAGAGATGCAACCAAGGAAAATGGACTGAAAATGTGAGGGATACGACAGTAGGAAACCAGAAGGTGAACCAAATATGTAGCAGGAGTCTTGCCAGCATTTCGCTTTTTATTAAAATCAAATCAGTTTAATATTAGGATTATAAATCAAACAGTTAGGATTCCTCACCACCCTCAAGTTATCATATAGATCAGAATTTACTTGCCTGGAGGAAACAAGGAAGAGTCTAAGATAACATGGACACTGTGTGGAGAAATTAAAAAAAAAAAAAGGAAAAAAAAACCTAGAAAAAACCTAGAGAGACAGGCTCCTCATTTGTTCCCATATCTCCCTGTACGGACACCGCATATGTGTGTATATATTCATCCTGTGGGTACAACAACCAACAAAACCCAGGCAACTCCAGGCTGCCCACAGTCTATAGGGTTGCTGCATGTTCCGCATGCCCAAGGTCCTCCCAGGCTCTGAATCCCTGGAAGCCTTCAGGATGCGGGGAAGAAGGAAAAGGGCACGCTGGAAATATGCATGTGAGCAAGCTGTTCCCGAAGGAGGTGGTGGTTGCCCTCTTCCCCTTCTCTGTGGGGCACTTGCCTGCACATACACCCATACCATGCCTGACTCCCAAAAAAACTCATCTGCAACTTCACTCTTCATCCAAAGATGGTCTCCAAGACTCTTGATCAAACAAAGACCGAGACTTGGAAAGAAGTTCATGAGGTAGATCCACGCACCTCGCAACTCAAGTAATGAAATAGATAATGATTAAAAAAACCCTCTCATTATTTACAGAAAATATTCTCCAGCCTATAGAGGAAACCAAAGACGACAAATGTATCCCTCAAAACAAGTTTACATTTTTTCCATTAGAAAAAATGATATTGCCTGGCAGATTAAAATGGAACATCTTCACATAGCAGGCTGCTGCACACACGGTACGGAGGCAAATGTTTTGCTGGAAGAACAAAGTGCACTAGTCTGCACAATATGAAGTATCATTCTAGTTGAATTTGATAATCATAGAATCATAGCATACCAGCTTGGAAGGGACCACAAGGATCCTCTGCTCCAACCATATAATAATCTTATTTTTATCTTTCTATCATGGCCTTGTTTCATTATTTACATATTTGGGGTAGGACAGCATAAATCAGAACCACTATAAAATTATTAACAGTTCAAAATAAGGTCCGAAACATCTAGGTGCAGGTGATATTGGAATGTACCTCTCTAACACAAAATCACTCACGAAAGCTGAAAGCTGCACCAAAACTTCCCTCTGGTGTGATGTTTCTACCAAATTAACAGGATGTTGTAAGTGTTCTATAAGCAATCAAATCAAACCAACAAAAAGTCCTGGAAACTACATCATGCTCACATGGCATACCATCAACCTGTTCAGTAAACAGATTTAAAAAAAAACCCACAACGCAAAGGAGAAAAGTAGGTCTTGCAGTATTCTCAAGAGATTCACTGAATTTTCACTGAATTATTAGAGTTGGAAGGGACCATAGAGATCATCTAGTCCAACTCCCCTGCTGAAGCA
>JAOQGH010000001.1:184863524-184890629 GCA_025769975.1 Gallinago jamesoni | reverse complement strand
AGCACACTGCTTGCTCATTGTCATTTTACTGTCTACCAGGACCCCCAGATCTTTCTCTTTGGAACTTGTCTCCAGCACGTCCATGCCTAACCTGTATTCCCTGTCCATCTGCTTACCTCAAAGCAAAATCAATTCTGCCCTACCTGTTTCTGATAAAGGTTGGTTTAACATATCGATAAACACTTCTGAAAGTGATATATAATCACCACACAAGCAATCTATGCCAGTGCTGGATGGATTATAAGCTTTTTTCACTCTAAAATCTGAACTAAATCTCCTTTGTTCCTATTGTACTATTTCCTTCCCCTCTGTAGACACTGTTTTCACATCTCTCACTTTTCCCCTCCTTCAGCCCCCTTTTTCCCCTACCATACATTTTCTTTAAATCTTTCTGCTAAATCATGTTTTTAAGAACTCATATGAACCATGTCCTTCTTCCCATGACCCTCTCCAAATGTTCTTCACCATTTCTGGTGTGATGCCCAAATCGGGATGCAGTGCTGCAGTTGTGTACAGTTACAGACTATTTCCTACAGTCTTCTCCTGTGAATTTAAAAACCAACAACAACCCCCTCCCCAGCTCCTGCCCTCAATTTCTTCTGCTACACAAAGTGGCCCACCGAGCGTGGAAGGAAGATGCAACGCCAGCATCTACACCACTCACCTGTTTTTGAGATGTGCCGCCAGGTCACATCGCTGCATGACTTCCTGACAGACGGACGAGAAGGGGCACAAAACAAAGAGCTTGTCTAACAGTTTATGAACAAGAATGCTGGACTTTTTGCAGAGTTTAAAATGGAGTCTTTTTCGATCTAGCGGGCAGAAATCCTTCTCCTGCAGAAAGTTCCTTAGGCACTTGTAGCAGAAAGTGTGTCCACAGGGAGTGTCCAGCGGCTGCAACAAGGGCTGAAGGCAAATGTGGCAGACCAAGTCATCGTCCACTTCGTTCTGGTAGTTGTAGAGGTGGTTCTCCCTTGTCCAGTGCTGCTGGCCACACTCGAAGCACAGAGGGTTCAAGGAGGCATTCTGCTCCACCGAAGCCATGTCGTCACCTGTAGTCCCCATTGTACAGCTAGGAAGGCTGAAGGATCCTCCTTCTCCTCCTCATAGGATGGGGTTGCTCATGTAAAGCTCAAAGGACAGTAACCTCTTCCAGGGTGACTTATGCTCTGCAGTCAAGTGTCATTTTCTGCAACAAATAAATAAAGAAAAATTACTCATTTTGTATGACTTACGAAAGTTCTGGTCAGAACTTTTGACTTTTTCTGGGTTTACCAAAACACAACAGCTGGACAGATCAAGAGAATACTCCTGTTCCCTGTCAGAGAAGAGAGCAACAAAGAAAAATCTGTAAGTGCTGCTCCTTTTACAACATAAACATTTTACGGCTTCATAACAGCTGCTGCACTGCACAGTTTTCACCTGCAAGATGACCAGTTTGTGACAGCAAGGACACCACATTATGCAATGTCACACCAGAATCATGCAATTAGCATCTAGCACAAAAATACCCTATTGCGGAATAATGGTTATATGACCAAGTAATTAAATGCATTCTTCAGTATGAGATTATGATTTTAATCTGGCCCTACTCTCTTTTTTGGATTTTGACTATTAATATAGAATAATACACATTAAAAGTCTAAATACGTTGCATTAAAAATACAAGCAACAAACCGCTTACCTTGTTCTTTCCATTAGTGATATTGCATATATGTCATTGCTTACCTTCAGGTTTTCTCTGTAGGTTGCCACACAATAAGAGACACTGATTCTATCCAGTACACCACATTTGATTTAGTACAGAGGCCAGTAATAAAAATATGGAATATACTAACCATATGAAACTATTGGTTCCAAACAACTAACCTGTTTTGCTTTTTATCTAAAAATATTACAGCATACTCAGTGCAACAATAATAACGTCAGTCAAAGGACTGTAAGTCTGTCACTGTGGGATTTATTTTCCAAATTCTGTAAGATATTCAACTTTGCCTCTCTTAAAATAGCTGCCTGGTCAGGAAACTGTGCAGCCACCAGTCTGCAGTTCCAAACACTAAATTCTTACCCTTCCCAGACTTATTTACCCTTCTTTTCCTTACAAAGTCACATTGTTTGACACTCATAACAGGATGATTTAGAAAATAAAACAATTTTTCTCACATTCTTAAAGACCTCCTCATTCATTAGTTTTGGTAAATGTTCTCATCAGTGGGGAAAAAAAAAATATCCAATTTGAGCAATGTTTACTTTGTACCTCAATTCTTTATTGCAATTCAGCAAACAACACTCATGACAGACACTTACTGTATTCTAGCAGAGTAGCAGTAAGCATACGGAGACATGAAAACTGCTAGTCTAGGTACCAGCCCATCATCTTTATTTTTAGCTGCTGAAATGTAGTCATAAATATATCCTGAAATTCATGTGGAACACACGGATTTCACCATGTCTTCCTTTTTAAGAGAACCTCTGTTTTGGTTTTTGCCCTTTAACCTCACACAACCAAGCACAAGACTTAGAGCACATTTTACAAGGATTATTATATCCTTTGACGCAAAATGGATTAAATAGTAATTTGTAATCCAGGCTTCTATTCTGCCGTGGAAATTGATGCTCATCATTCCCCTGCCTCATCGTAGATAATGTGCACCTTCTGGAAAGGATTTCACGAGGGAAGAGCATAGCTGTTCTTTGTTACTGGAAACTAAGAATGCAAAATGAGACCCCAAAAGGGATTACTCAAAAAACCCCAGTCTTAAATGTATTATGTAAGAGTCCAAAGATTGGAAAGCAGATGAGGAGAGCCGTGCAGGGGCCCTCGTGCTCCAGCCACAGCCCTCTCCCTCTGCCTTCCTGTTACTGGATTAATGCAGATGGGATGAGACCCATCTAATGGCTGTCCTTTATGTAATGCAAAATAAACCAGATAAATATTCTGGAAAAACACTGCACCGATTTGCGACTTCAACAGGAGAGGAGTACACGGCACGTGTTGTATTGAGGGTACCTGCAACACCAACAGGCAGGGGAGGGGAGGGGGACATGCAGAATGGGCAGAGAAAGCCTTTTTAAGAGTGTGTTGGCCAAATGCCAAACCCATTTCTACTATTGACTATGACCAGGACTCTTCCTCCTCTTCCCAGTAACCCAGGCTCCAAGAAAGGAGCAAGTCCTACATCAGCAAGGCTTCAGAAACACCCGAGGAATGTTCTGTGCACTGCAGTTACGGAGCTTCGGTTATGGACCTCTGACAGTCCCGAATTCACCTTCTTGAAGGCTTCTACTACTTCTGTCCTCTGAAGTCCGTGTGACTCAGACAGCAGTCTGCTGCAGGGCACCAGGCAGTGTCATACAGCAAATACACTCGGGAGGTACTTCAGCCATGTACTTGCTATGGTCAAAGATACCTGCACCCCTCTTTTGGAAGGCTGTAACTAAATCCTTTTGTGTGTTAAAAACATTTTTTTAAATAGCTTACTATAAATTCTGAATGAAAAGTAAAATAAGAAAAGTTATTGAGAGATGAGACATTCACTGTCACATTTTAAATTATCGTGGCAAGCCTTCTTTCTTAGGAAAGGTATATCCAGATACAAGCTCTATTTACTGAGATCACAAGAGTTTGTCCTCTCTCTGCTGTGGACCACTGAAGGAGGTGAGCAGACAGACCTGTTCCTAAGCCTGCCCCATCCCAGTGTCTTAACGCCGCTGGTGCAGGGTTGAGTGCCCTTGGCTGTGTTTTGCTGCAGCGGTGCCACATCAGGCCAGGGGCAGGCTGTTTCTGCTGGTGGCTGACATTGCCTCTCGCCGCCACCAGTGCCCTCTTAGCTGAAACCATCGATAAATACCATAGAAACTAACCCCACCACCTTTTCTGCAGCTGATGTGACTACCCTCCCACCACCTCTATGCCAGCGCTGCGGGAGAAATAGGTAGCGGATTACAACATGAAGATGGGGGGGGGGGGGAAACCAGCAACAAACCATCCCAAAAAAGAAACCCCGTGAAGATTTCTTCCCTTTAGTGCTGCTGCCTGCTTCCTTCCCCGCTGTGCTGCACTTGGGGCAAGCCTGTTCCACAAGTGAGGAATCTGTCACCAAGGTCCGTATCAATTATATACCGCAGTTGCCTAATTACCAATTCCAAGACTTTTTACAGGCTATTCCCAATGCTAAACATCAACTGATCTACCAAGTCCACAAACAGAGTATCCGTGGTCTGAGCAACAACTGGGAGGGCAGGAATGGTCTAAATTTCACTGATGTAAAGACCTACATCCCAAAAATCCACAATACCATAGCACTGCCATTTATCACGCCCTATATTATAGATACGCTGTATCTCTTATCACTGCAGATCCCCAGGTCCACAGAAGGATATCAGCTCAGGGAAGCTGCAAAACAGGAAAACCAGTCAAAATTATAAAAAAATATAAAGAGGGCAGAAGAGCCAGCCAGGCCTGTTATTCAAGTCATGTAACTCTCTAGGAAATAATTCTCCTGGGACTTCATTACAACAGCCGAACAGGGCAGGTGGTGCCCCGCTTTCAGTTTTAAATCACAGTCCACTCGGGAACTAGGCAAGACCAACCATCCAACTGTGCAAACTTTTATTTTTATTTTAATTTTTTAAGTGGAGTGTGCATGAAGTGATTTTAGACTAAAAGACAGCTTTATCCTTAGGCCTCCTCTAGGTTTGACTTATTGATTCAACTAACATTCTTTGGAGAAGCTTTACACATTTTTACAAAAGCACAAGATGTCAGGCTTTGTACCTACATCAGATTTCATGATGTTTATTCCTTCTGTCTGAATGGGCACTATAAAAATAACCCCAAAAAACAACAAAGCAAAGCAAACCACAAGCAAACTGGAATTGTAGCAATAACTTAGCCCTTTTACTATGGCTGTCTTTTTTATGTAAGTCACAAATAATTAACACTAGTTTCCTGTTTGAAGTTAATGGAAATATGTATTTTGCAATGAATGCTCTCAGAGATTTAAGTCATCTATTTCTAAATTCTCTTATTAAAACCTTGGAGATTTAGAGCCCATTAACTGCTCAAAATTTTACAAAAAGATCTGACTATACCCCAGAAGCAAATAACTAAGGAAAATATCTCTTACCATTCTCTCTAAAAGTTATCTTTAATATACCACAATTTCCTATTTTGTTTACTACCCTATGCAATTTCATTAACCAGAAGCAAAAGTCAAGAGAACAGCCTTCAATGAGTGATGCCCCTTTTCCTTTGCTGAACTCGGGCATCCCTGTATCCCAAGATGCAGATCTCTCAATTCTGTGGCTAACAGTGCTCCACGCTAGAATGGACATCTCCTCACCAAGACGGATCTAACCACTGAATTAATGCCTAATTTATACTGTGCACTTGCAGGTGAGAAAATATCCACCTGTATTTCTTGGGGATTCAATGCCGCTGGGTGTCAGCTGCTCTTCCCATGAGGCTCAAAGTTTTGCTGCCTGATGCCAGTCCAGGGATGCCTCAGCATATCCCCTTCTTCCCCCTCTGCAGTGGGGAAGGGTATAGAAGGGTGGAACAGCTATGGTGAAGGCTTCATATGATCCTGAATGCAGGCAGTCCTTTTTGGTCCTACTCGTACTTGGCAAGGCAACACAAATGCTGTTACGTATTGATTGATAACTCTGAACAATAGTGCGCTCATCACTCTGGCTTCATCTGAAAACATTACAGGATTTCTGAAGCTGCCCTCCATGGCACCTCAGCACCCAAGCTAGGCTAGGAAGGATCCCAGGGTGTCTAAATTCCTCTGCCTTGTTCAAACACCAGGGCTGTGAAGAGGAAACTACAGAGTGGTGACATCCTTTGCTTAAAAAAAAAACCCACACTGTAACCGATTAAAAATTAGTTCTTCATTCTGAGCCCAGTATCCTTCACAGGAATTACAGCATCAGGCCGATGAGTCATAACTGTTTTCAAAGCAGACCCTAGCTCAAGTGGAAGAATAAAAGACAGCAGAAACTGTAATAAAAAACATGATGAGAATAAATAGGTGGCACGCAGCACTAGAGGGGAAAAGTGTTATTCCACATCTTCCAATAAGCGTGACCTAGCTCATTAGATACAATCTCTGCTTTAATATTAAAGCTATACAGCAAACAAGTGAAGCAGAACTAGCAACTGGTATTGACTTTGCAATATCCATGTTAATTACACCAATATCTGAGGGCTGCACTGTCTTCAAATACCAAACCCCAATTTGATTCTAGTCCAAGTTTATGAGACAGTAATCCTGTTAGACTTTTCCTCTTTTGAAAACGCAAACAACTGAAAGTGTTGTCAAAAGACGGCATCTGGCAGCTCAAAGTCAGGGAAAAAAGCTACAAGAGACACGCAGAGCACAGCGATTCGACTGGGACAGATTTCTGCTACTGCTGCAGCCACACTGCCACCACAATTATCCAACACACCCATTTTTTGTACCAATGAGCAACCCTTTCCCACGTTTTTTTTTAAGTTGTTCAGCAGAACGAGTGGCATTTTTATATTCAAACTAAACAAAATTGTGCCTGAATGGTGCCTCTGTTCCACTGAACCACAACCAGGCAAGGCTGGGCTTGCAGTAAAACCATCTCTCCACTGATTATTTCTTTGCTGTTGTGCTTGTCTTTTTGGTCCGTCAAAGCAATGTCCAAGCAGCCAAGGTGTCAGCCCTACACCAAATGTTGACATGGCATCATCGCTGCAAATGCAACAGGCTGCAAGCCATGCTTTTCCTTCCCCACCTCAAGGATGCAGGTTTTCACTCACAAATTCCTAAAAAAGATGCGCATGCAAGCTCCCCTCGCTGGGTATTTCTGGAGTACGGCATTTTTCCAGGTTGTGAAATGAAAACCTGCTTAAATCTGGCGAATGGGGAGCATCTGGGAAAATTAGTAGGACTGTTAAGCTGTGTTCACTATTTGTGGAGTGCTGCGTTTCCGTGGCAACAGGGGGCTAGGGCTTTAATTACCACCCATGCCGTTAAGGGCCCCCGCTGTACAGTGTTGTGCGGGAGATGCTGCCAGTGGCAACTGGGAGGAGAAACGCCTGTGCTGCCCTCTCTGCCCCGTGGAAGTGATGGGGATGCCAGCAACCATCGCACCAGGGAAGGAAAAGATGTAAAGAAAGGGGAAGCAGAAGGGAAGCGCAAGACCATCCGAACTTAAGAGTGAAGATGGATGATGTCCTCCCCAAACCTAGCACCTCAAAGCCAGAGATGCTCAACACCAGGGCATCACCAGAGGAACGAGATGGATGTGGTGTCTAGAGATAAAACAAGGGGCCAGAAGGTTTTGCTCAAACACGCAAAGATCATCCTGCAGCCGTCTTCTATGGCACAAATGGAATAGCTTCTATTTTGAGACCAGGAGATTAAAATAGCTTTACTTTAGTCAAATTGGTCTTGAATGAGAAAGGGAAGATGAGGATTTTGGCCCTATCAAGATCTCTGCAATGAAATACCCATTCTTTACAGCAAATACAGGGCTACATCTGATAAATCATCTCAGAATAGAAGAAAAAGAGACAAGAGTATGAATCTTTAATGAAGACACATCTACAGATTAAACTTTGCGTATTACTACTGCACAAGAGGAGAGCTGGAAAAGGAAGAGGTAAAATGCACAAGATGAGCTAAACGAGAGCTGCCCAGGTTGGGATGGCCATTCTCCTGGCCTGCAGGGAGCCTGAACCCTCCTGGAGGAGAAAAGGACTTGAACCTGCACTCCCTCCTCTGCAGGCACAGTTGCCCACCTTACTTGAAGTCTCGCTCAGAAGTGTTTGCCCTTCTCTGCCATCCTGTTTCACCAGAGAGGCAGAGGCTGCCTTTACAATCTGCAAGAAGGTACATTTTCTGTGCATACATCAAATTTTCTACGAAGCAGAAAGAAAAAAGTCTGTTTCTGAGGGGTAACCCTGCTTGGTTTCAGAATCCACCCCACCACAAGAACCCCCAAATGTGGGACAATCACCTGGGGGCCCGAGATGCTTCCAGGTCTCCCACCAATTGTGCAAGGTTTGCAGCTTTCAGGCCTGACTGTATAAAAAGAATTGTCCACAAAACCTCCTTTGAGCTCCTAAAACCCTTTGAGGATTTTGCAGTGGTGAAAAAAAAAAATAAATAAAAAGCAACAAAGTAAAATTGAAGTGAAAACAACCCACACCTACCTGCCAGTAGAGTCAAAGACAAATTCCCTTCCTAAAGCAAAGAGCATAACAAAAGCTGTATCTCGTTACCGCTGCTGTTAACAGGCGGGCTTTTATATCCAACGGAAGCAAAAAAAAGTACCCCAACAGTCAAAAGTCCACCGCAAGAAGGCTATTAGTGAGCCTTTCTTCTCATTGATGGCGCAGAGGAAAAAAGCAAGAAAGAGTAAAACATTTGCTTCTCCACCATGGTTATTTTCCGCAGTGCAATCTGTCCACCAGCCCTTGCCATATGTGCCACGCTTTCTGTTTGGAGAGATGAAGGCAGCACAAAACTGTCCATCAAGACGCTAAACCCTCTGGAAAACCCTCCCCTGCGCACTTTGCCCTGAAATGAGGACTTTTGTGGATGAACAGAAAACACTTAACTAGATTAAACGTAGCTGGTTCCTGGATATGCACAGAGACAATTTGATTTGATTAATTCAAATTTTCAAGTGCTGAAGCGATTCAAAGAAAATAAAGGAGGAAGTAGTGAGCTATGTACCCTTTTTCTGCTCTTTTGTATAACCAGCCCCATCCCTATGGGTGGGCATGGAGAAAATTCAGGGAGACAACACTTGGATTAATCACAAAATGGCTTTGATGACAGAGAGAAACTGGGTGTGGAAAGAAGGATAAAAGAACTTTCTGGCTAGTTAAACTGCAGAACTAACTATTTTCAGGGAAAAACACCAGCCCCATCTCTTCCTTCAGGCATATGCCACCTTGTGTTAATATGTTATAGCTGGTTTCCCCCATCAACCACAACCCAAGTGATGGTGGAAAGCTATTTGGAAAGGAAAACCATGTTGTTACTAAGCAGTTCTTTAACTCAGCCACATGATGAAAAAATGAAGCTACCCACTACTAAGCTAACAAAAAAGAATGATCTCTCTCAGAGTAAGGATTTCTAAGATCTGCGCGAGAGGGAACCAAGGGGACACACTTTAGAGACGGCTCAGATAAATGATAAGCCATATGCTGTCCTTCCTCTGCAGGAAAACAGGCAGAGTCCTCTGCAGGAGTAAGTGCCCATCACATGGCTACGTGGAACCCATGACGACTTATGCCCAGAGGAAAAAAAACTGAGCTTTGCTGCTGTACATAACTTATTTTCCACCTAATTTCCAGGGAGAACTTTCCTTCTGATCTACCTAAAAAGGTTATTTTCAGGGCCAGCCTGACCCTGCTTTGAGCACATAGGAAAAGCAGAGCGTGACCTGTCCTCGTGCTCTAATTATACAAAATGCCCCCATGTTATTTTGGAGGATGCTTGTCAGAAAATAAAAACTTTATGTTGAGTTCCTCCATTTACACTGTCTCTATGTGCATGCACCATATCTCAGACAGATGTACTCCATACACAAGTACTGAAAATAAATGGCTCCACAGATCATTAGAATTTGCATAACCAGAACATGTTAGATCTAGAAGCTGTAGTCTTAAATATACAAATATTATCCTAAATAAAACTCATATAAATATTTTGTATGTAAACAGGTTTTTACATACACAGTAGACTATTACTTTATCTGGGGCCTCCAGACAGGATTCAGAGAGGGAAGTGGACGCTGAGTTGACTACGTAAAGTCAAGTCTGGTTATATGGATTCAACAGACACAAAGAATATGGAAGCAAAGACAGCACTGTATTTGGTTTTAGTCCAGCTGTAGGAATCATATATTCTCCACTTTAGCCCTTGTAATTTCACAGCCACCAAGAAAGAGACAACATCTGTTGAATAAAAATAATAATTAAAAAAAACCAGCAAAAAACCCCAAACATTTTTCCTAAAACACTTCTCTATCCCCTAACCATGCTTGCCAGCTGTTTATTTCAATTACTTTCCCTATTAGGCACTGCATATTAAAAATATACATTGGCTGGCTGCATGTTAATTATATACATTCATAAGTATATTAAAAAAAAATAGAATTTCAGCACCTATTGCACAGGGAGGATTTTACAGTGCAGTTATTTATCGGCCCAAGGTGCAAAGTTTGGCTTCTGCAATGTTCCCCTCAAATCCCTTTAGTGCTCTTAGAAAAAAACTACTTCAGTAGCAGCACTGTTGAAAAAGTCCTTTAAGACTCCAGTGAAAACGTTAGCAAAAACGCCCAGTAACACACAGTAAGCCAACAGGTCCTGGTGTGTATTCTCAAGTGAGTGACAGGGGCTAAATATTAAGCAGCAACATTCTCCTTCCCCCTTGCAGGATGAATGACGTGGAGGAGTGAGCGCTGAACTGCTGTTACAGCATTTCTGTCCGCTTTCCTCAGTAGTCTGGTTCTCTGCTTAAAAAAAGCAAGATTCCTAACAAAGACAGACAAATGAAAATCATTACCTTCTAAGCGAATAGTACAAATTGAAATAAAATCAAATGAAAGAAAAAAAAAAAGACACTAAGGACACACAAGTGGTAGCACCTCTGTAAAACACCACACTGGTAGCCATATGCAGAAATTACATGTAACAGATGTATTTCAGTAACTACAAATAAAGAAATAAACTAGAATAAAATTGTCCAATAAAAGTACAAGAGGGTTAAGTGCTCAGAGAAGGTTTCTTGTCCTACAAGCAAGCAGGGGGAAGGGTCAGGAGAAGTTTGGTAGGATGGGGAACCGTAAGGACTCCAACTGCCACAATCACCTCGCAAACAAAAGCCGAGTTGTTAAAAAAAAAAAAAAAAAGGCCTAGAATTACGAAAGAAAAATGCATTTCAGTTCTCAGACACTTAATCATGAATTTGCAAAACATATAGAAGACAGTTACTCACATCAGTAGGGAATGCTGGTTCACCACATTTTGGGAAGAGAATGGGAAAGGAGCGATGTGCTGAAAAGCCCCACCAGGTAGGACACTCAGATTCCTAACTTCAGGCACCACTTTTCTGTATCCGTGGTCAAAATGGCTCCAGCAACAGAGGCTGACAGAAGCATGCTACATTGGGAAGGAGCCAACCTTATCCTTCTCCTCCTCCCTGTCCAATCTCGCCTCAGCACACTGAAATTTTGCATTTGAGATTCTGTGGGGGATGATACAATTTTCACTTCCTCATTTATTCTATGTATTCAACCCTAAGAGCCAGCTCTTAAAATACCAGTCTTGCTTTGAAGGATATTACTTCATTAGCATTGCTTTTGGAAAAAGGTCTTTAAGAGGCAGACGATTCAGCCTCAGGAGTGCCCATCTTCTTTGCACTCCCTAACCACAATGCTCATTTTCCCAAACCAAGCACTTCTCAACAAGTTAGGTTAGGTTCACAGACATAAAAAATTCAAACTCTTGTTTATTTCCATACTTTTTTTTTTAAACTCGTAACCCATGCTAAACACTTTCACATCTTTTATGCCAGATACTGAGACGAAACATTTTTTAAACTTTATAAACCCTTTTTTTTTAATTGCTATATTGTCACAGAGCCAGAAAACCAGAAAATCACAGACAGCACTCCTACTGCACTGAGAGCCGTGCAAATGAACCCAAAAGATTATGCTGTCTCTGTGAGATAAAGACCTCGCGTTCCCATGGCATATATCTCTTTTTCATAAAAGGGGAGCAGTGTGATGCACCAAGATGATGCTACACAAGGTCCAGAGCTGCTGTAGACGCTTGTCTACCCTTGATAGAGAAGCAGCAGCAGTAGCAGCTGTCTTGATAAGGCCAGGTTAGCCTGATGCAATGGCACTGGTATGCAATGGAGCACTTGGAAATAACATATTTTAAAGCTTCTCTGCTCCTATCAGCAACAACGGGGATTCGAGGCATTAGTCAGAAGGTCCACCTGCAAACTGTCAGATCCTAAAATCCAAATCTCATAAGAAATGACTCAAACTTACTATCAAGTTCAGAGCAGTTTAGTGGCTCACAGGAACAGGGTCTAGTAGGTCAAAAAGACTATGCCACAAGTCATCTTCACCTGGCAGGATCGCTAAAAAGCTAAGGAATACCTAGAAAATGAGTGCACGCTTTATCCTGAGAAGGGTCCCTTCTGCATCAGGCTTTTAATATAAAGAAGTATGACAGAACCCCACAAAAAAAAAATTAGTCTGCTCTACAGTTACTAGTTTCCAGCTAGGTACAGACATTTAGGTCAGAAAAACAACTTTTCACATTTCTGTGAAGAACAGTTAAATACTGCAGTAAAAAGCAGCCTTGCTTTTCACTGGTTTTGAGAGTTAAAAAGCTAATAATTCTAATTTAATGAACCAAGAGGTGGTCAAACAGCGTAATTAAAAGCTGCCAGCCTATCCTTCCTGTGTTCCATCTGAAAACCACAAGTGCAGTCAATAACACGAAGAGATTTTCATTCAAAAGAGACATCTTACTTTAAAAGCAGCAGAGTCAACTACAAGCAACGCTGTCTATTATTATCAGTCATATGGGATGAGAACACAGAAACAATAAATAAAATCCCAGGCAACTAGTCGGCCTCCATATATCGAGTGACTGTAAAGAAAACATATAGAGAAAGGAAAGAGTCCTTAAAAGGCCATTCTAGCTGAACAATTTTTAGATGGAAAAAATAAAACCTTTCACAGAACCAAGAAGTGACACTGGAAAACTACTGTTGTAATTCAGCATACTGTGGCTAAAAGGAGTCATTTGCATACATTTCTCTTTATACACTTCAGAACTGGAAATATATGAACTCAGTTTTACTGCATGTCCATACAGACCGGTTTAACTGAACATTAAGTTTCAATAAGGTTAAATTGTGAACTGATACTTACTGTGTTGCTAAGGCATGTTGTGTGGCTTTAGCTTCAGCCAATCCCTACTCCTAAATGGAAGTAAATATAAAGCTAAAAGGGTTTAGCAGGAGTCTTGGGGTTTTTTTTTCACTAAGTACATGAAAATAAATCTCTGCAACTTTCTCATATGCAATAGAAGATGGATTTTTTTAATTTTTTTTTGGATGCTGGATTTGGAGAACAGCTCATCTACTGGGGCTCTGGCTGGCTGGGGACCCAAGTTCTCCACTGCCCTCCCAGATTCCTTCAGACTTGTGAATGCAACCAAGGGGATGATTTGACTCACAGATTCCTATTTAGCTGCAAACTGGGGGTCAAAGCATGCAATGGAGCGGCTATAAAAACTTGTCCCATATAATTATTGTAAACATTAGTACACAGCATGCTTAGGGTACACAAAATACAGAAATGAAATCACAGACCCTCACCAACAGTTTCAAATTTTCAATTAGAAAACTTCCTAAGAGCCAGACCTGACATCTTACTTGCTCTCCCATTTCTCTCTCTCCCTCCTTCCTCTTCTGGGAAAACAGTGAAACAGGAATTATTCTTCTGGGACAGACATTTCCACTTAAAAATATTTAATACGGTTATTTCAAAATACCTAGACACTCTAGATCTTAACTCTTATTTTTCTACCAAGAATTCCTGAAAGCAAACAGTTTTGGCAAAAAGAAGGAACAAATGGATGAATGATCTTGTGTTTCTCAGTCTGTTTTTCAGAAGTACATCATCCCTTTTATTTTTTAAAAAAAGTCTTAACCAGAGGACTTGTGCTACTTAAAGTTTGCACACACTGCGCAATGTCCAACCAAATGAAAAGGGTTTTTTTGCAAGGTGGTTATAAAGGCTACCTGGAAGTTTACCAGGGTTTCTAGGATGCCTGTTGGAAAACCTTATGGATAACTGTACAAGTATTACTACATACGTATCCTAGGAGACCAAACAGCTTTCACATTTAAGAGCTTATTTCCCAGCCACCCTCTCGATACACATCTCATGCATTTATACATAATACAAAAAGCTGTGAGAAATGAGGACGTTGGTTTAATTTCAGCCAGAACGTACATTGACCTCTGCTTATATCAGCATAAGTGTTTCATTTTATTTCACTTCTTCTTTCTCATCTTCTGACTACAAAGATGTCAGACATCTCACAAAATCCATGAAATCTGTTTTTAAACTTGAATTTTACAACTAAGCAAAGCTATAATTTTTTAATCTTTAAAAATTCATATACATACATGCAAATCACCAGAAAGAGCCTTTGCGTTCATTCATGCAAGTGAAATTTAGATTCCTGATCACAGCATTTTGCAAAGCATCAACCTGTTAAATACAACATATCAGAGAACCATACAATTCAGGAAAAACCCTCAGAAAGAGAAATGAAAAAAATTAATAATATTAAACAAGAAGCACAAACCAGCTAATTCAAGAGAGACTCACTTTACACTTCGGGTTAGAATAGCCTATGCATCTGAAACAAGCAGAATAGAAAGCATTCTCTTCATTTCTTGTTTGTAATTCTCGTCACAGGGTCTAACGTGCAATTAAGCACTCGGTGCCCAGCCTCTGAAGAAGAGCATCTTTAAAATGCTGAGTGGAGCCCTGGAAACACCCAGGTATGATTCCTCGGCAGCCGGCACCGAGGATCTGTTACAAAACCTGCCACGCAGAGCACGACAGCCCTTTCCCTTTATCACCTTTTTAAGTCCACATTTCTTACCCTTCCATCCCAGCGGCAGCGAGGAGGGAGCACAGCGTACCTGCCCAACATAAAGGAAAAGAAGAAACAATATACTGTTGTTCTCCCGGAGGAGGGGATATCACATGACAACAGGGAACTTCAAGGAAAAACGTTGTCGGCATGCCGGTATACACAAATTAATTCACTGGTGGGTAATTAAAACAGGGCCAGCCCCTCCTATAACCGCTAAGCAGCTCTCGGGGTTTGATTTACTTAAAGCAGTAAATTCATCTAATCACCTAACCTCACACGAACAGGAGCGGAGCCCCGAGAGCCGTGGCTGGGTAAATACAAACCGGAGCAGAAGCCAGCCTAGGAGCTCTGTGGGCGCTCTCTTACGCCGTGTCCTTTTTCCAATCCTGAACCTAAGGTTAAAATTAACCGCAGGCTAAAATGTCGCCAGCAATTTCTCATGAATGCATAATGAAAGGGTGCTACTACATCGAGCACACCCCGGTTCTGTAGGCAGTCACACACGCGGGAACACGTACAGTAACTCCACGCACGGAGTGGCTTTACAACACAGACAGGGCACTGCGAGTCCCTGCCACGCTCCCTGTCTGCTGGGAGTGTTATGTAAAGCAAACACAACGGTTGCAAGAAAAAACAAAAAAAAAATTGGATTGTATAAAGTGGCTTTTCTTTCCTTCCCTCCTCTACTTAAGCAAGCACTGCTTTTTTTAAAAAAAAAAAGAAAATTAAAATGAAATGTTGAAACTGTTCTCAAAAGTGCGCATCCTTTCTGAAAAAGTCTCAGCTTCTGTATAGCTTTATAATTCAGGATCTCAATACTAGAAGGGTGTTCAGTGCAGGAATTCAGTTTTATATCCTGAAATTACTCTGCTTCTGTCAATTTAAAAAAAGGAGGGGAAGAGTTTTCTGTTTTTCTTTCAAGTAATCTAACTTCCTGGCTTTTTGAGTACCAGATATACTGCATATTTGCAGACTCACAAACCACTGTCTTCCACAGTTGCTTTTATAAAGGTCTGGTATATTGGACTTCAATAACTCCACTTTCCAATTGAGTACTTAAGTATTATTTTTCCTTTAAACTGGACATAATAAAAACGACATGCAGGAGAGTCTACATCCAGCTAAATGCGATAACCACCGTATCTCTCAAGACACCGTCCTCTCCCTTCCCTTACTTAGCTCCATGAAGCGGATGAAATAAACACCCTAAACCTACAAACACTACCATAAATCAGCAGGAGACAAGTGCACTACAGCGGGAAAGGGTTCAGTTTGAGGTCTCAGTGGATGCTTCAGAAGACTTCAGGGTGGTCTTCGTACCACCCTCAGCTTGAGAAAACACGATTGCAAAGTCAATTACCCATCTGAAAAAGTATCAAAACAGTTTTTCTTGACTCTTCTTGGCTTGGCATGGTCTTAAACAGGTTTGGATAAACAGTGTAACGAAGAGGACCAAAGTCTTTCTGGTTCATAGGAGAGCTGCATGGCCTAGACAAGACATCACCCCTGGTAAGACCACCAGAGCAGTTAAATAAATTGTCCGATCAGCAGTGAGGCCCACTCTGCTCCTTCCCATGAGATAAAACCTACGATGGTATTTCAAAGGCCCAGAGAGCGCTATGGAAACTTTTGACCTCTGCTAGAGATATTTCCAATGGCACTAAAATGACGATGTCAGTGATGTTTATGCTAGGCTAGGGCCACTTTCTTTGGGCTTGACCATTTGCCTGTAACACACCATCTAATCTGGAGAACCACTATAAACCAATCCTGGCTACAGAGTTCTTCTGTCAACACACCAATACTACACCTACATCGGCCTTCTGTAGCACTCAAGTGTCAATGAAAAGAAAGTCGTGGCTGAAAACTGCATTTGCTAGATACCAAGATTTTTTAACATGGGGATCTTAGCTCTACTGTGAAATGGCGTGGTGAAATACCACACAGCAAAGGAAGGGCATAAAAGCAGAGCACAAAAGCTGCTACCCAGCCTGGCCCTGAGACTGCAAGGTTCCCTCCAAACCCCCAAACACCGGCTCTGCTCTCACTGCTGATGGAGGTGGAGGAGGACAGCCAGATCTGCCTGCTCAGCCAATGGGCTGAACTGAAATTCTGGGTTTGGGCCCCAAAACTGCCTTCAGGAGCCATGTCTTCAAAAGACCTGGATGGTTGAAGGAAGCATGTTCTCCTCCTGAGTGATGAACCTGTTCCCTCCATCAACACGGGGTTTAACACACAGGCTCTGCAGTTTTAGCAGAGGAAAATTATGATTTTAAGATTTGATCTCAACTAAGTATGCACATGATTGCAACGAGCAGTTGAATAATGAGATTTTATTGGAAAGAAAGTAAAACCCACCACAAACCCCCATATTATACTAACCTCAAGAAAAAAAAGATGTATTTCTGAAGGAAGAGGTAAACAACTTCTACCCTCATTAAAAAGTTGAGAAATGTGCACACCACTACTAAAATATAATTAATCCACAGACTTCAGAAGAGTCCAAAGGAGCAATTTAATTAACCACCCGCTGATTTCATAAATGACAAGAACACACAAAGGTAATGGCACCTTATAATTGAAAATGTCCTGTTTGTTTAGCTGAGCAATTGTGCTGTTCTGTGTTGTGCATAAATATGAGGAAACGCGTTCCGAACTCATCACATTTTTAACTTTGTAAGGTGTGACAGAACAACGTACTGCCCATGATACAGTCATGCTACACTCCACTTAAATTTAATGCCTTTACCTAAGAACCTTAAAGTCACTGACAACCTTGAAGGTCTTAACCTTTATGAACTCTTTTGATGAGCTTTTTCCATGCCCTCTTCAAAAATGCAGAAAAGCAAGGAGAAAGAAAGCAATTTTATTGGTATGCCACTTCAAACAACCCATCGCCTTGTGTAGGGACTTAGTAGTTCTCCCACTTTCATACAAAGGGACCCTCTGTAAGCTCCATTAAATATTTCTGTTGACGATCTTGCAAACTCATTTTGCAATTTCTCACCTTTTTCTTTCACGTGGGAATAGCTTCCTTTTAGCTACTACATCCTTTATTAAAGAGAAGCAGCTTTTACCAAGATAGGAAAACAACGTAACAAAATACGTGAAAGGCTTTCTCATCTTTTTCATTGGACTTCTCAGAGATGAAGCTGAACTGAATTAATATTCCTTCTTGCATTCATAAAACTCAAAATGCCTTTTGTGCTGCTACATTACAACCATCAAAGTCTATTTGACTGAACATGAAACAGAGCAACATCTGAATTTATGAGCTGTCCATCTCCCTGTCTAATGGACGCACCAGTAGTATTCATTTATAGCTGCTTTGGGGCATACATAATTTAAAGTAACATACTGATGAGAGTCTTCAAGCATAGCAGTCTCCACTGGAAAGCTGACCGCCAGACTAAAAGGCTTTCCTTACAGGACTCAACAACAGACCATAAAACAAACCTCAGTGGTCTGTCACACAGCAGCGGGGGTGCACAAGGATGGATGGATGGATGGATGGATGCGGCTGCCTTGCACATCAGTCTCAGGCTCTCTGGCCCTGCCTCTCCTGCTACCAGCAGCCCTGGGGTGACATCAACGGCTTTACGTAGCACTGGCTCCCTGCCCAGCTACTACAGGAAAAGCATTCCTTAATAGAAATTGTACCACTGAGTGCTGATGCCAACAGCATCACTGTACGATGTATCTAGCTGAAGCAATTAGTTTGTGTGTACACATTAAATACACATTTCTGCAATTTTGCATCCAACAGTGAAATATTTACTTATTGGTATTAGCTGGCCATATTTACCGTTCCTGAGGGTTTCCCATCCTTAACTGTTTATGATATTTACTCAGACTGTAGCAAACCATTACCAGGCCTTCCTAAGCTGTATTAGCTGCCTGTCAGCGATGTCACCAGATATCTAAACATCTCTTTAAAATGATGAAACCTCCCATTACTTTTATGCACTACAGTTTACTTACCAATTACATGAGGAAAGAAGGGTTCTTGAATAAATACCATAAAGAAGCCTCTAATAATTTCTGTAACTCTATTTTATTTTTTCAAAGCCTTCCCAGCTTTCACGTGTTAACTCTTAAAGAGTGCTCACATCAGCAATCGGCAGGCCCCAGGTACTCCCTTTCTCAAAGGAACTCTTAGGCATCTTCTCGTGGGACTGAACACAGAGCTGTCTTCCAAGGGTTAATCATGATGACTGCTGCATGTTTCCAGGATGCACTCACCCTGTGAAAGTGGTTTATATTTTCTGCTTTTAAACGCTATAGAAAATACATTGCTTAAATTGTAATATATCATTCAACTGCCTGCAGCTTCCAAAACAATCTGGACTGCTCAATATTGCTGACTTGTTTCTAACATTTACTATTGCAATAAACTTTTTCAGAAATGCTCACCTTCTTCTATACCACTAATATACTTTGAAAGAAAATGATGCTCCGTGACTCCTTGAAAGAACTCAATTTACCCATCATATTCCTCCCTAACAATTGCACTCAAGGTTTCTTGAGTGGTTTTATCTACAGTAAGAGCACATCCATAGTACACAGATTTCATGTGCCATGTTAACTAGGTAACAAGCATAAGAAAAGAGACTGACCACAGCTTCACAAAGGATTAATCATACGTATTTGTTACAAGTGTCATGTCCCACTGGGGAAGCTTTCAAAGATAAATGGTGTTTGTGTAACTCACCAAAAGTCACCTGGGATGGGGGATAGAGCAAAAGGAAGAGGGAGTTCTCAGGAGCACAGGAGAGCTCTGAATTTTTCCACAAAATATCAGAATTTGTCATTGAAGACAGCAGAAATACCAGATCTTGAAGATGACCTTCCTTAAAACCTGCCTGTAGGAATTCCTATATTGCACAAGTTTGTTTCCTTTTAAATGGGTTAAAGGCTGCCTATATTCCCCCATCAATATGCAGATTATTTTTTCCTTTTTAACACCATTCTCCGAAGTCTTCGGCTACACAAGTTTGAAGAACAGGGCCATAGTGGTCTGTGGCTTGTTTATGAAACTGGCCCCAGGCAGCCAGGTGTCCTGCCTCCTGATGATCCCTGAGCCCGCTTCTATGGACACTCAGGATGGATGTGAGGACATAAGTTATTAAGTGATCAAAATACATACAGAAAAATAATTCATTTTAAATATTACATGGGGGATGTAAGTAGTATATTAATAGCATCTTCCAGATTAATTTCTGATTCCATTAGGTCGTGGCACAGTGAAGTAATTTAAATCAAGGGATTTACAGCATTTTTAATTAGTTTAATAATGCTAAAGCTTACTGTATATATTCAAGTATTTAATTCACAAGAACTAGCTATTTTACTATTTTATAAAATTAGTTTCAAAACCTAATGTATCTCATTACCATTCCTGTTAGAGAACCTTATTTAAATTTTACAAGAATAATGAAAATAAACAATACCATTTCATGTTTAAATAAAACTTAAACCCTTAAAAGTATTCACTTAAACGAATCATACTGCTTATCACTACAAAATTAGATTCAGTGCAGTAATATTGCTTTTTTTTTCCTTCCTGCCCTCCTTGCCACCAAAGGCGGCTTAGGTTTGACTTCTACCACTGAACAGCTCTTCCCTTCCCTGGTATTTCACTGCAGAACGTCGTTTTGGAAGTGGCAGAGTCCGGCCTTGAGCTTGAGTTATTGCTGCCAAAAATTTCCTTTGCATTCTCAAAATTAGGATGAGTAGAAAATAAAGTACAGCCCAAAGTGTTTTTCAGGTTTCTCTGTGCATCAGCAGCTCGATTACCTCAACTCTGACACCCTGCACAACACCCGCTTTCATACAGCCCTGTCCTGGTTTGGGACAAGCCCACTCACGTTCTTCAACCCAGCAGCTCAAACAACGTTTGTTATCTTTCAGCAAATAGCCTGTGAAATGCAAATAGTCAGTAACAGGTTTCTCACAGCTTCCAGTGGTGAGAGCAACCTTCAGGGTGACTTTCACCAGCCTTGTCTCGTTTCACATTTCAACAGACAAGAACACTTCAGCTTCCAGGGCTCAACCAAGGTAACCTCTATCTCACAAAACCAGAACTTCTTATGCCATCTCCCTACATCTCTACGAGCATCACAGCTAGAGGGATATTTTTAAAATGTCTTATATACGTGCATCACCTGTTCCTAATGACATAAAAAAAACCCAAGAAAATTATTCAAACAAAATATGCAGGCTATCTGCCATAAAACTGACCTGGCAAACCACATTAGAATTCTTTAAGGACACCAAATGTCCTTAAACTCAGTTTTCTGAATTGAGAGGAATCCACTTTACTGCTACATTTCCTAAGCAATTTCTTATAGAAGAATTGCATTAGGAGTTGTGGACAAATTACATTCCTTCCACACCAAAGCCTGCATTCACTTTGTGGCTTTATAAACTCCAGAATTGCTAAATACATGTAAACCTTTTAAAAAAATAAAGCACCGAGAAAATTTTTCTTCCAGAATTACTTTGCAGCCTAACTAGAATGGTACTTCTCCTTTGCTGCAATATTATGTTGTGGTACTAACTCAAAAGTTCAAACCATTTTCATTTCTTTATTACCAGTAGCAATCTAGGAAATGCTGCCATCAATAGTAAATCTACATGAAGTCACACTCCTCTGGTGCATTTTGTGCATAGCAATCAGTTCATAACGCTATCTTGTGTTGTTTAAAATTCAGTTTATTCTTCAATTACTCTGCTAGCCTGACTCTAATTTATTATATTTTCTGGTACATTTGATTTTGGATATTATGACATCCTGGCTCATGCCATTAGAGAGGAAACATAAAACCGTAAGGATGTCTAGGGACAGCTGAGAGTAAGATAGCAACAGCCTGGAAAATTAACAATATCACTGTCTCGGTGCTCAGCTAGACCTCTCCTGCATTAGTGCTAAAAAAAATTTGGCAGTATTTCTCCAATATAGACTTGACATCCAGGAATAGCCTCAGCGGCACCATAAAACCTCAGCTAGTGCGGCGGGCAGCTCGGGTGGTTGGAAGGTAGATGGCAGCCTCTGAGCCCGCTGGGGCTGCTGGGCTGCAGAAGAAATGAAACACTTGGTCCTGCTGTGCCTCGGAGGACACCAGAGGAACCAACGGGGTTCTAAATGCCACCGATACTATATACATTGATTTTATTTTTTTTAGCCTTGCTTTGTCTCGGTCCTAGCTATTGTGTCTTTCTCCCACGACCCAAGGTGAAATGAGAGGCAGCAGCCAGAAGCTTTCTCAGAGCATCTTTCTTGAGAACTCCAGCAGAAGGCAGGGCTTTGCCCCCTCCTCCAACTACATTAACCTTCAGGGCACCTCGCCAGCCCCACCTGCTTACTCAGGCTTTTGCCAGCAAGGGAAGCTCTCACCACACTGATTTGTCCTTTAAAGACACATCCTCTTTTGCTTACTTCTTACTTCCCCTGCTACATTTGGCATTTGAACTCCTGCATCCAGAGGATAGAGAGGCAGTCCTGATGGGGAAACACCAGGCTCGTGTATTCACATCTGACCTTTCCAACAACAGACTCTGCCAACTTCACACGCGAAGAATCCTCATATGCCTGCATGGCTTGCTCTCTCCCAAGAAATTCCACATTGGGTTTTGAAAAAAATTTATATTTCCCTTCTTTTAGTTTGTTCTTCAGAAAGGCTGAAGACAACTTGCCAAAACAACCTCCAAGAGAGAATGCTTTGCAGGGAAACCGAGGCAGCCAGAGCCGCAAGAGGCTGCCAGCGTTGGAAAGAACTTGTGATGGGGGAAACCTGCCTGGACCCAAATCCTCACTGATCATTTTGTCCTCCAGAAAAAAACAAGCAGGCTGCTTTCCCTCTACAGGATAATAAAGTTTACTGCCATCTCTCGGCTCTCTTGTAGCTCAGGTAGTACTGCCAGATCCTTCTAAACCTCATAAGGACTAAGGATTTGACTAATGATGTAGTTGCTGCAACTGTTGCAGTCATTTAGAAAGACAAAGTCAAAAATTACATGTAACAATGTTAAAACATGATGATTCAAGTTGCAAGCTAATTTGCAAAATTAAGAAATGGTACTTTTTCACTCACACACCACCTTTCTGTTTTCCCCACCGCTCCTGAACCTGTTTTGTAACCCGGTTGCTGGTTTCTGTTCAGAAGCTTTTTTTTTTTTTCCCCAGCAGCCCAGTCCCACGCAAAGGGTGAACACAAAAGGGAGCAGCACAAGGGATGCACAAGCACACTTCCAATGTTAGGTTACCTGATTTCACACGTAATAAAAAAAAAATCTCTGAAAGGAAGTTATTGGTGCATGAGAAATACAGAGTACAATTTTAGCTTGTGAAGTCTGATGGATTCAGAGCAAATCAGATCAGGCCACACTTAGGTGGGATGGAAAACTGGGACAGAAGGACTCTTCCCCCTGGTATGTGCCATCCTGAGCCCTAGTGCAATGAAATATCACCACAATGACAGAAAATAGCTCCTCTCATTTTGGTATACAGGTACCAGGAAAACATACTGACCAAGTTCTTTAGAAGCACGTGACAACTTCAGCTCCAACCATTTTCTCTTCTCCATCCCATATACTCTTAAGTAACTTGCTCATGCTTGCGCTGCAAATCAGTGCACATGCTCCGGTGTCTCCCTGCACCTGCTCTCGTTACCCTGGACTGGAATCGAGACCAGAGACTCGATTTCACTTCCCACTGTGCAGAGAATAATCATCAATAATTGATGTCAGTCGGCTTCATTTGGAGCACTTCTTCGGGCACACAATGGAGACATGGAATGCACCAAGAAAAAGAGGATTTGTATATAAAATGATCTGGTAATCTGAAAAAATCCTTCAGTAAACAAAGGAAGTTTACAGATAATCATATTAAAGATTAGAGTTGTATTAAAACAACGCAGAATGTATTCAAGAACATCTGGGAAGAAAGATGGTAGTTTTAAAAGCAAAACCTTTGGGGGAAATATTTCTCCCCCTCAAACAGAAAACAGTAATTCACTTCATTAAAACCTAATCCTCTTCCATTCATCTTAAGGATGAACATTATTTTCAATAAAGAGTTTTAGCAATCTATTTAAATGCAATTTTATTAAGAAATAAATATTAAATATCTTTAAATGCATTTTTAATATCTGATTAAATGCTTGGTTATTCCACCTTTTTTGATTGCTTCCCTTTTATTTCCAATTTGAGAAGCTGGTTAATTTTAAGTCAGAAAACTGAGTAAGTTTATAATTAAATAAGGATAGAACTTCTCTTGTGACCTATAGAAAAATATATTGTATCATAATAGCAAAAGCATTCTGATGTCTGTCTTTAAATATGCACCTACTCATCAGCTGGAAAATTAAGCTTCTTTATATCTTCCAAATGTTATTATTTTTCCAGCACTCATTTACTACTAACTTTCATTGTGGGTATTTTTGTGAAAATCCCCCCAATAAACCCCATAAATTGATCATGACATTTCCTACAATTAATGTTGGTATTCAATAATATTTATACAGATATTCATTTAAACAACACATTATTGAGGCCTCTCATTGCTATAACTACTGACAGCGCCAGAAAAATAAAGTTACTCTACAACTAAGAAGTAAAAGCAAAACTATAGAACTGAATGATTAAGTTGGTAAAAACACACTGGATCAGATTTCTATAATGCCTTTACCTACTGTATTTCACCTTCATTCATCCATAAAAAATGCTTAATGTTAGAGCTAAATTTGGAAGGATTTCTAAGTTAAGATCTGAAAAGAAAGAGAGAAAAAAATTGTTGAAAGAAGGTACAGGGTTTGTTTTTCTGCTTTTCATACTGCTTTATTTATTTATATACAGAAATTAATTTTATATATATACACACATGTATGTAAAGTTAGTTCAATGACAGGTAGAATGCTAACCAGATTTGTACCAGCAGCAACTGAGCCCTAGCAAAGAAATCCCCTAAGGGATACTTCGCTATAACCACATGGTCACAGCTGTGGTGAATTCAGCTACTTCCTCAGGAGCATTCTCTGTGATTCTGTGAGCAGAAAGAGGCAGAAGGACTCTCAAGCTCACAAAGGACCCCCCACAGAATCGCAACCACAGATTCAAATGTACAGGCAAGCTGTAGGGATGGCTAAGTAGGGCTCAGCATGTGATACATCACCCGAAAAATAGCATATAGAGGACAGGAACTGCTCCTAACACGTGTGGATGCGTAGTAGAGAGGTCCCGTCTCTCCTTCATTTCAACTTAAGCTGCTTAGCAGGTTTCCAGGTAGACATGGCCTCACCTACATCAACGCTTTAGAACAAACCATTTTCTTTATCCTCAAAGTCAGTGTCACAGTTAAAACACAAATCTTTCCTCTTTGACCCTTTGAGGCAAAAAAAAAAACAAAACCCACCACAGCACAATGTTGATACTACTGTGGGAAATACACTGCCTTCACTAAACTTTAGACTTAAAGACAAACGATATCTATTGTGAAACCTGTACGGTTCTGGCCATTCGTAGGAGGTAACATGTCAAGCTGTACCCAAAAGGTCTTCATCAAGTATCTTCCGCTTCATAACGGCATGACACTTAGTTATGAACATTTCCTGGCTTCACAGCTTTTCAAAATATGACTTAGGAAAGCATTACACTTTTACAGCACTTCTCTAGTCGATGGCACACATCCCTTACTGCAAAAGAAAGAACTGTAACAGTTTCATTTCACACTCCAGTAACCCAAAATTCCGCATTACCTCTCACTTTAGTGTTAATTTTCCCATAGATTTTCTTTTTCTGCTTACATGGCAAGACAGCTCAGGTCAAGTGCACAAACAAGCTGTGCTGCTGATTCTCCTTTTTACCACCACTGAATCACCTTCACTTTTGCTTCACCGGAAAGTTATTTTCCCTGCAGAAAGCAGGAGAGCCACAGCCAATAGATGTCAGCAGCTATCAGTCAAAATGGATTCAAAGTGAGGAGAAAAAAACCTCCCCACAAGTATTATGTATGTAGGATCATGCCCACGCTGTATAAATACATCACGACAGGTATATTTGCTGCTGTACATGCGATGAAGCCCTAATGCAGCTTGTGTCACTTCCAGCTATAGAAAGACATGTATCAGAAGCTGTGGAATATAAAAGTATCAGCACAGACATGCTGAGCCATTCCCCAGATAACAGGAATGAAGAGTGGTTATTTTTCCAGATGAAGTAGAAAGATACCTTTTTTTTTAAAACTGGTGATTCAAAAAAGAAACACATTTGGTAGTTGCCACTGAATTCTTATGAAGCTTTGTATTGTGTATGCAAAGATCTAACTTTCATACCCTTTTAAGATACTCAGATGAAATACATGACAAATCCACAAGCACATAAGTATATCTGTATTGTTAGCCTAATAGAACCTGGATGAAATTAGCTTTGCTTTTAGCATTTTAAAGGAATTAAAATAGTTAAGAAGCAAACCTAAATTCTGAAGGCATTCAATACTGAATGGATCGCATTTTATACTGGTTTAAAATAAGGCAGTGAATTTCAAATTGTGATTTTTAAAATTTCAATCTTCATTAGAAGCAGCAATGACAGCTTAGTAATGGAGTACTTGTAAAAACAGTCCAGGAATTGACTTTGTACTGATTTTTAATTAACATAAATAGAAGATCTAACACAGACATGAAACTATTTTACTAATTCACTGAACCTTCATTACCTTCTGGCAGTAACAATAAACGGATGAGAAAACCCCTCTACAGCAAACAAGACATAAAGACAGGAAAAAGAGGCGAGACAGGAGGAAATTCTCATCAACCTGCTCCAGAAGAATCTTGACTGAAAAAGGTGTTTTTTTTAAATGTAAAAGCTAAGTTCTTTCAATTAGCAGTTGGGACAGCCCCAGGGAGCAGCAGGGGTTTGGGTAATAGCTGTGGTGCACACATACTATACCAAGGGTACAGTTACAGCTCTACGATCACAATGGGGTTTAGAGCAAACTCTCTGAACATGACCAGAAAGTTTATACAACGCATTAGGTTCTATGTGGTCAAGTTTAATTTAGTTATTTCAGTCTGGTTACAAACAAATTTCTAACAAGCTGAGCTATAAAACATAGCAGAAAATGATGATATGGGGCAGGGGAACAGATATAATAAAAAGAGGCAAGAACACAAAAAAGAGTGGGGTATTGGTAAATAAATGCATGAACTTGGAAGTAACAATAAGGCATTCTCCTCTGCATGAAGTGGAATAGCTGTTACTAATTTTTTTTCCTAAAACTTTTAGCCTCCAAATGTGTAGAATCAAATTAATATGGTCCATATTTAAATATTCTGCTCAAACATGAGAAAAAACTTCTTTACGGTGAGGGTGACAGAGCCCTGGAACAGGCTGCCCAGGGAGGTCGTGGAGTCCCCTTC
>JAOQGH010000001.1:184811357-184863424 GCA_025769975.1 Gallinago jamesoni | reverse complement strand
TGCTTCAGCAGGGGAGTTGGACTAGATGATCTCTACGGTCCCTTCCAACTCTAATAATTCAGTGGAATTCAGTGAAAATTTAATCTATTGCAGATATTCAGTGTGCTATCCATGAGGCATATACAGATACCAACATCTCCAGTGTCCTCCCTGAAGGGTGACTTGCTCTAGATGTTGGCTACCCAGCCATGAAATGGACTTCAAGTGTACTGTTCTGCACAGACTGTTACTGAAAGTTGTGGAAGAACCAATGGTATTGATGTCAAAACGTGGGGCTTTCAGGTTTTCCTGTTGTTGTTTTGGTTTTCCTGGTGTAGCAGGCAGTAATGTCAATTAGAGGGGTGATTTGGATGACATCGCTATACCCATAGAAAATCCCAGTATAGGCTCCACTCTACTGCTGTAAGCACACGTTGCTGATACAGCTCATTTCATCTGGGGACTAATACTAGGTATGCAGACAAAAGCACATTCACGTTACGACAAAGTAAAATGCATCAACAAAGAACGCCTGCCCATGTCAGCCAAGCTTCTTTTTTAAAGTGAAGACTTTGTTCAGGAATGCCAACCAGACCTTGATAGCCAGAAAAATCATGACACGCCTAGATTCTGAAATATTGCCTTGTGTCAGAAAAAAAACCCCATGGGTTGGTCCTTTCAAAGCAAACACAACATTCCTGTGGTAGAACATGACAGTTTATCCGAGCACAATATAGCAACCACTGAAAACTGCTTTCCACGAACTGGTCTCAGTACACAAGTCAGAGACATTTTACTTCCTTTAGTTTTGCTTGAATTTCCATTTGCTTCTGTTGTGCCAAAAGCCTCAGCTGCACCAGCTTTCTTTTTCCTATGTATGAACTCAAAAACAAGAATTAGCACCAATCTGAAGAACAAAGAGAGCCACAGGAAGGTAAGAACTTAAAAACCCTCTGTAACCAGTATTCTTGGGCCTTTCAGGGCCAAAATTTTGAAAGTGACACTGCATTGAGAGGGTTGGCTGTGGAGGAGAGCTCAGGTTCAAGCAAAAATTGCATGCAAAGGAAAAAAAAAAAATCTACACAGTGAGTACAACTGCAAGAGTTGATGGAAGTATCAACATATAGGATCACTGACTTGAACCCAATCATAAACTGTGCTTATTCCCAATTATTTTCTAACCAGCCAGACCCCAGAAACATATGATGCCAGCATCCTGACACCTTCCACCGGGCTCATCAGAGAACGTCATGGGAACACACAGTGGCAGTGCTATCTCGGGCATTGGGGTGGGGAGCACATCTGATAGCACGCTTCAAAAAATCACTCCCACTGCAAGGGACATATCAATCCAGAGGAAGGTAACTTGTCACTCATTCTTCCCCACTGTGCTGAATAATATTTGAAAGCATTAACCACTCTGGGCAACCTGATCCAAAAGCCCAGTTGCCTTTCTGCAACTATTGGGTTCCTCCCAGACACATACAGGTTCTCCTTTAACATGTGCCACTTTCCGTTGTGCTCTATTGCTACAAAAAAGACAAATAACTCATAGTTCCTTCTTTTTCATAATCTAGAACTACTTATTACTACCATTTACTACATTTTTAAACCACATCAGTTCTTATATTGGATATACTTCTTGATCAAATTGCATTTTGCTCTACAAACAAGGTTTCTTCATAAAAATTCCGTATACCCTATCAAACAGAGGCTAAGTGTGACAAATGTCTGCAATGAAACATAAAACCACATTCTGATCTGTGGAATGAAGGAAAAACAGCCAGGCAAAATCACTATCACTCCATCCCAAAGTAAACCAACTATGCCTCGGCAAAAATTAACTTCTATATTGAGTTGACACAATTACTTTTTTACCCAATTTGGTCTGCTTTGCTGCGATGACAGGAAAAAAATACTAGACATTCTTAACAAAATACCATAACCCCACAGCAACATCACAACTTACTTAAAACTGCAAATATTGAACTATGTTACCACCAAGGTTCCATTTTTTAAAGAAAATTAGAACCCAATAACAGGATGGAAAAGTTGCAGAAACACAAAACAAATTAAAATCTTGCATGTTCACAAGTTACCTGATTTTATATCAAACAACTGCATCCTTAAGCTTTTGTTTTCACCATTTCGCGCATGGCTCAGTGTGAGACTCAGCAAGAGACACCCCCCAAATTACTTGTAAAATTACCATTAATTGAAATAAGCATCTACAAGAGTGTGAAGGATTGACATCTATGCACATTTATACCAGTAGCAATACTTTAGAAGTAAAGGAGATGCCCGTAGTGTTACAAAGCACACTGCAAGGATGAAGTCAGCTCTGCACAAGCACTGTAACGTGGCAGCCAGGCTGGGAGCATCCTTTACGTGTCAGTAGATAAACGAGCCCCCAGTTCCAAAGCAGAAGTCAGCTACCTACATTATCTCATGCAGAACACACAACAGCCAGTATGAAAACACATGACGGGTTTATCCTGTGAACTTTGCGAACATAAATCCTGACCCTGAAAACATTTACACGCAGGCTTAACATTAAGCCTAAGAACAGACCTACTAATTCCAAAATAAATACTTGGGTGTTTAAAATTAAACATATGTAAGCACAAACATCGACAGAACTGGGGCCATAAAAAACAAAAAGCACGCACCACAACGTTACTATTTTTTATTTCTCCTCAGACATCATGACCCAACAATTACATAATACTGATATTTAAGAGAAGTTCATCTTCAAAAGGCATAACAATTTCTAAATAACGAACTTCATTGACCTAATAAAGCAATTAAGCAGCATGTAAGTCAATGGGGTCACATTAAAATTACTTCTGCAAAGTAAATCAGCAAAAAATTTTCAAACATCAGAGACAAGCCTGTATCAAATTGGCCCTCCAGTTTCTTCTGGTGCCCTTTACACCAGGGAGCACTTTAATGAAGGGTGTTTTCTTATTAGTTACAGCTCTTAATATCTAACAGCTCTTTAAATAATCAGTATCTTGCTGATTTATGACATTAATTTATATTAATCCTATGGCTAGTACACATCATATCCTTACATGTCACTTTAATATTGTTGGTATCATTTCACAGTTGCTTCCAAGTACATGAAGACCTTTTTAAAGGGTACAGAAAAACAGGATGAAAAAAGAGAGGGGTATTTTGAAGTATTTTCAAGTCAACAGTTTTAATAGAAGGTAACAAACGTCTGCTGGTTTTTAGTGGTACAGGCCCATTAATATATACCAAGATCGAGACTGACAGGCTGCTCAGCGCAGGTGAAGCCTTACAAAAAAACAAAGTTTCATTGAGGTCATCAGTGCTTCCATGAGAGCAAACTCCCAAATACCAAAGCTTGCAATGCCAAAGCCAACATTTTTGTAATTAGGCTTGACAATTTGTAGTAAGCTTATTTTTTAACCTAACCTACTTGTCTCAAGAGAACAGCATTTTTCCGCCCAATCACAAGCTTACATTCCTCTTGCAAAGTTTCACTCCTAGATTGTAGCTCAATTTCTTTTTTTTTTTTTTTTTTAAATAGAAGATTTGAATCCTGTGTTAGGAAATCATGCTGTGTTTGCAAATCACAGACCTGAGGCCCTGGGCTACCTCTTGCTGAAGTCACTAGGCAAAGTTAAAGGTTAATATAATTAGAAATTCAGTACTGAAAACTCTCATTTTAAAATCATGCCTTTTTGTTTTTTGCAATATCCAGAGATTTTCATATTGTAATAACACAAGCAGTTTAAAATAGAAGATTACAGACTCTTTTTATTTAAAAAAAAAAAAAAGCTACAGCCTGCTGAATCTGGAGTTAATGATTTTATATAGCATTCCCTCAGCAAGCTGATCTTTCAAAAAAAAAAAAACAAAACACCAAAAAAAACCCCAAACAACCAAAAAGAGTAAATGATAAAGGATGCTATTAAGTCCTTTATAACCTTAAGGTTCTAGCAAGTACACTGACATACCTTATTTCCATTTTGAGGAAATTTGTTTCAATAAAGTCAAGGCAGCATATGGTACTAACATGTTTATTTTCCAAGTGGTAGGGACACTAACTGAAACCATCTGATGTTTCTTTCTAAGCCTCCTTGATCTGCTTCTGGATTGAAGCTTAGAGTAAACCATAGCGAAGCCAAAAGGAATTGGGTAGAGAAGTAAAAAAAATAAAACAATAAAAAAAATCGGTAATTCAAAGTATTTATTTAATGAGAGCCTAGCTCAGAACAGCTTCTATCTTGAACAAAAGCTTAACTGCATTTATGATTCGAAATTCATTTCCAAAGACTTTAAAATGTACCACAAAGCTAATCCCTAACAGACATTTTTTACTTTGCACACAAAGACAAAAAAGAACCCACAATATCATGTAATTAAAAAAGGAATTAAACGAAGCTCAGGAGTACTTAATAGTGGATTTCTACAGAAGTAAACAATCAGCACTATGCATTAGGAACATGGTAAGAAAAGTCACAAGGGACTGTCAGATTTGTCACTATCACAGCTCCAGCAATTGCTTTCTCAATTAGTCGACCGAGCAGTAATATTCTGTCAAGTGTGCTGATAAAGCATGATTTGATAAAGTCTAAGAGACACAAGGTTTTAAGTTTTTAAACCACGTTTTCAGTGATAAGAGTTAATAAATGGGGGGGGGGGCGGGGAAATGGAAACCCTGGGTCAAGAGCACTGAGGGCTAGAGTTAACACTTAGAAATAGCTTCCAACTCTAGAGTTTTAATGTTTTTATTTTACACACAGCCCCGAGTTTCCTCTGTAAAACACATAACCTGAAACCCGCTCCCGCAGCTGTTCTTCTGCCTCCCCCGCGGGCGGGAATTCCACTCTTTTTTCAGCCAGCAGCTCCTTCAATAAAGCCACACCACAGCAGCAGAGCTGTCACTTAGGGACTCTCCCCCCCAAAAAAAGAAAAAAAACCCAAGCCGCCTTTAGGGCGGGTCCCTCAGCACCGAAGCCCGTAGATCACCTTCGTGGGGACGCGCTGAGGGGACAGGCGGAGCCCCCGGCACCTCCGGCGGGAAGGAGAGCGGCCCAGCTGGCGGCGGTAACCTCCCTTCCTCCCGGTCTCCTCGGAGAGGGGGTGCCGCCACCAGCTGGGCCGCTCTCCCGGCTGAGGGCAGGGCGACCCCCCTCTCCGGCCCACGCCCCCCAGCCCCTCACGGCCGGCCCCGAACCCTCTTCCCCTACTTGTTGCCCCTGCAAAGGGCGCCCCAACCCGGCGTCCACAGCAGGCCCGGCCCCCACCCTGCCCGCCGGTGGCTGAGGAGAGGCTGAAGCCGCCCGGCGCCGCGGCGGGGCAGGGGAAGTTACTCACCGCCGCCGGCTCCGCGCCGCGCTCTCCTCAGCCGCCGCCGCCGCCGCGCCTCAGCCGAGCCCGGCGAGAGGAAAACTCCGGGCAGCACTTGGCGGAGCGCGTCTGGGCCGGGCCGGTGCTCCCGCCTCTGCCTCTGCCCCCGCCCCCCACTCCCTCCCTCCCCTCCTCCCACCCTCCCGCCACCGGGCAGCGGCGCGACCCAAGTGACAGCTGCGCTCCGCCACTCCGGCGGCAGCCCCGGGGCGCTCCGCAGCCTATGGGAGCGGGGCCGGGGCGGGCCACGGCGGAGCCCCGGGCCGGGGTGTCCCCGTCACTCGCCTGATCGCAGCGGGGCCGGGGAGCGGTGGGCGGAGCCGGGGCGGAGGAGGGGCCGGCTCTGCCCGGAGACCTGTCGCCGCCCGCCAGCCCGTGCCCCGCGGCCCTGCCTAGGGACGAACCCCGAGGGGCCCCGCCGCTGAGGGGAGGCGGCTGAGCCGCGCTCCCGCCTCCCTGGTGCTGCGGCCGAGCTCGCTCAGCCACGGACGGTGACCGCCACACGCTTCCTTCCCCGGGCGCAGGATCCGTGGCGCTCCCGCCGCCGGGACGGAGGTTTATGGCGGGTCCCGGTGCCATGCAGGGCATAGCTGTCGCCCTCGCTCTCCCCTGGGAGGAGGGGACACCGGTGGCCGCAGGTGCCCGGCGGGGTGTGGCGGCGGCCCGGCTCGCACCGCCCCGGCTCCTCCCCGCCGGGGTCCTCGCCATCTTCTGCGCCTGCGCCTGCATGGCGCCGGCCTTCACCTGAGGAACCGGGATACAGCGCGGGGGAGAGCGGGCGCCGCCATGGAGGAGGACCCGGAGCTGGAGAGGTGAGGGGCGGGGAGAGGGGCGGCTGAGCGGCCCCGGCAGGTTACGGCCTCGGTGGGGCCTCTCCGCTGAGCAGGGCCCGGCGTCGCCTCCTGCCCTGCAAGGCCCGGGCGTGCGGAGCCGTGGGCAGGCGGAGCCGTGGGCGGGCGGCTGGGGCCTAGCGCTGCTCCCCGGAGCTGGCTCCGGCCGTGAGCGGGCCTCTCCTGGCGGCGGGGTCTCGGCGGGAGGCAGCGGGTGGTCCCTGGTGGAGAGGAAGGCCCCGAGGCCGGCTCGGCCCGCGGCCCCCCCGGCTGCGGTGAGTGTGGCCCCGAGGGGTGCGCAGCCCGCAGGGGGACAGAACTCTGGAGCCCTCGCTGAGGGGGTTGCGGTAGAAAATAAAATCTTCCTACGTGATAGGAAAATACATTCCTTTAAAGAAAAATCAGCTATTCTCGTGATGTGTGCTGGGACCATGTAGAAACAAGATGGAAGGGAAATGTCTATTATAATCTGGTGATTAGGTGTACGTGGTAAAATAAAAAAAGATTCCCTTCTTACAAATTTCAGTTTTCAGCATTGGGGATGTGCCTAATTGTTGACTAATTGTTAAAATTGTTAGAAATAGACTCTAGGTGTATAAATCACAGATTTTTTGGGGTAGTAATCCTTGGTTTTTTGCAAGCTTGCTTGTGAGTGACTGCACTTTTATGGATGTTTCAAAAAACTATTACAGCAAAGTGATGACCAGAGGCTTTCTGAACTGTTCTTCTCATGGTTCTCTCCCTTAACTTCTAAGAAACTGTCTCAAAGTGCTTATACAAAGTATATGGGCAAGTATTTTAAATGGAACAAAAGCAATAGCACTGGAGTGGTGGAAGGGCTAGAGAGCATAATGCTTTCTAAGAGGCCTTTAATGCTCAGTAAGCTACTTCTGCTCTCGGATCATCAGTTTAATAATTAAAGCTTCTTTCTATATATGCGTGAATGCTATTTTTACTAGTGCCATTCCAAACTTAAACCATTTTCATTCATAGCGTGTTGAAGCCTGCCATGCTGTCTGTCTTCTGGCTGTTATTGCTGTGCTGGGGACTTGGGGTCCCTTGGGCAGTTCAGGCCATATCCGCTCACTTACCAGCTTATAGCTGTCTGCTCCACAGGCTCATCCTGGTGCTCTTCTTCCCAGGAACCAGATTGGAAGTTTTATCCAGCTTCGTAGCTTCAGTCTGAGTTAGGATTTGCTATTCCTTTTTCATGGCAGCATGGTAGGTAATGAGGACGAAGCTCGGTATTACTTATCAAGTGGTACACGAAAGGGTTTAGCTGCCTGGTGTCTTCAACCCATGCTGCTGTTCACCTCCATATGAGTTTAATCGGCTCTGAACGCATTGTAAGTACAATACAGCATACTTGGTGATAATCACTTTCTGTCCTGGATCCACCTGTTACTTTTTCATACCTTCAGCTTGCTTAACAGCACACTTTGCTAGTAGCCCCCTGAATTCAGTTAATGGTATGTGCATTTAGGTGTCATACTTAGGTATTTCTTACTCTAAACATGCTTCCCTGTGCAGTCTTCAAGAGTCTTTCTTTATCCTTTTGTTTACAGACATTACTCCTTAATATAATATTCAATGACCTGTCGATCATACTTTCCTGTGAGTAGTACAGTGATGGGAGTTAGGATTTATAATTTTTAGGCTCTTTATAATATGGCATTAACATGCAAATAATGGCATTTCTGTTCTGTAGCCACTGTGGTAACTAGTTTAGGTAAGTTTTAGAGTTTAAAAATTGGGGCGTTTGGAATATTTTCAGTAGTCTGTCTCTGAATTCAGGCTAGTATTGCAATGCACAAGTCTTAAATAACAGCTTAAGGTTTTTCTGTGTGGGGGTTTTATTTAATTTACCACAGAAGGGGAGCGTGTATTTTCAGGTCCGGAGTGAATTGTGTGTTCCGGCGTTCCAAACAGTGATCTGTTAAGACAAGTCAGTTGTCCTATTTTTTTTTGTTATTATCCAAGGAGAGGTCTCTTCATCTTGCTTGTTCTATTTCATCTTTAGTGCCACGTTTTCTGGCTGTTATTTTTCAGTTTCACTCTGTTTGACTCTCGCTTGACCTTGCGTTTGGTGTTTTCCTCACTTTAATAGGAAGTGTTAGTCACTATGGAAGCTGCATACCAACTTGCAAGTTACTGTGTGGCTGTTGTGTACTCTGGATTTTAAAACTCTAAAAGCTGTAAATACCACAGGTGGGTGAAGTGGTAACGTTTGCTGCGTTCTACTGAATTATTTCCTCTGCTCCATCTTATCTAATAACCTCTGTTGGAAGTATGAACTGACATTTTTTCCTGTGAACTTGCTGGTACATTAGTGAAGACCCAGAGTCTTGAGACATGGTGTGATTTTAAAGAAAATTCTAGGCTAAATTCTGCTACTATATAATTAATGGTATTGTGAGGATATGATCCAAGAGTGAGTAAGGAAAAAAAAAGGTTCTACATCAGCTACTAGGAACTGCTTTGTTTGTTTCCCCTGCGAGCACATGTACTTACTTTTTGCACTTAAATTCAACTAAATATCCTTTGAGAAGTTACAGAGGTCACCATTTTCATCCCTGTGCAAAACCCCATTTTTTCCTATCCCCTTCCTAAGTTGTTTCATGGTTGTTCTGTGTGTTTGAAGCACAAAAAATACATTGTTTCACTGAGAATATAAGGAAGTGGCTTAGTTATACTGTGTGTCCAACTTCTTCCCTAATCCCTTCTGTCTTTCAACACCCATGGTATCCAAGGTTGTGAAATATTTATACCGTATTAGAAGTGCCTACCAAGCTTGTTTGGAGCATCACTTACTTGGAATTAAATGTTTCTTAAGGAGATACTGCTCTGAGTCATAAGGAACACTGTAATTGTGTAACAAGAAGCCTGTAGTTGAATTGAGAATCAATAGTCTAATATTTTTGCTGCACAGGCATCCCAATTACACTTTTTAATAAGAAAGCTTTGTTCCTTGGAGAAATTAATTGATAGTTCTTACTGTTGTTTTTAACAGTTAAAATTGAAGTCTCAGGATTCAGTATGCCTTTCTTTCCCATATTCAAGGCCCCCCCCCAAAAAAAAAGTGGTCTGCAAGCGAAAATAGGTGCTTGAAATGGAGTGGTATGTTCTCTACTCAAGCTGGTGAGAATATCAGCACAGAAATGTGCTGCAAATAGCACTCATGGGACTGACAAATAGAATATTTAAATAGGTATGAAACTTGATCAACAAAGAATGAGAGCATTTACATGCCTGATATGGAGTGTCTTTGCCTTTGAACAAATGCTAGGAAGTATGTGGGATATTTTTTTCATTCTTGGTCCTTATGTTGTGGCTTAGGCTTTATTCCTTGTCATCAGTTTTTGTAGTGTGAGCAGATAACTCCAGCTCACAGGAGTTATTAAGTAACACTGACCTTCATTATCATTCCTTTATTGTAGAAGGCAGTATCTTTAGTCCTTTACGTGACCGAAGGTCTTGATATTAATTATTCAGATGTAATCAGAATACCAACATCCACTTCTATTTCCAGTCCCATGCATGGTTAAAAATAAGTTCTACAGTCAGCATAAAACGACTTTGAGGAAATGGATTTTAAAAACTGCTAATTTTTTTCCAAGGCTTGCAGCTTGCTATCAGGACCTCAGGAGGTAGGTTTGACCATGATTTTGTGGATCACAGTAGCTGAGAAGCCTGGCTTTTGAGCTTGAATAGTATAGTTCATAGTATAAGTATAGACTGCAAGAGTTATTAATGCTGTGAAGGTCTTCTATGAAGATAAGTTTAACAAAAATGTCACTTGTCTGACTCTGGGTGATGTTGAATAGGAAAGCTGCCCTCCTGCTCCAGTACAGTGTACTTCTGTAGCCGATTGCGTGCTGTGAAGCAATGCCAGTAGATATATTTTCACTTCAGTTCTCATTGGGATCTTTAGTGAGATGATGGCATGGGTGGAGATGGCAGAGTTTTTTAGGTTGTGTGCCAAAAGCTCCTGGGCACTCCCAGAGTGGACTAAAGAGAGACCATGGTGGATGAGGTAGCCCAAATAGTGCCCAGACCCGGCTTCACCCAGGTCTATCCCAGGAGCCACCAACCCATCAGAGGTCTATTTCCAGGAGGAGTACAGGGGCGCACTGGCAGGTGGGAACCCACAGTAAGGATTTAGAGAAATGATTATCTTCTCTGGGCCCCTCCCAGGGCTGGTCCCTTGAGACAGCCTTGGCCTCCAGGCATGACACCCATCAAGATGAGTCAGTGCTGGAGTGCCTTTGTGACTTAAGGGAGTTGCTGCCTAGGGGTGTGGAATGCATTATGGGATGCAGGAGAAGAGCATTTTGAGATTGTATAAGGCTTATTATGGGATGTGTAGGGGAGGAACCAAAGATGGGGAAAGGGATGGGTTCAGGTGATTTTATGAGAAGCAAGAGTGGGGAAATAGAGGAATAAGGGGGTATAAAGGTCTGGTTGTGTGTGAATGGGCTGCTGGTGGGTGCCCTGTGCCTGGTCAATGCAGTCTGTCCTGTCTTCCTGTTGAATTCCTTTCTAACTCTTTCTTGGGTGAAGGACTCTATTTGAGGGTGTATATCTCAGTGCTAGCAACTAGAGTCAAACTGAGTCAGAAGGACTGTGTGTCCATGCTGCCAGGAGCTGGAACAAGCTCAGGTCTGGATGCCAGCAGTTGGGCTGGGACCCTGGACTGGAGAGTGGGTGCCAACAGCTGGGAACACTTCATGGAATGAGTAAAACCAGGTGTCAGGCACTGGAGTGGGATTGGGGACTTAATTATCTGTGCTGCAGTAATGGAGAAAGCGTGGGTGCATGAGGGAGCACGTTGCAACTAGTGAAGATCAAGCTGGATCAGCTGGTGAGTGGGTGAATTAAGGTGGGAGCTGAGAGGTGAGCGTGTATCTCTAAGAGCAAGACCATGGGAGCAGCTGACTGTCAGAGGGAGTGGGGAGTTCTGCTGGAGAGACTGTAGGGTCAGGGGTTCTCCAGGGGCAAGATGTGTGTGCGCCTGTGTGTTTCCACAGGCAAGACCGGTGGGGTTGGGTACTGGGGCACTAGGAAGTCCCAGCCAGCTGTGTGTGACGGTCTGTGCCAGCAACTGGAGTTGGGCTGAAGCCCTGGGGGCTCCTACACCTGTCCAGAGAGAAGAGCAAGATGAAGCTGTTGGTGTGAGCGCTTTGTGTGTCTGTCTGTGATTGGTGTGGCTGGTGGTGCATACGTGTGGTGTGTGTGTCTGCCTGCTGGGGGTAGATTTCCAGCCTTACTGCTGGTTGGACCTGGGTGCGGAGCTGTGGCTGCCTGGCTTCTTGGCTGTCAGATCCAGTCTGTCTGCTCCTAACAGAGTGGTCTGTAATTACAGACATTGGGTGGTCTCTATAATGACACGGTGTTTTCATTGCCCGTAACTCTATCAGACATACCTCTTTATTACCGATTATTCATCTTTCCATCTATCTATTTGATCTTTTGGAAAAAACAATGAAGCTCTTTCCCTGAACGAGGAATAGAAAATATCTCTGGTTTTGCCTGGCTTTGGAGCCTTTAACATTCTCTCCCTCTTTGGGCATGTGTATCCATGATGCAAGTTGTTAGGATTTATGCAATGGGAGCTTTGCCCGTAACCTTGGAATATAGAGGAAAAAGTCTAATCCCTCAAATGTAAATAGATCTTGTGCTATACTCTTGAAGATAAAAAATATCACTGCTTATATCTTCATGTTACTGTAATTCTGCAGCTAAGCTTGATTGCTCAGAAAGGATTGCCACAGCAAGTTTTAAGTGGTGCTTGTAATAAAAGATGCCCGAATGATGCCAATGTTCTTAAATATGCCCCTGTCCCTAATTTTCCTTGCTATCAGTCCCCTGGTATTTGGGTGGTTCTCATGTGAAAGTTGTGTACTCTGTTCCCTTTGCTCATATTGCTACTCTTGAAGCTGGAGCTGGCTGCCACAAGACTGTTTATATTGTAACCAAGCTGTAAAAATGAAGACAATGAGGAATGTGGAGTCCCAAGAGGCCTCTATAAGCAAATGTAAAAACCTTGTTTGCATAGCTTCTAAGCTTTTGGCTTACTTGTGTAGAGGATATAAGTTCAGTGAGTGGAAACGCATGATTTCAAAGAGGATCTGAGCATTTTTCCATTTGTCTATGCAAGTCAAAAGGGCTTTGTAAAGTTGCAGTGAATAAGGGTAATGTTGAAAGACCAGTATTAAGAAACAGTGTTTGATAAGAAAGGAAGACATCAACTTATAAGTCTGCTAAGAGTCAGTCTGATCTCTGATATAACCAGAGGGGGAAAAAAAAGTCTCAAATATTTATTGGCTTATAATTCCTTCTTAAGTTAATAGAATTGATGTCACCATATGAATTTGTGATGTTTCCCCTAAAACTGAATCATAGCTGTTTAAAATGTATGTGTATTTTATTAGTGTTTTGTAGCTCAGACACTTTGGTTTATGATTCTAATTATGAAATAATGACAGATATAGTGGCTTTTAATCTGCCCCTTAGTCAGGTTTCTCAAAACAGAATCACTAAGTTTGGTTAATTGTGGTAAGTAAAAGTCAGGTGCTTTTTTGCTTTTTTTTTTGCGCTTTTTTTTTCTTTACTCCCCTTCATCTGACATTGCTGTTTGAAGGCTCAAGTCAAGCTTTTAGAAAGGCCACATGTTCCTGGTGTCATCACTATAAGCTAGCTCAAGCTGCTTAGATAGCAAATTCTGGATCTGGACAAAAAAATAAATTTTGCCATAATTTCATGGAGACTCGTGCACACAACATCTCCCATGTTCCAGTGCTAGAGCCTGTGGGTTTTTTATCCTCTTTTTTTGTTGTTGTTCTTGGCAGTAGCTGTCCCATACACCCCACTCCTCCTACCTGGGAAGGCGGCAGCAACTGACGAGGCTGCTGACACTGTACTTAGCATCTGGGTGCAGGTATCTCCAAAGGTGACAGCTTACCTGAGCAGATATGCAGTCTCCATGAATGCCTGTCCTATGACTGGATATGCAACATGTCCTCTCAATCAGAGATAGGCTTAAAAAAGGATTTGAAGTACCCCAAGCCCAGCTGCTACTGAGATCATACTAATAACCTTATACGAGAGAAAGACTTCTGTGAGGAACCTTAAACCAATGTGCCATTAATAGACTAGTGCACGGAGAAGCAATACTATGTTTTTTGGTGCATTTGTCTGCTATTGTTTCTGTGGAAGTCTTGGATGCTTTCCTTTGCAAAGCCCTTCAAATTCAGACTCTCAAAGGAAGTAAGTTATGACCTGTGAGTATTTGCATGTCCGTCTGGCACAGGCCTCAGCTTATACTGGATGGAATCATTTCCCATGGGAACAAAGGGATATATATTTACACATATAGATACATAAAAGTTGATCAAGAATTAATTATATGTTGTCCGAGAACTGTGACCAATTCTGGAGGCTTGTTTAAGAATCTTTAGCTAAAGTATTGCTTGCTGGAAATTACTATAAAGTGAGAAAGTAGTTCCATGATAGCTAGTTGTAAGTATAAACTATTAAAACTACATTGAGGCAGAACTGCAGAGTAGCTGTAGGAAGAGTAGCTACACCTTAGTATACATTTCAGTTGTACTTATTTAGTGTCAATTTGTTTTCTGTTGCCAGGGAAAACCAAAGCTGCCTGAAAGCAATACAGACAGAAGAAATGTGTCTGTGTTTGTAAAATGTCACCAGCCTATCCTAAGGAATGAACAAATCCACCATCACAAATGTGAAAGGAGCTGGTAAAGGCTTATGTTAAGGCCATAACAAAATGAAGAAGGTTAGATCTAGACTGACAGATGTATACTGCTGTGAAACAGTGTACTGTTTTCTCATTAACTGCTGAAGGAAATTGTGTACTGCTTATTTTCATTCCCTCTTATGCACATGCAGTGTGTGCATTTAAATCTAAGACCTCTTGTGTTGTTTATGTAGACTTGAATAACCTAAATGGTAAAAGAAATGAAAAAAGGCCCCTGTTACATGTTTAGAGCCCAGCATGAACTTGTTAGATCTTCACATGGGCCTGCCATATAAATTGTTTACTTTTCTTCAGACATGTTTCTGCTATTATATGATGACTATTGACTTCTCTAGTCTCAATTTTGGCTTGACAACAAAATTGATGCTCAGGTTTGCTTTTTTAATCTCTGGCAAAGTAGCAAATCCTGTTATGCTGACAACACCGTAACAACATGATGGGACATGACATCCTTGAAGTTTGAGTTGAAGTCTGTTGGCAGCTACCTTTTTTGCACAGTCTATGCACACATTTGTACTATCAAGATGATGATTGTGTTGCTCATGTAGCTGAAATACCAGCAGCTATTCTGGCATATTATAGCTGGATCACCTAAACAATAAACACCCTCTTTATTACCTGCTATGTTCAGTTCCTCAAGCCTTCAGTCTTACCCGTGGCAGTATTGTTAATGCTTAGCTTCATATACTGGATGTTACGGCCAGGTCCATAGCTTTCCTTTTCTGTATTGCGGTTGGTTTGGGTTGGCATATATAGTTGGTTACAGTTAACTAACCAAATTGTTGGTTTGTGCATTCTAATTATATAATAAATGGCCCACATTATCTTTTCATTGGTTTTCCCATTAACTTCAACCATGTACTGTAGAGCAGTTACTTAAGTTTTATTTGAGATTAAAATTAATTTGAAAAGAGAACTGAAAGACTGATGTTGCAGGAATTACCTGTAATTTGCATAAATCACACTCTTCGATGACTTATGTGATCATTGTTATTTAATTGCTTTAGTCTGGCCAGTTTGGTCTAGAAGATAACGATAAGGTAAAAGTTAGTAATTTTAGAGGGTGGTGGGTCATAGTCACAAAGATGAGCTCTTTTCTTTCTCTGTTACACAAAGCTAGTACAGTTTGACAACTGATAGTTGCAGTGATTTTACTGTCATCTGACTGCTTGCTATTTCACTGGTCGTGTTTAACTGTGCTCAAAATAGGTCTGCTGTGGTGAAAGACTTTAGGAAGAACTGAAGTGACAGCAGGGAAGGACATTCCCAAGGGACATTTCAGTGTAATATACCAGTTTTGCATGCTTTATTTCTACTCTTCAGTTAGTATTGCAATTGTTTTTGCAACAGCTTTAATTGCTTTTAATATGTCAAAATGTTTCCTTTAATCTTGGTGCATGTGAATCTGAATTAATAAGTAAGTCAAGGTGATTTTTGTAGCCTCTTTATTGCTTAATTCATTACAGTGAAGAAGCTCTCCACTTCCTTTAAGTGCATAAAGTGGCAAGTTCTTGTATTCTGCAAGTGGTAACTTTTTTCTTTTCTTCATGTTTAGGAAGGCTGTGGAAGAGTTACTTAAAGAGGCAAAACGTGGGAGAACCAGAGCTGAAACAATGGGAGCTATGGGTTGGTAAGTTGTGCCGAGAGGAAATGAATACTATGACTGATGCCAAAATAAATTTTACATTTAATGTGTGACAGAAGTCTGCCTTTGCTTCATGTTTAAGTAATTTGTCTTCATCTAGGTATTAATTTCTGGGCAGAAATTTGAGTCAAGAAAGAAGTTGAAGTTAATTCTCTTTGCATGAAATTGCTTGACCGAATGTGCTGAAGTAAAAGCAATTGGAAAACTGGGAGTACCTTCTATGGTAGTGTTTCCTTATAATAGATGGAACTGCAAACATTGAATTGGAACCTCACGAATCTTTAAAATGCTGGGTAGCTTCAGTGTGTGTGTGTACTTACGTACTAGCCACATGTTACTAGGTTAGATTCTGTTTAAGTTAAGTGTTCATAGCCTGACAAGGAAACCTAAACCCTTAAAACAATAAAAATATTAAATGATCCACATGAGAATCCATGTGTAAATTACAGCCAAAAGTGAATTCAAAATATACCTCCTTCCAAAATGGAACTGTTTTTTAATACTGAAAGAACACCTAAACACCAGGGGCTAATGTGTATAGCAAGTGGGAAAAGAATCACAGTATTTAAATGTTAAGTGAAATAGAGATTAATTCTTCAATGCAGTATCTCAGTTTTTACAGCTAGACTGTCACGGAATGTAATGCATGTAACTGTAATTAAAGAAGTAATAACATGCTGAGAAGAGTCATTCATCTTAAACTAATGGGTATGACTGATAAGAAGCTATCGGATCTAGGATGTTCACACAAGTAGTGTACCAGTTGACTGGGTTAAACTCATTTGTAGATAAGGTTTGACTTCCTCCACCAACAGTAGTAAAAGATAAGCCTCTGTGGTTAATGAAGTTCTTAGCTGATTTTTTTGAATGTGTTTGTTTTGGTACCTCCGAAGAGGTTAAAAAAGCATCTTGCTGAAAAAAGTTCATCCTTTATATTTTCTAAAGCATTTTGGCATTTTTGTATATACTTTACCCAGTATTTCTGCTAGGGATGCAGTTTATACCTGTTATGTTAAAACTAAAATTGGCTTAATCCCCTAGAGTGGTTATAGCTATACTGGCAGAGCATGCTTTTACCCTGTCAGCCTTGCCAGATGGCCAGGTAAACCCGAGCAGGTAATTAGCACCGTGAAGTGTTGCATACATCCAGTTACCATGAATTTGCAAGTTAACTCAAGGTGTGGAGACTAAAGATTTCTCTTGGGAGATAATCAAGTGTCCTTGTGCGACTTCGCTGCCTCTTGTGCCTGGAATACCCGCCAGGACTGTGTATGAGCTTCAACTCCTGGCTCCAACTACTTCTTATTCCTTATATGTAAGAGAGCAGTGGTCTTGCTGAGCTGGTTGTGATGATGAGCTTGGGGTAATGTGCAGTTTGCTGAAGCCCAATGCCAAAGACCTGCCAGAGGAGGGGACATCCAAGGGTGACCTGTTCTACATAACAGCTGCAGATTGCACTAGAGTGAAATAGTGTCTGTTTGGGCCAGGGCTGTGTTAAAGGTGTAGGAGGAGAGGATTGTCAAGGCGGCTTCAGGTGGAGGAAGACTGTTGTCATAGGGGTTGATGTGGTGATACCTCAATTGAGACTGTTGAAGTAAGGATCCTTTCAATGTCAGAGAAACATGAGAATAGCTATACTGGGTCACACACAAAGGACCCATCTCTGTGGTGCCCTGTCTCCATTAGTGGCCAATACCTAGTAGCTTGGAACTGGAGGAAGAAAAGTACAAGAAAGTAGCATTACTTCCTCAAGATGCTATCCTAGCTTTGGGTAGTCTGCAGCTCAGGATATCCTGCACTCAGAAATTATTTCTTAAATTTTTTTTTAGATGGTGCTTTTCCAGGGATTTTTCCCTCTCTGAATTTATCCTTGGGGAGACTGGTAGTAATCCCATTTATCACAGATCTGCTGCCACAGAGCTTAGCATAGGCTAGTATAAAAAAAGCTATAAAGCCACCTGTAGGTAGACTGGCAATTTTGACTGCCTTTTGGGCTTGCACATCTAGACACCAGAGACAAAACAGCAGACAGAGGCTGCCACTACTGACTTCCCTTTAATATTTTCCATGCCCCTTTGTGCTGTTTTGGTCTTTCTGAACTGGCCCAACAACAAGTTATTGCATGTACACCTGGGAGACAAGGTAACCAGTAAAACACTCCAGCAAAATGAAGTAAGTTCCAGAAGGGCTTATTAGATCTAGGACTGACATGTAACCTTGCAACCCTAAAGTGCTGAGAGGAAGGTGACTGCTGCTCTGAGCTTTGTGGATACCAAATGAAATGAGCAGAAAAGTTAGTTCATGAAAATGTGTGTTAGTAGACCAAATTCAGGATAGCATAACTGGTAGAAGCAGAGACGAGGTCATTGCCAATTTGTCTAAAAGCCCAGTCTTAACAGGTAAAGCGCAAAACCTTCCTTCCTTGCCAAACTCAAAATGCTTACAGGTGTGTTTCATGAGGACTTCTGGGATTTCCTCAGCCCTTTGTCAGAGGAGTCCTGGAGAAGAGATGCACAAACCCTGGAAACATCTAGTGTAAGGTCATCAATTCTCCATTGGCACTGGATAGTTGGAGCAACTCGGCCTATGAAGAAAAGATTTGTTCTGCCATCTGTCTTTGGGTAAGGAGAAGCAAAGGCTGCTACTGCTCATACTTTGCTGATTCCAGTTTATGTTGGTCTCCAACAGCTGTTGGATACTGAGAAATAAATTTCTGGAGTCAGTGGCGTGCTACAGGAATTGGTTCAAGGGCGGTATGTGTGGAGGTGATTGTATATACCACTATAAACCAGTAGTGTCTCCAGGTGTGTGTTGATGGCAGCAAAACCTGAGCCAGCAAGCCTCTGAACAGAGTTTTGAGGCTGCTTTCAGGTTCCAAGCCACTGCTCCATTGCTATCCAGAGTCATTAGTTCTCCATAGCTCAAGTGCATTTCCCCAAGCACCCCTACCTAACTTTTTACTGTCTCCTCGTGAGGTGCATAGTCAGTGGCTGTTTGAGCCTAAGTTGCAAGTGTCTAAGCTGGCATAGCTAACAGGTACAGAGGAAATGTACCAAGCAGTTATCCTTTAGCCCACAGTCTGATATGAAGACTTGGCCTCGAAATATGGGACAGTGTTGCTAGTGTTTTGTCCAGTTTGGGAATGTTTTGACAGTGTTATATTGTTTTACAAGTTTGCTGTGGATGACGTGGGTAGGTGTTGCAACCTGTAGGGATTAGATGCTAGTAGAAGAAAGGCTTGTCCCAAATAGGGAGGTTGGCAGTGGTATCAGGCAAGAGTGTACAAGGGAAGGAAATTATCTGAGGCTCTCTGGATATGGAGCAACTGTCAGTGTGCTGCACGAGCTCCCAGTTGGTAAAGAGTCTAAGCCCATTGGCCTCCATGCTCTCAGGACTGGATGGGCAGTATCTAGGTCCATGGCAAATTAATTCATGAAATACTGGATATTTGTATTTGTAGATCTTGTATTATTTGCTTTCGAGTATTGACTTGTTCCTTGGATGTTCTCAAGATTCTTGTTCTCAACACTGCAGTATTTCTAGTTACTTCAATGCTCCTTTTGTACGTACTCTATGGCTGTAGTGATTCTTGTTAAGGGTCTCCTACATCCTTATGATAATGCATTACGTAGATCCTGTTGATGGTGTGTCTGGCTCAAGCATTAGTGGAGCTAATCACAAGTAAGAAAATGTGTTAGAGAAGGGTAATGGAGGATTTACTTCAAGAGTCTTAATCTTGGAAATGTTGAGTGAAGAGCAGAATCTGTGGCTAAGTCTCAGTGATGCTGGAACTTCTGAGGTAAGAAAACACGAGAGCAGATGTTGGAGAGTTAATGATTGAAGGGCCAGTAGGATCCAGGATGGGAAGTTGTGGACAAATAGTGTAAGAACAGTGGAAACTATTAGATTCATCAAATAGAATAATGCTGTAAGGTACTTGTGTGTCTAGGTAAAATCAAGCTAAAAGCTCAGCTTTCCCTAAGTGGTTTTGTCGGTCCTATGTACATAATTCATAAGCTTCTTCTAGCAGTGGAGTTAGGTTCTATTTTAAGGGCTTGTTCTGCTTTAATTGAAAAAGACAGTTAAAATGCCATAAAAGCTACTGTGTGGATAAGTTCTAGAGGCTTTTTAAAATTTTTCTCTCCAGTGTATAGGTCTGGTCTTCAAAGATGCTGGTAGCAAGTGAGCTAAGGCTGAACTGAGTGTAATCTTCTTGGCTTATTTTAGAAGCTTACCTAAAATAAGATGTGGGAAACAAGAGATTTTGGAATGGTTTGTTCAGCTCTGCATTGCAAGAGCAGATGAAATTGCAAAAAGCAGATAAATATTGGAAGCATGAAATTATTTTTAGCCCTATTGTAAAGCAATCCTAAAATTGCTTTCACTCCTATGTATAGCTTTCTGTTCAATATCAAATCTGTTAGTCAGAAATACTGCAGAATACAAAATAATGAAGATGAGGCTGAAGAGTTTGAGAGCCTGGGAGCTGCAAAATGCTGTATTGCATCTTAGCTTTGAGTGGGTGTTGCATGACTGTGCAGAGACACTGCAATGTGATTCCACTACATCTCTTTCATTTGAATGTGACAAGGAGGAGAAACAGGGTACACACAGAGGTTGCAAAGGAAATATGTTTAAAACTTGTGATCAGAGCACAGGTTCCCATCCAAAGTCCTGCCAGATGTATCAGCTGCCAAGACCATACATAAAAGCTTGCAATCTCATCCCAGGCATCCTCTTTTGTAAGATCTCCTGTGCAAGGATAAGAGCCTCAATCAGTTGGTTTGGCAAAACAACCTCTAGCTGCTTTTGTGGGTTTTTTGGCCATCAGTCACTCTTCTGTTAAGTACTGTATTTTCCACGGCAGTTTGGAAGTGGTAGGAATGTACTTGTAAGTTCATGGATAATGAACTCTGCTTCCTGGAAAGATCAGGTTTACGCTGTGTGATGAGGCTGGCTGTGTTTGATGTGTCCAGTTAGTAGAGAAAAGACTGTGGCACATGGCGCTGTACACTAGGGCCTTAAATTAGGGTCAGCTTGTTTTACTGTTAGGAGCTTGTATGGTCCACTTCTGAGCTGAACTGCACTGCTGCTTGATGACAGGTGTTGGCTCGAAATGCTGTGTTATCCCACAAAAGTTGGCTTAAAATGTCAACAAAAGTAGAGTTGAGTTGTAGAGTTAAGATTTGACCTGTGTTCGCAATAATTGATTTAATCTTATTTTTTGTCTTGCTCAAAATGCAATGTTGACTGTTTTGTCATTGCGTAGTGGAGAGTGGTTGTGTGGGACTTACCTGTGGAGTCCTTGTCTTTGGGAGGTCACCTGTAGCAGTATTCTACAATTTTCTCATCATTAGGAATGCTTTCAAAGATATCAGTGGATTAATACAGTCCACTTGTCACCTTCACGGTTCCATATATACCATGGATGTATGTAAGTGTTACAGGCTTGTGTATGTGTAATGTAGCACATGTCATACCTCTCATTTCCTCTAAGACTTAAAGGCAGAATTTGCTTTGTTGAAGTCTGAGGTCAATAAAACTAAGGACTGAGGTTTCTCTTCAGGGCCGTAAGTTATTGCTGCTCTGTGAAAGCCCAGTGGCTCGCTTTTATCACATTATGATGGTGAACTAATGGCATCCCTTATCTGATCCTGAAGCCCTGCATTTCTCATCGTTTTTCTTTCTTAGTATAGCTCAGACAGCACTCATAGTGCCAAAAAGAAATAAATACTTCAGCAAGGTGAACTTATTTAGGGCAGATTGTCTCATTCTGGGGCTATATATATTAGTGCTTAATCAATGCATTTGCTCTTATGAAAAAGCAAGAGGAAGGAGAAGAATGTGAAGTAGTTTGCCTGGATGCAATCTAGAGAAAGTTGCCCTCCTTGGTAGGAAATATTGAGGTACAACAGTTTAATGATGGTATAGGACAGACAGAGGACTTAAATGTTTGCTGGTTGGTATTATGTCTTGAGTGTATCCTGTGCTGCGGTGTGTTCAGCACCGTGTTCATAGCTGCTGTAGCTTGAAGTAGAAACCCTACTGATATATATTACCCTTGTCTTTTCACTCAGTAATTAAGTTAATGGATAAGTACTGTTTACAAACCTGCAATACTAGATTCAGATCTAGACTTTTTTATGAGTTCTTTTGAACCACAGTTCAAGGAAAACAATGTAGATTTATACGCAGAAAGTTTAGAAAACTCCAAAACTAGCTGTGCTGTAGAAATGTATCAAGAAATACCCAGTGGAAATAAACAATGTGGCTGTTTAATGTATAATTCTAAAATGACTCATAAGTTTTTTGAGAATTTAGGACAAGAACAATTATCAGTAATGCTTAGTAGGCAGACCTGAAGCAAACACCTGAAGTAAGTAATCAGATGTGATCTTCGTTACAATTTTTCTTGTTGTTCTGGTACCTCTGATTATTCAGAGATGTCAAAGGTTTTTAAATGGTCACGATATAGTTCCTACACTTAAGCAAAATATTCAACTAGAACAGATGATCTTTACATTGTGGTGTTAGGATTCTTTGACTCCATAGTTGATCGCGTAAGTGGCTCTGTGGTCTCCAACAACTCTGCTTTTTTAGAGTGATCCTGTAACTTCTCCATTAGCAGGCAGACTCAAAAATGCTGTCAAGATAAACTGCAGGAATATAATCAAACTTGTTTTTTCTCATTCCATTCTTTAAGAGATGATAAACTGGGAATAAGTAGTGTACAACTGATACCAACAAGATAAACAAAATGTAGAGTTATTGTTAGCTGATAAACTATGTGCAGAAGTGTTAAGCTGCAAGAGGAGAAAGTCAGAAGCAATGGAAAAGAGTTGGATAAGTATCCTTTCTGTTTAAGAAAAAGAAAGAAAATACTTTGGTGGTCAAATATAAATTAAAATTGGTATGTCTTGTGTCTGTTTTATTACTACAGGATTCATGCAAGTATATCTTTTACTTTCTAAATATCTCAGTTTGTTAAATAATGCTGACTTTAGTAGCTTGTGATCTTGAAAACCATTCTAATTTGCCTTAAAATATGCTACTAAATATTTGATTCCTCAATAAGTTTTAAGGTTGACTTAAGGTTTAAGGCTTAACTTAGGTATTGTCTTCCTCTGCTTCCCCCTGCACACACTACCTTGTGAAAACCATGTGGATTTTCACTGTATTGAAATAAAATAATTTTAATCCTATAAAGACCTAAATCCTAAAAGGAGAATGGAGACAACCTTGAACATCTTTCTGTACTGAGAGTTTACACTAGGTGGCATGCAAGGAAAGCCAAAAGCACAAACCTGTCTTAAAATTATTGAAGTTAAAATCTCAGACTTGTTTCAGGATGTTTTTCTCTCGTCTTTTGATCACTGTGTCAATGTCTTTACAGGTTGAAATGTCCTCTTGCTGGTACAAATAAAAGATTTCTTATTAATACCATCAAAAACACGTTACCAACTCAAAAAGAACAAGACCAGGAACGTGAGCAAAAGGAAGACAGTAAGGAGCCTGAGCCAAACAAAAGCAGGAAAGAAGAAAAACCAAAGAAATGCAGAATTCACCCATATACACCCACCTTTCAGTCCAGAAGGAGAGTCAGCTACTCTCCTCCGAGGCACCGAAACAGGAACCAGCACACAAAGGATAAGCATGAAAAGCGATCAAGCAAACGATGAGGGGAGGAGAGTGATGAATACGTGGTGTTTCAAGCCAGGAATGTCATTAAGTGTTGGACTGCAGGGATGTCTCAGTTTTTCAGGAAAAGATGCTGTTCAAAATTGAATTTTGAACCAGGTTGCTTGTGTGAGAAGTAACCTTGAGGTAGCTTTAGGGAACTTTTCTTTGGGACCTTTAAGAGAAAAGCAATGTGCAGCATAAATCTCTCAGTTGTTTTAGAACAGACATTCCTTTCCCTTTGCTCCATTCCTCTCTCCCCTTCTGACTAAGCTTAGGGTCTTCGTGATGGAGCACGAGACGTGTGTCACTGTCCAAGACAACTCATTTAGTCATGTCGCTCCTTGGGAAATAAATGTAAATTAAGCAGAAATCTATTTATTGTATAAAGTTGGCAGAACTACTTTGCTGCTAACCAATAAAGAAGTTTTGTGTGTTTGGATTAGTTTAGTTTTATAGAGTCTAGAAGAAGGGAAAGCTTTTTGTATAGAATATAAGAATTTGCTTTCTTCGATATAAAAAGAACAAATTTGAAGTGGTCAACATTGGTTTTGCTTTCCTGGAGGAACTATCCGAAAATACCGATTTTGCTTGTTATTGTATATTCACAAACCTGTCATAGATAATAATAAACATTACCCCTAAAAAGCCATAACTGCAATAATTGTCTCTGTTTAGACTTCCCTCTGTAAGGAAGTAGTTTGAACAGTCTGTTGTCATGGTGCTTTAGAAACAAACCTTGAAGACAAAATTATCATGTTTTCTGTCCACTGCTAAGAAGTTTCCAAGTAAATCTGTAATACTAGAAATGCAGATGTGATACCTAAAAACAGTCAAATGCTCACTTTTCAGGCCTGTGTGACAATTCTGTACTGGTACAGTTCTTAAACTTGTGACTTGGAGCACATGTGATACATACCGGCATATTCTATATCTCATTTCTGTTTGTGTTACAAAATATTTCACACAGAAGTTTGTTATTGTATTTCAATATTCTCAGAATTGTTTTGAACATAGGTTTCTGTTTTTAGGTGTGTTGAAAATAAAATCTAAAATGTTAATTAAAAGTGCTGTGTAGAATTAATGCTTTTAATGAGTTTCTAAACTGACATGGGCCTCTGTCCTTTAAGGGACAGGAGGACCAGGGCTTCATGGTCCTTCAGCGTTGCGTCAGGACAAGAGTGCCACCTATAGGCTTATCTATAGCTTGTCTTGTGGTACTTGCCTGTCTCTCTTGGAAAGATCATGTTAGCCAGGAGATGGGGAGATTGAAGTGGAGATCTGCTGTGGCTGAGATTTGATGTGTGAGCTGGGAATTATTCTTTTGAGTAACAGGAAGGTAGTTCCGCAGGTGCTGAGCCCACTGGTGGCTGCCAGGGTCAGTGTATCCAACAAAGTGGAATGCTTTTACATTTCCACTGAGGGGTTGTGGATCATTTCTCTGTTTCCCTGCAGGAACCATAGCACTAGAATAGAAGTCCTAGCCTTTCAGAAAATTTCCAATTATTTAAGTGGAATGAAGGAAGAGGCAGAATGTTAGGAGAATGTAGGACTCCTTGGTTTAAATAAACTCATGTTGTTTGCATTCCTTATTTCATGGTACACTAATTGTGTTTTCCTGTTTGGAAGGACAGCGCCCATGGTACTGGCCAGACTGCAGTGACAGTGCTGGATGGATGTGGCTTCACAGCAGGGAATTCATCTCACCATTGGTCAGGGTTGGGGCTGGAGATGTTCCACAGGACAAATCCCCCTGAATTCTTGCAGTGATAATATGGTGTCCTGAGAGCTTTCCACACTCTGGCCATCAAACACCCCTTTAGGATAAGGGCTGCTGTTGATTCCATGTCAGTTTAAAGCAGGCTTTCGGGTAGGGAAAGTGATGAGAGTGTGCTTTCAAAATGAGTGGATTGTTGATAGAGAGCAATTCCATACTAGAGATGCTAAACTAGAGGATCTGGCCTGACCTAAAACATGTATTTGGAGAAGGCCTGTCTTCATCGCTGGTGGTAGGTTCAGATCTAATTGCACTTTTTTTTTATGACTTCCAAAACGTAAGTGAATTATGAATCTTTTATTGATTGTGTATTTTTGTGCTGTCTTTCATAAGTGTAAATAATAAAAACAGAAAACTGCTGTTCATTAATTGTTCATAAGACAAATCTTCACCTTCTGATCACTTCTTTAATAGAAGTGGGTGCAAAAAGCCAGATTTGTGTTGTCTGCAGTTGCTTATGTTGTGCAGTCCCAGCATTGCATTTGTAAGGCATCTTAAAGATGGGATTTAAACCCTGAAACTTGGAGCTGAACGTGACCTTTCAAAATATGTTATTACTTGCTGTAACTTGGAATACTTGTTACTCGTAAAAGTGCCTAGTCCTTAAAATAAATAAATACATAAATGAATAAAGAGTGTGATCTTGGTCTCAGCCTCTTATAGCTGTGCGTTACAGCCCAGGTACACACAGGGGAGGGTTAATGTTGCTGCAATGATATTTCAAAGGTGTTTCTTGTTTATCTGTGAGCTACTAAAGTTGCCTTTGGTTAGTTTCAGTGCACCTTGTACAGATAACAGAGGTTACTCAGGTGAGGGCGTTCTCTTGCTGTAGCCACAAGTACTTGTTAGTTAAATTAAGTTGGACAGAAATCCTCAAAAATGTTCATTTTCATCAACCTGATACTGAATCTAGATCACAAAACAATGAAAGAGGAGGAGAAAATGTTTTGCGATTGAGCTTTGTGAAATACTGTTATTAGTTTTGACTGTGGGGAATATAGTGATGTGCAGTTCTTATGTTCATTGTACAGCCCCTTCTCTTTTGTAAATCCAGTTTGAATTATTTACAATGAATCGTGAACGTCCAAGAAAAGCCTGACAAATTTGATGCGTAACACAAGTTGGGCAAAAATAGACCATTTTTCAGACTGATCAAAGTTTACTTCACAGAAGTTTCTTGAGGTGCAGTTGTAAGAGCGTTCCTTAGTGATCATAAAATTTCTACAGAAAACTAGTTAACAAAGGAGATGTAAATGTTTGTAGATCAATGGAATAATGTAGCAGGAGGGGGTTGCTTTTCCTGCACAAACAGAACTGGGGTTTGTGTTGTGGCTGCAAGTTGATCACCGAGAAGCGTATTTCCTCTCCTGCCCTATCGGAGCTCTCATTAATAATTATGTGTTTTCAGTTAATTAAACTGGAACAACGCAAAAGTATTCTTGCTTAGATAAGTAGCAAGAAAACATATTTGGATTGTGTTTGGAGGATTTTATTCATTTTATCAGTAGAGGCACTGATCCACCAAATCTTTATTCATGTGAGTGATCTTTGCACTTGCAAATAATCCTGTTGTAGCTCACTGTCTATGAATGAAACTCTCGTCTGCATTAATATGCACTCTTTGTTTTAGTGACTGTCAATAGGAAATAGTCAAGACTAAGTGTTAAAGAGGGCATAGCTTCAATTAAAAAAAAAAAACAGCCTTAAAAATTTTGCAAACTATATATATTCACACCATCATTTCCAGATACAACAGTCTTAAGACAGAAAAAAAAAACCTCAAATACTTTTATGCCAAATGTTTGGCAGACTCTCAAGGTCTCAAATGAACACTGTGGATATACCTTCCTTATTTATTTTACATAGATTTAGTATTGCTTAATTTACCAAATTGCTCTAAATTTACCAAATACGGCTTTAGGAACTCTCAGGACATTACCCTCCCACCTTATAAAATGCCTCTGGAAGGCAGTGTCTATATTGAATCTCAAAATATTGGATCTCCGTCTTTATGCAACAAAACTTCTGTTTGTAAGGGAAAGCAAGACAAATATGCTGTTGTTACACAAAATCGCTGTTCATACAATATTCACTGCTACCCAAAATGATGAGCCTTGCATTACAACTGGAATGTTAGGCCAAATATTTTAGGCTAAGGAATGGTGCAAGTTCTGCGTAGTTCTCCCAAGAGCATCCCACGTCATTTATATTGTGATTATTGTATAGGAAGTGCCTGGTGCTCTGGAGTGGGGATGCAGTGCCCTCTAATGTTGGTGTAGGTCTCTGGAGAAGAGTTCAGTCCCTCATCTATAGCTTCCTTGTAGGATCTTTAGGCAGGTTTTCTCATTGCTCTGGATATGTCTGTACCATAAAGAACAGGTTTTGGAATGGTCGTAAGCACTGTAGGCTGTGTTTTTCACCCACCTTCTGTCGTCTTGTCTGCTCTGCAAATGGCTCTCAGCTTGCCCATGCGGCTGTGTTTGATAAGGTCCTATGGGCTTGTGTAGCCCTGTGGCCTCCTGATCTGGTAGGCATCGCTGCCACAAACCTTGACTGTGGATGTGGACAAGCCGTGGTCACCGTGGTTTTGGCAGTGAGCAGGGCAGAATGGGAGCTTAGTTTCTTCTCTATAAGTGGGGATTTGAGGTGTAGGAATACCCAGCGTAGATATGTAGGGATGCTTTGAGAAAATCATTGCATCACAGCCTCATGTCGATAACCTCAGATGCTCTGTGTGAGCCACAAAGCACCGTCACGGGCTGGAGTATGGCATGACAAACAGCCTCGTGTTCCGCTGTTTCGGTGTCATTGCAGGCTGGGAAGCAGTCACAAAAAGAGTGTTAGGAGGGTATGATGCTACAGTTGCAAAGGTAAAAACCAAAGCTTTGTCAGAAAGTGAAGGCAATGGCATCTTTAATGGTGTGGATGAGAAAAGGCTGTTTGAGCACAGTAGAACACTGATATAATTGTCTGGAAGTACAGACTTAAGTCTGAAAGTACAACCCCAAAGAGCCCGGAGACTCTTGCTAGTGAGCAGAAGGGAAACCCTGCTGCTCTCTGCCGTCCTTCCATGCTCCGGTGGGAGCACACACAAGTCACACAAAGGTGTGTCTCTGGTCTTCTGCTCACCATGAAACCCACGGCCCTCCCAGGCCACCTCTGCTTTCCTGGGGCACACGGGCAAGAATGTGGAAAAGCTGCAGAAAGTGCTACAGGAGCAATATTACATGCAGCTTAACAGCAATTGTGTAAACACAACCAAAGTCTGGTTTTGGGAAACGTGGGTGGGCATTCTTCTTGAGACTCTGCTGCTTCTGAAATCTCCAGCTTTTCCTGGAGAGGAACTGCCTGTCTTTTAAAACATCCATGGGGGTTGAAAGTTTGCCCAACACTAGTCATTCAAAATGTCTCCAAGAGAGAGAAGAACGCCAGCAAGCAGCTAATCCATCAGGAACAGCAACAACAGGCAGTTCCTGGTAATGAGCCGTTGTTTAAGTTCAGTAACAAGAATATTAAGAATGGGGCATAACACATGAAGAAAACACAAGGCTCTGTGTGAGTTATTGTTTTGTCTTAATTCTGTGTATTATATTCAAATAGAGTCTTCTCTCCCTACGACATTAACAGACATCAGAGTAATATCGAAAGCTGAAAGGAAGGTAAGCAAAATAAGAGTTGGCATCATTAATCTGGATGTCTCAACTTGGGCAACTCTGCCCACAGCAGACCTCTAAATTAAAACCGCTCTTCAGCCTAATGCACAGTGCTTCTAAGCCAGCAGAGAGGTGTTGCTGGGATTTCATGGCATTTCTAGATCAATTTCTAATGCATCTTCTCCAGTGCTGCGGGGCTAGTGCCTCTCTGGACCCCTCCATGCAGAGAAGGCTATTCCAAAGTCCTTGGAGGAGGCAATATATTTTGTCTAGTTTGACTCCGAGTGTTACCTCCTTCTTTCTCTCCTGGTCTCAATTTGCTGAGCTGGGGGACACCTGGAGGAGAGGCGGGTGGAGTTTCTCCATGCCTCCCTCCCCAAGGACCCGGCAGGGGCAGGGTGCTGTGTGGGGGCATGGCTGCGCAAAGACCCCCTTCACATCAAACCATGGAGATGGGTCTGGTTAAATAAATCTCTGGGAGGAGGTGTAGGCTTCTAGGGAAGCAGATGATATTATATCGACAAGTAAATCCTCATCTGGTACAAATCAGTGAAGTTGTGCTGCTGTCAGCAGAGCTGGGCTAGTTTGCTCCAGTGAAGCAGCTTTCTCTGTCTCCATCGAGCCACTGACATGTGGGCTAAAGGGGGAGGGAAGCCAGAAGAGCAGCGTAGGACCACCAGCAACTCCTTACTGTCCCGTTTTTTTCATTGGGACTCATGATCTGGATACTGCTTCTCCTGGCCCTCATGACTGCCTGTCCAGCAGCAGAATTTCATAGAATCATAGAATCATAGAATGTTTAGAGTTGGAAGGGACCTTAAAGATCATCGAGTTCCAACCCCCCTGCCATGGGCAGGGGCACTTCCCACTACACCAGGTTGCTCAAAGCCCCATCCAGCCTGGCCTTGAACACCTCCAGGGATGGGGCATCCACAGCTTCTCTGGGCAACCTGCTCCAGTGTCTCACCACCCTCACTGTAAAGAATTTCTTCCTAATATCTAATCTAAATCTTTCCGTTTAAAACCATTACCCCTTGTCCTATTGCTACACATGGAGTCCCTCCACACCTCTCCTGTAGGCCTTGTACTGGAAGGGGCTATAACGTCTCCCTGGAGACCTTCTCTTCTCCAGGCTGAACAACCCCAACTTTCTCAGTCTGTCCTCATATAAGACATGATCCATCCTTCTCATTGTCTTCGTGGCCCTCCTCTGAACTTGCTCCAACAGGTCTTGTCCTTCGTATGTTGAGTGCCCCAGAGCTGGACGTGGTACTCCAGGTGGGGTCTCACAAGAGCAGAGTAGAGGGGCAGAATCACCTCCCTCGACCTGCTGGCCATGCTTCTTTTGATTTCACATCACCTTTTCTTGCAGATGGGGACCTTGATGTTCAAGGCAGGTTCTCCATGGACCAAAAGGGACAGGAACTGCAAATGTGCTTTCCCTCCCTATTGCCAGGATTATATTTAGGGTGGTTGGTTACCTTATTGAAAACTTCATAACTTTAGCATGCTTTGCAAATATATACAAGGAATCACAGTCCTCCAATGCTAACACTTGGCATGAACAAGATGTTAAGCCAGAGCATTGTGAAGCAGCTCAGGCTTGGTGCTGCACTGGCATAGGTTCAGGTTTGCTCTGAGCTCCTGCACACATCTTCACTGCAAGGTGCGCTACAGACCCGCTGGTAGATATACAGCACCTTGTGATCTCCACCTGATGGAATGACCAAACATCATCCCTGCCACAGGATAATCCCTTCCCAAGGGTGGCTCTGGGTCTGCCTTACCAATGGGTCTCATTTGGACTTGGATCCCTGAGGGCATCTTCTTACAACAAGGAAGGAACTGGAAGGCACAGCTCTACCTTTCTGTAGGTTCCTGCCCAGAAGGCTCCCTCCGTCTGACAAATGAGTTAAACTAGCAATAAAAGTCCACAGGAATTAATTTTACCTAAACTTCTTTTTTTTTTTTTTTTTGCCTGTTGAAAATCATTTCCCAGGCACCTCCGCCCTCGGGAGGGAGCAGCGAGCCCCCACCACACTCTCATTACTTGAGATTCACCTCCAGCCGCCACTGCCAACATTTTTTTTTCCTTTTCTCTCCTTTCTAGGTTGAGGTCTTTAATAATTTCGTGTCTCTTTCAGCCGAGGCTCCAGCCTGGGAAAAACAAACCTGCTAGCCTGGCGAAAGCCAAACACACACGGACCAATTACCAGCTTCCCCACTGTTCCTTTGGGCTGGCTGGTATTCTGCCTGCCTTTGTTTCGCTGCCTGCTCCCTGCCTCCGAGCAGCTTCCATTGACTCCGCTCCACGCAGCCAGGCAGAACGAGAGCCAGCAGGTAAACTGAGGAAGGGCAGTTGTCCGGCTACCCCTTGCCTGTGGACCACTGTGGTTTATCTGCTGGCAGAGCTTCCCGAGGGCGTACCTCTGTAAAGAGCTGCTTTGCTTTTTAATGAGGGGAAAACATGTAGTTTCTTTGTGCTTGGAATACTTGTGCATGGGAAAGGCAGGATTGATGTGTCTTGGTAATGGCAGAGTGTGTGCCATCCCTGGACGTATTTAAAAATCAGGCAGGCATGGTGATTAGGGACATGGTTTAGTGGTGGGTTTTGTCAGTGTTGGGTTGACAGTTGGACACGATGATCTGGCAAGGTCCCTTCCAACCTGGACAATTCTATGGTTTGGGTGCTGGGCACAGGTCGCATCATTTCAGCTCTGACTGGGTGGTTGCTGTCTGTCCAGTGGTCTGTGCCTCAGCTGGCGCTGGTCCTGGCAGCCCTGGGAAGACCCAGAGAGGATGGATGGAGCTACTTCCACTTCCGTGTGCTCCTGCAGCTCTCTAGGACAAGGGAGAAGCACTACAAGGACCTGGCCTGGCTGTCCTGTGGACAGGCTGGTGGTAGGTACTCACCATGGCAGGGGCTCAGCTCATGCAGCCACCAAGCTCCCCTTCTGCAGCCTCAGGGACATCCACCTCCCATTTTATAGGAGACCAAGCTGTTCTCCAAACGTGCCGCACCAACTGGGATCTGCGGAAGAGCTCCTGAGGGTAAGGAGGAGGAGTGGTCAGTCCTACATCCCTTTCTCAGATAGGACCAGCCCCAGCCACGCCACAGTCCAAGCACTCATGGAGCCCCAAGCTGTGCAGGTGATGAGGGCTCATGCTGAGGACCAGCTCTCCACATTTACATCTACACGGTCCTCCAGCCTCAGGGCTGCCGGCTCACATCTGTCTGGCTGCAGTCCCTTAAGCAGGACAGCCCCAGGCAAGCTGCCCATGCTGAGCCCAGTCACCCTCTGGGGTGATGCCAGCAAGTAGGGCCACAGCTATGCCAGGGTGACACCAGCCAAAGGTGATGCCAAAGACCCAAGATTGAAGCTAGGTGTGTTTCTTCCGCTGACTCAGCAGAGTAGCATAAAGGTGCGAGGTGTGGGGCGTGCAACTGTCCACTGGTACCTGTCCTCGAGAGCAGGATGCTTCAGGAGATGGGGTGGATGCCCCCAGACAGAGTCCCCGGGATGCGCAGTTGTGACAGCAACTAAAAATCGACTTTGAAGGGTGAGAACTGACTGGAAACAAAATATCTTCCCTGTCTTTCATTAGCATGGCTGTGGCTACAAATGCACTCATCCCACTCGAGGGATTTACAGTTCGTGAAGGATTTGTGTGTGGGGAGGGAGCTGGCGAGGGGAGCACTGGGGAGAAGCTTAAAAGTGAATTGTTAGAACATATCTCCATCTCAGCGCTCAGTTTATAAAACAAATTCTTTGGGCAGGTGCTTGAATTCACAGCCTCTTTAGAGGGAATTTATCAGCCCCAGGAATATACTGGTTAAGGAAAAAAAAAAAAAAAGAAAAAAAAAACTATTGCCATCAGCTGCTAGGAGGGAAAAGCTAATCATCTAAACTTTACTGCGGGAGAGGTGCAGCTGTCAAAGCAATAAGGTAAATGAGTCTGAGGCTGAAATGGTTTTTGCAGCAGAACTCTGCTCCCTGCTAAATAGGGGAGATTGAACTATAGCACCATTCCACTATTCCCTGGTAATGCACCATTTTGGGGCTGACTGGGTGGTCTTAAGTCCATTGCCACAGTGGCTATATCGCTGATACCAATCAAGGCCCCGCAGCTGAGACCCTGAGTGACCTGCTTCAGCAGCTTTTTTCAAACCCCAATTCACTCATTTGTGTGGGATGCTTTTCTGCTACTTTATTTATGGGATTACATAAATGAGCCATTAAAAATGTAAATCTTCAGAACAGTTGAATAATAAAGATTTAAACAATAAGCTCAGGGCGGTACAGTACAGAAACTTCCCCGAACCAGCAGTACTGCACCATCGTGGCTATGGCAACAATAGCGGGGTAAGGGAAAGAGAGAGCAAGGAGGAAAATAAAACGTCCCGGCATTGTTACAGTCACTGGCACCACAGAAAGATTAGGGATTTTTTTTTTTCCGCAGAGTATTAGAACAATAATGAAGATGTGCCATTATGCGCCACAAAGGAGACCATGCCATCCCTCACATAGTGCAGGTGTCAAAACAATCAGTCTGGCCACAGAATTGAGTTTAAGTGAAGTTTGTCCCACCTCACCACAAAGCGTTTAACCCTTCCCGGGCCAGAGCCAGTTACAGACGTGCCATGGCTAGTGTAGGCTCTTTTCCCCTCTCTCTGGTGCCGTTAGGCATCTGGTCTGAGCACCTTTCTTCATGAGCAGGGGCAACAAAGTTATACACTATCTACCTTGCTGAGGAGGAGTTGGCTGCGCATCTTATTTGGCTTTCCTTGTACTTACATCATGTTAAAATACCTGGTGAGGCAATAACACGGTGAAGAATTTCAGTTAAGTCCCACTGCTGCCTTCTCTCTGCAAAGGATAAAATGATGGAAGTAGCTTCTCAGCTCTGCTGAGCTCAAAATCTGTGAGATGAAATAGCAGTAGACTCACAAATTTTGAGCTTAACAGAGCTCCCTGTACAGCTGTGTGCTTGAAGTGTCCCATAATAATCTTCACACGCCAGCTGTAGTGAGGAAGACTGAGATTCCACCAGTGTTTTAGATGCACACACCCTGAAGACAAGCTCTGAGCCACACCAGTGCTCTCCCTAGAAACAGATTACAGCCTGTGGTACACTATTTTGATAAGTGTTTCCTATCGCTCAGTTCTGGGAATGGCATGGAGGTATTTTGTAAATAAATTTGGGAGTTTATTTGGGAGAGTAAATTTGGGAATTTATATAAAAGGCATATTACCCCCCCTATTTCAAAGGTCACCACCCTCTGAATTTTAATATTTCTAACCTAAAGGCAAATGTATACCCCTACCATCCTAATTCCTATGCTGTAAGAAGTGTGAGGCCAGGGCCCAGCATCCATTGCTGCCCAGTGAATCATGACTCACTTGCAGAAAAGGTAACAATCCCACCAAACTGAGCTCTGTTTCTAACTCTGACCATCATGAGAACAGTTGCATTCAGATACAACATTTTGAATTAGTTGGGCTTGTAAAACTTAAAAATTAAGTGCCATGTGGAAAAAAAAAAAAGTTAAATTCTTCTGCAGATAATATAAGTAAGTAGGCATGATGTTACATGGCTTGCAATTGAAGTCTTCCACAACAATAGGTTTTCATGCATCGCTGTATTTGACTGACCTTTAAAAAAATATTCTTAAATCAGAACTGTGGGACTTGGGCAAGGTTCTCTTTTTACATCTGTGCAAATCCATAGACATCAGAAGAGTTACTGTGTATCCGTGCTGGTGAAAATTAGAAGTGAAACTGTTTTATGGTCTCTCTTGTCCTTAAAGTTCAACATCCTTTGTTGATTCTTGCTATCTTTACTTTCTGAAAACTGTTTACAGTAGTGTACCAATGCCATAGTGAGTTTCTATCAATATCATAATGGCCAGCATTCAACCTAGCATCACAGAAGGACTGAACTTGGAAGGCACCTCTGGAGACCACCTGGTCCAACCTTCCTGCTCAAGCAGGGCCACCTACAGCTCGTTGGACATGACCATGTCCAAATGGCTTCTGAATATCTCCAAGGCGTTGTGAGTATCTCCAAGCATCCTAGCATTACATTATCATATTGCGATGATTGATTATAGGTGCAACTTCTATTGATAACAATAGGACTGATTTGACCGTATGTAGACAGTGGACACCATAAAAGCATGCCAACCCCTTAAAGTTTTTGGCCAGCTGTACGAGGAGAGGAGGAATTACAGGACCACGGGCCAAGCTGGAGAGCTCCACTGGCACAGAGCATTGCCTTTCCCAGGGCTTGGCTGGGTCAGTAGTCACAGAGGCTGTCAGCTGGTGGGCAACAGTCCAGTCGTTTCTGTGGCCAAAAAGCTCAAATGGGTCATGGCTGTGATTGCACTCCAGCCTGGTTAAGGCTGAATCCATGTGGCAGTATTGGACATACCCACTAGTCTCACAGGTGTGAATCTCCTCTGCAATGGAAAAGCAAAACAAAATGGATTCCAAGTCTCTTAACATATCAGTTGCAGGAAAAATCCCTCTTTGAACCACCAGGTTTGGTTAGTGATGGTTTTGAGTATTATATCATTGCTTCTTTCTCTATATGAAAGCAAATAATTTTATTTAATTTCGAAAGTTGATAGAAAAATAACTGCAGTCTTCATTGGCTTTTTTGACATCTCATTGGCAATCCAGTAATTTGACCATGAAGATATTAGGAGACGGGTCGGAGGAATCTCTGGTTTATGCAAATGGCAGGTTTACAAGGTGGAGCACTCAATGAATTAAATGTTTTCCAGTAGTGCTTGTGTCTAAGTCAGTCTGTAGCCCCTCTGAAATCCCAAGTAGTTCTACTCTTTGTTCCCTCAGTTACCAACACTGAAGGAAACTTTCAGATCCTCTCTAACTTGAAACCTCTTTTATCATCTAGGAATGAAAAGTCTGGACCTCACTGGGAGGGAGGGAGGAAGGGAGATTTGTTAATGATCTGATATTGCATGAGGCAGCTTCTTTCCTTCAGGCAGGATCTGATACCAAGCTCCAGGTCTTCACCGTGACAGTACTGCCAGGAGTGCTCTCCCTCCTGCTCCTTGCTTCTTCTCCAGGCAGCTGCAAGGCATTACAGAAGATCACGTGAACCCATGAGGAGGCTCCACCAAACTGTTTCCTCAATCCTGTCCTGGATTGAGGAAGCTCATAAACCTGGGTTTTTGGTGGGAGTGAAAGATCAGGGTGACCACTCTAAGAAATATTTCAGGGGGGAAAAAAGCCATTCCAGTCCTGGCTTCATAGAAGGGAGGCTTCTCTCACAGCTTCCAAATGTGCCAGATTTTAAGTGCTTTGGCTGGTATTTAAATGGAGCTGGAAGTCTTCAGTGAATGTGGAGTCCTAGGTTGGAGAGCTGCGTCAAGAAAAGTCTGGGAGACTCTTGCATCCCCGCTGCAGGAGCAGGGAAGTTGGGAGAGGAGCTGGTGGGACACTTGAGACTTGTGCCTGTGTCCCACATTCCTTGGAGACTTCAGGGAAGCCCTGGCCTCAGGACAGGCTGTGTGAGGGTGGGGGTGGGAAAGGAGGGCTAATGCTCTCTCACCTGCTCAGAGCTGTGGTAGCAAACTGCAGCCCTGGCCACAATTCAAACTGGCCTTGGTCCTTTGCTTTATCTCAGGTAGGAATGCAACTGCTGCCTGACTAAACTGGCAATGTCCTCTGCTTACCTGACACCAGCATGAAGGCTCACACAAGCCATGAGACTCACAGCTACAGAGCTCCCCCATGTCCTCCGGGTGGAAAACTTGCTGCCATGATCAACACAGTCCTCACGTTTTTACTTGCTTCAGGGTAAAAATGGAAATACAGCAAGCCCTTTCAGGGGGATGAAGGAATGAGGGATGAAGGGTGTATCTCAGCCTCACCGCTATTGCTCAGGTTAGTCAATATTTTCACTACAGCCCTGAGGGTAGCAGAAAGCATGACCATCAAGAAGCAGAAAACTGAACTCCCTTTGAAATCAATAGATTGAAGGAGCCTCCACATAAGGTCTTATTTTCCTTCTCATGACTGCGTCGGTGCATCTGTCCCCAGTCCTCTGCTAGGACCCATTGCAGAAGGTGGTCAGGGGCCACGGCTGGCAGAGTCATTGCTGTTCAGGTAAGTCACGGTGAAAGCTGGAGTGCTTTGGAGTAGCAGTAGCCATGGCTAAAGGATGACCCGAGGATATTCACAGAAAGCACAGTCTGCAGGGAGCGGTGGTGTCTGCCACAGCCTGGAAATATGGGATGGTCTTGGAGCAGCAAATCCTTCATCTGACCCAGAAAGGAGGCAGAAACCTTCTCAACCTGAAAGTTGCGGCTCCTGTTTCAGGTCTGAAGAAAAGCTCTTACATCTGAAAGTTTGTTTCTCCATCTCTATCTAAAGGTCTAATAAAAAGCTTCCACTACACTGACATAAGATGCTTTCTTTGCTTCTTTCTCCTTTCTTTTTCAGTCTCTTTGCCCCCAAAAGAAAGTAATAATTTGACACCCTAAATAAAGCTGAATTTTCCCCTGTCATAAACCACGAGTATAACTGCAGGAACAATGTTAACTATCACCACATGCTTAAAAAAAAAGAATCAAACAACCAAAAATAACCAGTGTGAATTCAAAGTGCAAATGAATGGAGTCTGCCTCATTCATAAATGTCATACGAGACTTTGGTTAAAAAGGCAAGCCTGTCATCCCAAGGCCAGCAGCTGTTGTTATGTTGAACAAAATGGATACAAATGGGTATTATTTTAAAGCGAAATGCTTAATCCCAGGCCTAACAAGCCCACTGTCCTCTCTGTAACCCTGTGTCATACAAGCCATGATCTCCAGTAGAGGGCTTGATTGCACAGGAAATAAAATTCCCTAGCTGTGCCCTACCAAACCGACAAACACCCTGGCAATGTTTGAGTTACTATGGCAATCACAAAATAGGAAGGCCTTTTCTTCTTTTCCCCATCTCTGCATGCAGCCGCAGGCTGCTCCTGAATAGCTCACATCTGCAAAAAGTTTTAACACGGTACTCAGATAAAGAAAAGGATCCCAAAAATGGGCATTGACCCGTCTCAAAAAATGTTGCAAATTTTATATACAAGAATTGGGGAGCTCTGCCACTTTGCGCAGGTTATGTCATAATGTGAACAAAAAGGGATAAAAGCTGATGAAGGCTTTTGCTGTCAAATATGGAGAGAGGGGAAAAAGCAGAAGTAAATGACAGCTTTAATGCAGATGTAAGAAGAAAAGTCAAAGATGGGTGACAGAAAGTTGCTGGTCAATGAATAAAGGAAAATTTTCGAACACAAAAACCAGACAAAAGAGTAAAATACAATAAAAATCTTGCTATAGAGAATACTGAGAAAAGTCCCAAAAGCACAGTGAGCAAAATCTTGGAGCTATCAAACCATGTGAAACGGACATGTGGTTCTTTAGAGCGGCCCATTTCAGGCATTAATAGCTCCCATTATAAAGGGGGAACCTGATCTCTGGCCTGGAAAGCTTTCAAAAAGCAGACTTTTTACAACAAAATTGAAAAGCAAAACAAAACCGAACCTTTCTGCCTTATACAAATTAACTAGGATTTTGGTCTTTCTAGACAAATTTGGTCCTGCATAATGAACTGTTACACATTTTACCAGTTTTCCTTGGCAAATGCTTTCTAGTAACGGAGAATAATTATGTATTTAAATGGAGATTTACTTCCTAGCAGATCTTGCGATCGTGTGCTTTCTGACATTACACTTTCCATCATTAAAATATATATATTGTTAATAATAGAAACCCACCTCTACCGACAAACTGAGTTTAACCACCTAATTTAGATGCCTGCATAGAGTATGTGAGTGTGCGTCAGCGCCTGATGGTCTCACCAGGATACTTAATCCCAGTGAGAAGAAAGGTATTAATCCAGAATTTAATATACAGGTCAGGTCTGCTGCTCTGTGCTAGTTTTGCCTCAGACGTTTGGATCTGTGCTCTAGGAGCTGGAAAGTGCCACCACCACCTCCACATATGTTAACTCCATCTCACAAGTAGATTCAGAAGAATAAATTTACCCTTAATTTGTTCTTAATCTTAGGTTCGATTGACACGTTATGGCTTCTGAAAGTATCATTGCACTTTAAAAGCTCTTACTGACAAGTCACATTAATCACTAGAGTCTGAGAAAGGCTTAATGTGGGGAAATGAATGAAAATGGCATAAACAGTTCACAAAAAAGTCCAAAGGGCCGAAAGAAGCCCCAAATCCAGGAAAAGTGGGACTGCATTATACATTCATTGACTCTTGTTCTTTTGGGGGTGTTTTGGTATGAAAAGAAAGAGACAATAGAAGACAATAGCAGTACCTTATCAAAGTTCATTCAAGCAGCTATTTCAAATACTTTTAACGGCTTGTCACTGGGTCTTGCAAGTCTCCGAGAGTCTAAACACTCTGTCACATTTGTGTACTAACCACTTAAAGTGCTGCTAAAGCCTTTTGACCTGGACTGACTCTCCTTTATCTAGGTCAAAATGCAAGGCAAAGCCTTTGTGTTCCACGGCCTTCATTAAATTCATTGATTTGACCTGTATTTTCAAGACCAAAAGTCAAATGGAATGGGAAGTTAAAGTTCCCATACAAAATCTTCCACCGAGCACTTCACTGCCTCCTTGAACTATGTAACATTCAGAAAAGGCCATCTCACGGCCATTTGAAGTGTGGGCTATAGCTGGAGTGGCAGTTTTGTCCACTTTTTTTTCAAGAGCATTGAAGGGATTCATCAGAGCTTTCCCTCTCTTAAATGAGGACAAAAAAGTTGAAGCTTGCAGACAGTCACACTGACCGCTTTTTCTTGCTCCTAGTCATCTGTTCGATGGGGCATATCAAAGTCCAGGGGTAGATAAATATTATTTAAATCTCTTTAGCACATGGACAGGCAGGGATGAGGTTTGTCACTTAACGTTAGACTCTTGACATGCTCATGGTCAACTGCACTATCAACTTTTACATGTCAAGAAATAAACCCTCTTCTGCATTTGGAGAAAAAATGCCAGGACTAGCGTTCATTCTTCCTGGGAACACAGGATAAAACCCAAGGCCTTTAGAAAAAAAAACCATAGGTTTAAGTCTTAATTTAATTTTCAGCTAGGACTTAAGCATCAAAAAGCTTGAAACCTGGGGGTTTCATCCATCCCAAGTAAAGAGTACAGCCTTGGACCAAGAGATGTTTCTGTGTGTGGCTGACCCAACTGGTGTTGTGTACCTGAGAAGGAAGAGACTGCTTGTAAACTGCCAAGGATGGTCCAGGTTGACCAGGGAGGAAAGTTCTGCCCTGTGGGGATGTGAACAAGAGACATCAAGGGCCTTGGCAGACACCAAGGTCCCTGGCTGGCCTCTGGGATGCCCTTGCCCAAGGCTGGAGCGGGCTGGTTATCTCGTCTCGCGCACACCTACAGCTGAGCTTAATGGCTTATTTACACCAGGAAGAGTGGAGTGAAAGAAAAATAGATTACAAATATGAAAGTAAACTTCAGCCAAATGACAGGCCACACAGATCTTCAAAACCAAAAACTCACCTTGAGCAGATCTGCAAGTTTATAATTTCAATAAAAAGGATCATGCACGATCCAAGTATTTGGCACAACTTTCCAGAAAATGTTATTTTCATGACCGATGTTAGGACTGTGATTCAGCTGCCTAGAGGTTGTGTGATTGAAGGTTCATCTCTGTGAACACAAAGAAGTCCAGAGGAACAGTGATGACAGGGCAGGAGGCCCCATAACCTAATTGGAGAAAACCAAGATAGTCTAATTGAGAAAACCTGTCCTTCCCAGGGCTGTCACAGACAAGGCATCAACCCCATGGTCTGGAGGTACCAGCCCCTGGGTGAGAGGCTCCCTGTTCACCTTACAGACTGGGGGGCTAGTGTCTGCAGGGGTGTGGGACTCAGTATGGAAAGAACATTTTGGGATTTTACAGAACTTGCTGCTGGACCTGTAAGGGAGGGACTAAAAGTGGGAACGGAGAAGGATGAAGGTGCTTTGAGAAAACAAGTGTGGAAAAACAAAGGGGAAAAGAATAAAAAAGGGCTGGTTGTGTGTAATAAAGCTACTGGTCTGTTGTGTGCCTGTCTCATCTTCTCATTAAATTCCATTTCTAGGTATTTTCCTGGGCACAGGGACTTCGTGTTCATGGAGGTCTACCAGTAACCTGACCAGAGCTGTGAGCCTCATGTGTGCTAGCAATTGTGGTGGACTCCCAGATAGTCCTGGACACCTGAGTCAGGCCCCTGGATAAAACCTTTTAGCTATCTGAGTGTTTTGCGAGTGCTGGATGCAAATCCCCTCCTTACAGCCAGTCAAGTAGCTCACTGGCACTTCCACTCCTGGGAGCTGGGATAGCTCACACATCCAGCTTGCACATCACCCTCACACGGAGTGACTTACAGGCAGGGTGGGCAAGGGATGAATGCCTTTCAGAAATGTGGGTGACCCCTAATGCCGAGGAAATCAGCTGGACCCTAAAGAGGGTGGCTCTCGGAGAATATCTCCACAGGATCTGGAGAAGCTGATTTTTTTTTCCAGAGATCTGACCATTCATTTTTCACATCTCACCCACTTGAATCCTGAGACCTGTTTACAGGCATTTGCAACTATGACGTTAAGGGACGTTAAGGCAGTGCAGAGTCCAGAGAGATGGTGGTGGGAAGACAACAGAAGGAATGACCAGAGAGGAGAGTTGTGGGCCAGTGCTATGTCTGGATTCCTGCTCAGCAAAAGTTTGGCCACCCTGTCCCTTTCTCCTCTTCCTTCCCAAACACAGCTGACAGCTTTTGGTCCCCTTGGAGCAGCAACACTCTCAGGAGATTTGAAATGGTTAAAATGCTTTCTGAGGTGCTTCCAACAGATAGCATCCAGCACTGAGTTGATGGAGAACCAGGGTGAACAGAGTGCTTTAATCCATAAAACATATGAACTCAGTAATCATGGCAGCTCACACAGGGGTCACTGATGAGTTTAAATGTTCAAAAGAAAGCCCAGGAACAGGTAAAATGCTCTTCATCTAGCAATAGGTCTCTAAAAGATTAAGATCTACTTCTATTTCTAGGTTGACAAAATTATGATTTTACAGATCTCACCACCTGAAAGAAGTAGAGGAAAGGAAGCAGCAGGAACAACATATGGAAAACCTTTGGTGTTGGGTATTGGCTGGATGTTGCCTGGCTGGAAAAACGGAGTAATAAAAGTTTCTTTAGCTTTGGGGTAAATTTTCTGGTTGCCAGAAAGGTCAGCCTGACAAGGGCGTAGTGTACATTCAAAAGAAGCAATTGCAAGCTTAAGAAAAAAACTCAACTCAGATCTAAAACAGCCCTTTGAGCCGTTATTTTCTATGATTCCAATGTTGTACAAAATCAAAATTCTAAAAGCTAGAACAGGACTCCTAACCAAGGCTAGTTTATTTGACAGTTTTGAATTTGTGAAATTATCTGTATAAGGATTTTATTTGTCTTATTATTCACCTGTAACAATTTGCTCAGCAGTTGGGCAGTCTCTGGATTGTGTGCAGACTCTTTGTCTATTGCTTTGTGCATTCCTAAGATGCTTTTGCTTTTTTTTTTTTTTTGAAATGTTGTGTGACTGGGCCATAGTTGTTAAGTTAGAGACACTTTTTATTCTGATGTCCAATTGGGCAATTCCTGGAGCTTTGAAGATTTACCAGATGACCCTTTCCTACTGTGACTCTTCATGGAGGAGCATGTTTGCCAGAGAGTCTATGTCCACAAACACCCTAGCAAACCATATTCCCCTCACATCTCTGGAAAGGAATGAGATGAAGAAGGAGTTGAATGCCACCAAAGCAGACTGATTATTTTGTATTTGGGAAAGCATTTGCAAAACTCTGTTTGGAGCTGGCTGTAAACAGAGTCACTCTAAAACAGTGTCTCTATTAAAGGGCCATTGTTCCCGGCCACCAAAGCAGAATAAAAGTAACTCCAGGACCACATTCAGAGGTGTGGGAACCATCTAGTCCATGGCACACTCCTCTTCCTGCCAGCCCATGGTGGTCCCTTTGCAGTGAGAGTTTTCTTTGGGCTCTGGGGAGAGAAGAAGCTGTTGAGGGAGACACTACAGAAGGTAAGCTTGAGAAACACCCTGCCAAGTAAGAGTAGTGGTTTCCTACCTCTCTGGCTCCGTCACTGCTAGTAGGTGCTCTGAGAGAGAGCACAAGAGTTTCACCACCTGATGCAGTCCATTCACACTGCTGGGAGCCCCAAGCCCCAGAGGTGATGAGATGTTACTGGGCAGTACCTTCATACCTCTGAGTACCACCTCATAGACCTTCTCTGCACAAATGTGTTTAATACCCTTGTGAACCTGCTGACACCATTCACTTTTGCTAACTTCTATGGGCATTATTTCCAGATGTTTGGTACCAGCCATGTACTGGCCTGTGTCTTTTTTAAACTGATCTCCCTGAGTTTCCCTAAACCCTCTCCGATGCTTGTGTAAAGGGATGGTGAACAACAGTTCCATGTTCACCTTACCCATCATCTTCATGGGTTTGTGAACTTTGCACATATATCCTCAACCTTCTCTTCTCTAAACTGAAGAGTATTTTCATTCTTTCCACATAAAGCAGCCACTCCACCCTCCAGTCACTTTTGTTGCCTTTTTCTAGATCCTCTGACTTCACTACAATCTTCTTGAGATGCAGAGACATGAAATGCACCCAGTACTCAATGTATGGGAGAAATAAGGTTTTTGGCTTCTCTTCATTCTAAGAATAATATAAAAAAGAATATAAAACTTGAGTTAAATGTAAACTACATTATGCGCTTATTATGTTATGCCATGAACACCGCAGTAATCTCACTAGTAGTGTCCTGTGAGTAGCCTTGGTTCAAACAAGACTCCCCGTGGGGAGAACTTTGTCCATGTGAAGTCTGCCAGGTGTTCTGGTGGCTCCAGCACACATAGGCTCCCTCCTGAGGCAGAGGCTGCTGAAATACAGGGGTCTGAATAACAATGTCTGAGCTCAGGTCACCCATCTCTGAAGTACAGATGCCTGGGTAAGCCTTACACACTCCCCGGGTAGGATGTGTAGCTGATAGGCTAAGCTTTTTTAACCATTTAAGATAGCAATATTCATGTGCCTATTTATTTTAGTACTTACTGTATTTACTTGGAAGTTTGAAGTCTGCAAGTTCTGAAGATTACAGCTAATTCAAACTATGGCTCTTGGAGGAGCAGAAAGGAAAACGTTAGACATTCAAGGCTCATTTTAGTCTGAAAAACCACAGTCAGCGCTAGAGGTATGTTATGCTGATTCAATCACATGGCAGGAAACTTTTCATGCTTGAAGAACTTGCAAAAATAATGAGCAAGGGAGGAAGAGAGGGAACAAGGCCAGCAAGGTGAAGGGTGATGCTACTTGGGCGACCAGAGAGATGTAAAACCTGGCTCTTCTGTGTTTATAGTCTTGAGAAGCAAGATTTTTCACACAAGAAAACTATCTTCAAGCACACCTACCTTCTTCCTCCCTGCCTACCCCCAGTTGCCTTGTCAAAGCATCTCACAGCTTTTTAGAAATGTTCATTTGATCTCAGAAGTCACCTGGTGAGTATTCTGCAGCTCTTATTCCTGCTCTCCAGAAACACCAAGAAAAGGACTAACTCAGGGTGCAACCATAGCTCAGACTGCTGACCCTCTTCACCCAAGAATGCAGTGCTGTCAGGTCCAGCTCCCAGCTCTCTGAGTTCAGTCACCGTCCCAGCCCAGCCGGTGTGGTGGTGTAGCTGGGAAGTGGCTCTTGGCCCCAGCATCCATCCCTCTGCTCTTCCCAGGGGACCCATCATGGCAAACAGCACACGGGGATGTAGTGGCTGTGGTCACAGGGATAACAGCACCACCAATGTCCCTGTGTCTGGGTTGTACCAGTGCTAGCAGAACAGCCTTTTAGCTCTTTACCTGTAGAGCTTTCTATTTCTTCTTGGTTTCACTTCTCTTTTTGGTCCTTCTCCAAAGGTATATCCTTGTATTTTTACAGTGATCAGCTGTGTACAAAAAAAAAGGGTCCTCCTCTGCTGGGCACCATCACATGAGGGAGTAGCTCACATTTTCAGTGCAACAACAGGGCAACTGTGCTTGACCGCCAACATAAACACCTGAAATGGTTCTTCTGGGCTCTGCTGCCGTTGAAGGGGGTTCCCACATCTCCCGCTCCCCCGTGCACATCCTCCCAGGCCGCCTGCGGCATCTGGGATGGAGCCCAACAGACACCACAGGCAGGCAGAGCCGGGTTATTTTACCTTATCACCTTAGCATTCTCCAGGGGAAGGCGCTCCCCGCAAAGCACCCTGCTTGAGCCTCAACAGGTAGGAGCCCGTGGCTGGTTTTGTATCGAGGAGTTCAGGAGAGTTGCATTAATCCACTGAACAGCCATGTCATCCCACAGCCTCGTTTGCCAAGCTGCCAGCCAGCCAGCGAGCAGCACGAAGCGTACCAAAACCTAATGATGTACTACCAACATCCACGCCACAGACAAGCCCATTTAGAGCAGAGAGACAAGCTGAGTTAGCATAAAAGAAGAGGCATCAATCACCATTCCCCCAAGACAATGGCGATAATTTAATGGCTGTTTTTTAAGAAGAACTGACACTATACAAAGATTGAGGAGAAAGGTCTGGTAGGCTTCACCTGCAGCTGAGAGCTATTTGTTCCCATTGTGCCAACCAGAGCGAGGTTTGAAATGGCAATTTCTGCAGCTGGCATCATATGCATCGAGTTATGCTGGCGACTGAAGGTTTACTTTAAATTGCCAGATTTTCTGGCTCAGACTGTTATTAGTCAAGCTTGAGTGACTCTACTAATGAATTAACTTTCTGTTGAATTTTAAACTAGTCTACAGAGTTCCGTAAACTAGTTTTTCTTCTGTTAAAATCATTTAGCTTTTTGGAATTATTTTCTTTTAATCTACTAGTTCTACGACACTTTTCCTATTGGGTTCACAGAGATCAAATTCAGACTTAGATCAAGAATTTGCAAACCTATTATATTTAGCAGAGTGGTACCCACATATTGCAGCCCTACATTTGACGTTATTTTGTTTTTTAGAGATGAACATCTTTATGCATGGTGTAAAGTGACTTTGCATAATCAAACAAAAAGTATCCAGAGAGCTGAAGTGATCAAAGTAAATTCTTTCTGAAAGATTATAAAAAAAACAGTCTCGGAATAAGGCTGGAAGGGTTTTCAAGCAGTTTTTCAGGCCAGACCATTGCCACAAGACACAATCACCCTTACCTTTCAGACAGAGGTTTCTCCAAGCTGTTCCTAAAGATTTCCCATGATGGACAGCACACACCTCTCTTGCACAAGTCCACTCCTTCACTGTCCATACCATTAGAAAATGTTCCTAGTGTCTTACTGGAACCCCCTTGCTGCACCTAAGTATATAATTTCTTGTCCTCTGTGGGCATGAACAGGATTTCACTCCTTTGCAGCAGCCTTTGGCATATTCAGAAAATATCATCATGAAATCCCTGGGATACAGTAGAGCAACTCCAGTTCTTCCATTGTTTATCACACTTTCTGGATTTACTATCATTCTCCTCATCCTCCTCTGGGCTCTCTGCTTTGCCTGAAGCTCTCCAGACATGTAGGTCCCCAGCTGAGCATGTCCAGTGCTCAGCATGAACCAGTGCTGAACAGGGAGGGTGAGTTAGGCAGGGTCCAGTTCAGCCAGTAGTTCTCCTTGCCAGATCTTTGAATAAACATTTCCTGTTTTGCCTGAGACCTTCTCAGGATTTCAGCATAAACAACAAATTTTGGCTTTTGCAGTCTACAAGAAAAATGTGGTAAAGACACTAAAATGCTTTGAAACAAACTATCTGAGAAAACAGCAGTGCTCAGGGTCCTGAAGTGAGAGCCAAGTGGACACACCAGTTGCAGAATTGCATTTGGTTTATCTGACATCTTTTAGTTTTATTCCTAACTGTTCTTCTAAGGGCTACACTTCATACTTTGGTCTGAGTTTTTCCATTTCTGCCAGCAGCTACGGTTTGGGCTCTGGTGACCTTTGTTAGTGATAGCTGCTGAAGAGCGTGCCAAGAAGATAGTGAGCCTCTTTAACCATACTAATTCATTTCCAAAGAGATTCTGGTTTTCACAGCTGTGTTCAGTTTTTTTCAGATTTTAACTTCCATTTCTATTCTGTTCATCTAAACTCCTCCAGCATGAGCTTCATAAGTATAATGGGCCAGATGTGCTTGCTGTGTCCCATCAACTGCCCTGATGTGGCTGTGGGTGTATTGCAGACCTTACGAGTGGGATTCATGAGGCCCAGCTTGCTACTGCCCTCATGTATGGTATGTTGAATTCAATCCATCTACACACCATAGCTAGCCCAGAGGCTGGCAACAATGAGGAGACTTCATGCAACATTGAAATATGAAACTGGCACTTGGTGGTGAGCATCTCAACCAAACTGCCGATGGGACAGCACTGGGTCAGCAGTGGCACAGCTACAATTGTAAAGTTCCAAATCTACCTCAAACTTTTTTCTTCTGCCTTGTCAGTGTGAAGAGGAGGCAATTTTGGTTTTACATCTGGATTTCAGGCACCAGTCAAAATGTAGCTCAAGTGCTGCCTTGGCATCAGGGCCTGCCACACTCAGTTCTAGCACTGAGCACCTATTCAGTTGCAAAGTTGGATTGGATCATCTGCACTGAAAAGACTCTAGAGGAGACAGAAACACCCATGTCTGTGAGTAAGTTTGTCCAAACAATGCTGAATGTCCATCCAGACCTTCCTAAGTCCTTCACTCTGCTTCATTGCTGAGCCCACGGCTGTTTCCAGGAGAGCATCCTGCAGTGAAACCACTGCTACTTCCACCAGAAAGAGCTGTTTTGAACTTCCTCAAGGGCTTCTCCTGTGCTTTAGGGTTTAAGGTAATTAGTGCATCATCTGAATGCTTCAGCCCTCCATATTTTCTATGAAGTCCTCTCACTTCCAGGCTCCCAAGGGAATAGGAGGATGTATGCAAATAAAAGTGCTTCTTAACCACCTTGTTCCTTCAAGCAAGCCAAGACCACTACTACACAGTGTGCTCAACCCCTGTAAGACAGACATTGCCCAGAGTCAGTATCATCCCCTTCTACAGTGGAGAGCAAGCTGGGGTGTTGGAAGCCACATTGAAAGTACTGATCTCTTCCTGTCTTTCAGAGATGATAATTCAAGGACTTGCAGTGTAGAAGCTCTTTCAGCCACCTTCAGTGTGGGCAGCAGCTATGTATGCTGCCTTATGATTCTCAGGTTTCATTTTAAGGTGTTACATCTTGAGTATCTGGTCTCCAGAAATATGTAAATCTTGGCTTCCTTGTAAATATTTGCCCTATTAATTGCCCTAGGTTACTAAAGAGGCCACTGCCAGATCAAGAAATGGAGCTAATGACCTTCTATTTTTCTTCCATTCTTTCTTAGCTACTGAACTGCTAACAGGGACATTAGGAGCAGTTTGGGTCTTCTAAATGTGCTGGAAATGTAAATTATCCCAATATACTTTCTATACAGGACTGCAACAAGTGGTTTATGGAGGCTTTATAAAATCAAGTATGACTGTCATAACCAGGGAAAGGAGCAGTCCTTGAGATGAGATAACTCAAGGCTGAGACACTGATTTCTTTGCCTTGGAAGGCAAAGACCAGGCCTCTGTCTGACTTGTAGCAGGGACAGGTATGTTTGGGTCACCTTGGCAGTGTACTCATGCAACTATTTAGCAGTTGAGTTGCCACAAGTTGAACCAACTGTAAATCCTCAGTGAACCAGAAGGAGCTGAAAAATCCCACACCTTTCTGTCACACTGCCCTCATCAACATGTGGTTTTGTGGATACCTCAAGCTCCTTTTGTCACATTTCATAGAAATATATAATCATAGACTAGTTTGGGTTGGAAGATCACCTAGTTCCAAGCCTCCTGCCATGGGCAGGGACACCTCCTACTAGGCCAGGTTTCTCAAAGCCCCATCCATCTTGGCCTTGAACACCTCCAGGGATGGGAAAGACAGGATGAAAGCAAAATCCTGTGTGAGCCCCGTAATCCAAGGGGTTTAGTCCAGATTTAAATATACTTTAATACAGGTGGAAATCAGAAGTAATTCCATTGAAGCTGATGGGTTTGATTCCCGAGGACTTACACTGGGAAGGCTCTTTTGCATGTGTTCAATAACTATCCAAACACCACGGTTTGAGGCAACATAACCATCAAGAAAGACAACTTGTACAAGGAGATGAAGCTTCACCCTGACTAGAGTAATGCTGGTAGAAACAGAAGACTTATCGTTTCCACCCTTTCAGGGCAGGGTAGAGGAAAAGGGCAGCACCTCCACCAGTGAAACTGGAAGATAAGGAATTCCCAGCCATTTACTCCAGCTCCATGCACTTCCGAGCTGTCATGACAATTTATGGCTGAAAGTTTGTCCTTACAAAGTACTTTATATAATGCGATTACAGTTATCTTTTATATCCCCAGATGAAGTAGACATGCCAACAGCTGGCCCTCCATGTTGCACTTGATCTGAAATGTTAAAGTCTCTAATGTCACAATGCAAAAGTAGGTAGAATCTGAATCGCCCTTATTTTTATTAGAGTTTCAAGTAAGATTTCAAAGCAAAATAGGTGGAACGAGGGGCAGGTGGTGTGGTATCACACATCACTTGCAGAAATACTTAAGTTTTGTCCAAACGAGTAACAGTGGCACCGACACTGTGCATTTGAGCAAACACATGGAAATACTGGACTTGGACAAATGCATAGCAAATCATCTTAGCTTTTTCTAAGGAAGTTTATCAGATTTGGCAATCAATCGTCTAAGCTGACCAATGATACTGTGTCTTTGCAAAAAATGTTTATGCTTGTCATCATTAACATCATTTAGATTTTAGACTTTTTCTAATTAAGAAAGGTTCCCACCAGCAACAGCAAAAATCCCCACCACCTCTTTCATTATCTCAGCTTTTCTTCCTTTTAATTACTATTGAGCTCCTGGCTGATTAAATTAGGTTTTTTAGGTCTTCTCTGAAATCTTAGGGAAATTATCTAAAAATCATGAAATCAATTCCCTTACGCTGTTTTAATCTTTTATGTTTTGGGCTCCAAGAGGGACGGGCGGACAAGTGCAGCCCCTCGGAAAAGTGTGCAGCACTAGACTGCTTGCCAGCCTTCTATTGCCTTTGTGGACCATCTGGGTCAATTTCCTTCCAACTAAATGAAATGCAAATAAAAATTCCAGCAGTTTTTCAGCTGCAGGCTGCCCAGCTGATTAGCATGACAGAGGCCGGGAGATGAGGCCTGACCCTGTGCACTTCCCCTCATCTCATTAAGTTGTAACTCTACCGTGGCTGCATTCATGGTGTTTATTGACGCTGAAAGGCGTCTTTATCCAAAACTAGCTAAATTCACATTCAGAGTTTTTCCATGAAGGCTTGCCTGCTACAGCATCCACATGAAAGTGAACCTATTGTAGCTCGGTGATGTGTCCTGCTGATTCCTTAACAATCTGAGCTTTCTCCAAAAATGTTAGATTCAGAAGTTTAAGTTTCATTTTTAAAAAAAGCCAAACCTAAACCCCAAAGGTTTTAACACCTTATTAGTTTAAAATGTTAAGAGTATGCACAAATTTAACTCTGACGATGACGGTGTGTATATTAAGCTCCTGCATGTGAGGAGACAACCCAGCCAAAGTACAGTAGTGAGCGAGTGCATGTACCATGTAGGACTGCAGACAGTAGGGTATTATACTTACCCTCACATCATTCAGCAAGGAGAAGGATATAAGACTCAAGGAGGCAACATCTTCAGCAATTTATAGTGCTCTGAGAGTCACAGCTGGACAACGGAGAGAAATACACCTTCCAGCTGCCCGCTATTTCATGTCTTGTCACAACTCCACATTAAAGCAAGGGAAATACTGCGGAACCAAAGCCTGGTGGAAATGAGCATAATAATGATTATGATCCTTTCACCTACCTCTTGGGTGCCATAACTGCATCCTAGCTGGATGACAAGAGTTGCATAGATAAGACACTGCTGCTAAAGCTCTAGGGTGGACAGGTCTGGTGGGCAGCACGTTTTCTCTGCTGTAATGTTTGAAAGCCAGGTGGGAGCTAAAGTAGACAGACTCTTTCCAGGAAGCATGGAAAGGAATAGCAGCTACTACAGTTTTTGGAAAGGCAAAGCTGAATGCTTGTGCTCTCTCTACTATATGGGTCTTCAGGGTGGGCATTAACTGCTTTACAGGACTCCCAGACTGCAAACAAGAGTCAGAGAGGGTCCAACCCTGACACTGGTGCCCCTCTGGAGTCAAAACCTTAGTTTCGATTATTTCTGCTCATGGTAGCTGGACTGGAAAAAGAGGACAGGAGAGTATTTACTGGACCACTGCCAAGACTCTTACGAGGTATTTTAAGATTTCATTGGGAAGGAGAGGATGTGCTAGCTTTTCTTTTTTTTTGTTTTGTTATGGAAAACAGCTTCCACTGTGCCAAGGCAGATACAGGTGATCAAATGTAGGGGAGCCAATTAGAGATCAAGTCTTTGGATGAAGTCACAAGAAGAGATTACAGGGCTGTGAGTGTGTCATCAAAGTGATTTGCACCTGTGCAGGGCTAAAAGGTGCAGTCAGTGTGTTACACAGATTGCCAACCCAGGCTGTGAGGAAAAAAAATAAAAACAAAACAACAGAAAAAATATTACATCAACTCTATTCCGTTCAAAGGTCAAACAGAGCAGAGAATATTGCAGGTGATCTCTGTGGCAGACATCAACTGAACTAACATCTCAACACTTGGTTTCCCCATTGCTGCAGGTAAGTGTTTGCAGGATAGACGAAAACTACTCAAATGTATGATCACTCCCAGACATGTCCTTCAGGAATGTTCTTTGTTTAGGGAAGTGTAAACAAGGGTTTGATTTTAAAGGCTTCTAGCAGAAAGTTAAGAAGGTGAACAAGCAGCAGAGCAGTGGGAGCATGATCTGTTTTGACCACTCATGTTTCAGCTTTGCAGGCTCTTGTACACGTCTCCCTTCCATGTATTAGTTCAGCCTCGTCAGTGATAAAACTTGGCTAAGGGCTTGCCTGGAATCAGGAGTTTAAACTGGTTTAGTGAAACTGGTCAAAAGGCCTTGTTTCCACCATCTTAATTGTTTTAAATTCACAACCCATTTTAGCTGAACTTAATAAGGAATTAATGTCATCATATTGAAACCAAAAAGCTTAAGCTAAGGGTTTCTTTCAGTATGTAAACAGTAAAAGGAAGATTAGGGAAAATGTGGGCCCACTGATGAATGAGATGGGCACCCT
>JAOQGH010000001.1:184775402-184811257 GCA_025769975.1 Gallinago jamesoni | reverse complement strand
GAGTAACATGCTCTAGCTCTAGGCAATGCTGCTTCAGCAGGGGAGTTGGACTAGATGATCTCTACGGTCCCTTCCAACTCTAATAATTCAGTGAAAATTCAGTGAAAAGCTGTAGTGAGAACGTCTTCAATGCACACTGTCCTGGTGCAAGCAGATGAGTTTGAACTCTTTGGTGTTTTATTAAGCAAGTTTCATGGCATTCTGCTTTTCAGAAGTAAAAGGAATTTGTAAAAGAGGCAGAGAACTTCTTTTTTATCTACTCTGCATGGATGTGAACTTTATTTGCTTCTGGGCTTTCATTTGAACTGATATGGTTTTTTAGCAGCTAAAATCTCCCGAGAGCCAGTGACTTTCCCATCAATAGTTATAGCATGGTTTGTGCTTAATATGTTTAGTTATCAGCCATGTCAACTTTAAAGCCAGCCTATAACATTACCGGCAGCTTATGAAGTGTGTTTTTAAATAAAAATTTATGATAACTGCTACCTGTATAATGAGTCCTGTGTCTTGGAGCAGCAAGGAGCTGACTGCTCCCTTCGAAGGAGGCTGGAGGAAGGGAGAGGAATGCTGTGGATACAACTCACTGGTTGTCATTTCCTATTGAACTACATCCAAAGGCAAAGCCAGTACTTTAAATATCCTGCCAAATGTACATTTGAATAAAAAAAAAGGTGATTTCGGATCTTTGAAATATTTTGCTTTGGTAATTCAGAACATTTTCAGTTTACAATTCATTTAACTTCAATGAAGTAAAAGCATTATAATAAAATGTTAGTTAATGATAAAATATATGTTCTACAATAATGCCAGTACTGGAATAAAAATATAAAATCATTATATTTTGAATTTACCAAAATGTAATATTTCACAATATTATTAGTGTGGAATAATAAAGTCAGGACCAACCACCACAACTTCTAACTGCAAATTTTTCAGGCTTGTTATCTTCCTTGGACACATTTTGACTTTGACAAAGCTATCTTTATGATAGAAACTTGTCATTAGGAGTTTTCATTTGGGTTCAGTTATCACTGTTATCCATTCAACAGAATACGGGAGTTTATTTCACTTGGGAAGGTGAAAGCAGTGATAGTTGTGCTTTTTTCTTTTATGTGTCAGTTTTCTTTATGAAACAAGAGCCAAATATTTTTTAGAGCCCAGCAGGAAAAAGAAATCCTGTAGATGAGAAGCAGAGCAGCTACAACCACAAGCCTTGAGTCTAAGGTAACGGAAAGGACAGACCACCTGAAAAGAAGCAGAGAGGGAAAAGACTTGGAAACACAGGATCGGGAGAAGAGCCCTGTGCGAGGAGACTGCAAAGGGACAGAAGGTGCTCATCTGGGCTACTTTCTGCCAGACCAGCACAGCAAATGAGACAGGTTGATCTGACAGTGGCAGCAAAAAAACCCAGTGAGCTTCATCATTTGCCAGGTTTGAGAGATTTGATCTTATTATTTCTACTTTTTCTCAGTCCCAGTTCCTACAGTTCTGAGTTATATGATGTTCTCAGCTTGGGCTAAGAAACCACCATAACATGTTGCATAGTGTCTTAATTGTAGAGGAGAGTTTGAAAAGGTGGCTGCTATTGGCTAAACACCGCAGAAATAACAAAGACAATCTCAAATTTATTATTACAGACATAATTTCTGGGAGCTGGACACATTATTCACTAAGGTCTGGAGCTCTCTCTATTGATTGTCTTGGAGATGAGATGCAGCAGTGATGTCTACCCTCATTCTGAACCTGAAGAGCATCTTGAACCAGCAAAGACACTGTCTTGCCAGGAAACCTGAACTAACTCCACACAATACAAAAAAGGGAGTTTTCAGGTGTATACTTCACTGCAGTGGCACTGATTGAAAGGGAACATGCAACAGGAGACCTTAATGCCTCTCAAAATACAAGGGAAAAAGAAAGGAAACTAGAAAGCCAGTCTTTGAGTATTCTGAGGAACAATGCCCAGCTTGATGGAGGACACTGCAGAGGTACACTGAGGAGCAGTAGAGGCAGCAGGACAGGTGCAGAATGGGATACAGGCAATGGCCAACAGCAGTAGTTCTGAGGTCCCATGGACTTGCAAAGCTCTTGCTATAAATGCCTCAATGGCATTTCTTACATCTTGATCTTGAGTCAGGAGGGCTAATGTCCTCATGTTTGGGAACAGTTTTTATTTCCTGCTGTGATTTTGAGGTCCAGATAAATGCAAACGTTTATTTGCATCACACCATACATGCCCTGACTGGGACTGGATCCAGTTTTCTTATTCCTCTGCATTCAACTTTGGCAGCCATAGGGCAATGTTTGCAATGAATTGGAATTTAGCAATTCATGGGTCTGAAATGTTCCTCCCTTTCCCTTGCTTTGCACAGAGAGTGCCCTGCAGTACGTACAGGGAACCAAGCCCTGCTCAGAGCTTGTGACAGAATTTGTGGCAGCTTCACCCTTCAATGTGCACCTTAGGCACAATGAAGAAGAAGAAATCTCTAAGGTCCTTTCCAACTCTAACCATTCTATGATTCTATGATTCTAAATTCCCTTCTATGGTATTAAGTTACAGCTCTTCTGCTCTTGTCTGACGCCTTCTGACCACCCTCCTCATCCCATTTCTCCTTACCACCTTGATTCAGACTTCTGCCATTTTTTCCCATTTTGTCACTTTTCAAGCCTCTTGTCAGTCATTGTCACACACCAGTAACAGTGTTTCTGTCACAGGCTTTTCTCCAGCTTTGCCAGCTAAGTCCTGGACTCTCTGATCAAGACTCTGCTGCCCAGGCTGCCCCATGTACCCGCTCACAGCCCTCACATCTCCACCGTACACCCAGTCCTGACTCCACAGCATTCTGGCTCAGTGTACACCTCCCCGATGTCCCCTCCAGACCAACTCTTTCCCCATCCATTCTCCACCTGGTCCTCTTTGGATTCAACAGGATGCCCACAGACACAAATGAGTCTCTTCAAACATGTATCGAGGATGGTTCTGTCTGGCCCTGGGATAGAGTTCAAGACCAGGCTGGATGGAGCTTTGAGCAACCTGGTCTAGCAGGAGGTGTCCCTGCCCATGGCAGGGGTCTCTAAGGTCCCTTCCAACTCTAACCATTCTATGATTCTAACTTCGGTAAGTAGGAGTTGTTCAAGCCTGCAAAATCTACTGGGCATGTTCAAAATGTGTTCCTTAAGAGCCCGGGGCAAAATGAGGTTGTAGCTAATAGAAAGAGCAAAGGCTCCATTCTTTTTCTTCCTCTGGGGAAAATTTCCAGTCCTTTCTCCAAAGCACATGGTACAACTTCATAGTGAATAAGAAGATTGCATCAAACATGGGCAGAATAATGTATTTTACTCAGAAGTGTCCAACTTGCTATTATTCGACCATGTGTTGCACAAGAAACACCTTGAGTGGATAGTCCAAACTTCGGGGTTACAAGGCAGCAGGTTGACAAGAGCTGGGGCTGGTGGTTCTTCAAAGGAGAGGTGCCAAGCAATCTGCCAGGTGAGCATGCCTGCCTGTGAACCTTCCTGCTAGCAGGCCCTGCAGACTGCATACAAGACAGCGCACTTTTAATTTCTTGATTGCACCAAAAAATTCATTCCACCACTGTTGGTTTTTTTTTTCCTTTGAGATGTGACTTTTAAATCTTTCCATACATTTCACAGAATTACACTGTTGTAGGTGGCTGGGCAGGAGGGTCAGGTACTTCTGTGTGGGCATCTCCCCCTGAGCTTGGCATCCCATAGCTGTTACTTCTCTTCGTGAAGATTTCTATATTGCAGTCGAGCTATTTGCTGTCTTCAGGCTGGACCTGGACCCCAATGATACATACATCTACAGACTCAAGAAAGTTAGGGATTAAAAAAAAAAGCCAATATTCTAGGGATACTCTAAGTCATCTATCTAGCCCATTACACAGAATAAATTTAATCATACTAGATAAATTGAATAATTCAATTCAATAAAGGATGAGTCCTTTTTTAAAGGCTCTCTGACATTGTGGAGGGCAAAAGGAACTGAAAGTTGCCGTATGCACTCTGCCTTCAGTCTTCCCTCTGAGAATTGCTGCTGATCTGGCAATTCTAGATGAAGTAAAATGAATAAACATTTATTTAAAAATAAGCTTTTTGTCTCCTCCTCCAAACTTGGCTCATTTTGTTGATTTCACTGACCCGCATGGTTATTCACAATCTAAAGATGGCATATGGCCTACCTGCTAGATTGTGTAGTGTATGCAAATTGTTAACGTGCATCAAAATTAAAATAAGAATTATGTTAATACAAAAATTAAACAGCTTAAGATTTTTACAGCATTCAGCATATGACCTCAGTATTGCATGAACCTATTTATTTTCATATTTTTAACATGGAACCTGTACTAATAATTCAGGATTCATATTATCAGCATGTTCATTTATAATGCAATACCTGATGCATGTTCTTAAATTCACTTATTTTGAAGGGACTGCTCACATTAGGAAAGCCAGGCATGTAAAGGAGAGTTTGCAGCCTTGGGTATGTAACTGCAGTGTGGTTACAGTCATTACTCTGCGGTGGAGGGTGATTCTGACAGATGTATGTAGTCGAGTTTTGGGGTGGGTTCCTAGGGAAATGAGGTTGCCCTGCCAGGGGGTTGAGCTGCCAGCTGGAGATGCCTACCTCCTTCCATGAGCTGCATGAAGAACCCATCTGATTCTCTTCCTCTTGACTCCAATATTTTGAGTAGCCAAGGGTGGATGTGATGACTCCCATCTTACATAGTCCATGAGCATACCAGGTGTTCCTGGAGGCCCTGAGGCATACCAGCTGGAGGTACCTGCTGTGTTTATGTAGTTGTCACGAAGAGGGGAATGCCCCTGTACTTCTAGGGAATGGCTTGGGCCACCCTCAGAGGGTATCTACCCCTGCTGGTTCCTGCTTGGCAGTGAGGGCTGCCAGCCTTCCCCTTCCTCCTGCTTCTCCTTTCCAGACTCTATGCGTCAGAGATTGTATGTTTAGCGTTACATTCCACCACAAACCTAGCCAGGGTTTGTTCTGCCAGGTCTGTGCTTCAGTGCCTTGAACTCCCACCCGCTGAGGTGCCTTCCTTGCGCCAGGGCTCCTGACTTACCCTGGCACTCTGTCCCATCCATGGCCAACAGCTGAGATGTGGAATGGACATTAGCAAAGGGCTGTTACTCTGGTTTTGCTTCAATGTTCTTCATCATCCCTTTCCCCCTCCACTACCCACATCACCTCCCCCATCTCAGCCAGACCCACTTTCAGCCCTGATTGTTCTTGCAGACCTGCAGGTCGCAGGGACAGGTCCCCTGTGACCAGGCATGTGCCGGTTGGGCACTCTCCTCTCACCCAGGCGTGAGGGCCCATATTTTCGACATGGAAAATCCGCTCAAAGGACCAATGTAAACATGCACCCAGTCTCAGTTGATTTCTCTGAATTTTGTACCACCTAGTTTTGACACCCGTCTCTTTTCTAAGTCCAGAAGCAAGGTCCCAAATGTCCCACCGTACCTGTGTGTCTGAAACCAAAGCTCAAAATACCTCAGAGGTTTTCATTCCCTTGTTATTTGCTCGAAGTTGGCCCCTCAGTGGCCATCCACACAGCAAAGGCATGAGCTGTATTTACCTACCAAATGGCTGTTCCTGCTCTCCCAGTAGTGGCAGCAGCAAAGGTGCTCTTGTTTGTGTTTGGTTGCCAGTCAGACCTTCCCAATGCCTTAGCACAGACAGCTGATATTTCCTCCCCAGTCTCCATGAGTTTTATCCATCAAAGCCGCAGCCAGTGTTGTTTTATGATGTGTTGTAAAACTACCATGCTACCCTGAGTGTGCTCAGCGTGGCTGCCTCATTTATCATTGCTCAGCCTTCACACTGGGACATCATCCATCACTGCCTCCTTAGAGCTAGGAGTCAGAACCTGGTCTGTATTGCTGCCATAGCCCAGAGTCGTGTGAACACTCATCAGCAGGTCCCTTTGTCCTCAGCCTTTTTTTTTTTTTTTCCAGGAAATGTGACTTCTTCTTACATTTAGTTCCCAACTAAGACTCCAGAATAGAAAACCAAACTTCAAAATTCAATTGACTGTGCCTAATGGAGGGGATTTTAATGTGTAGCCTTTGACCCTTATCTATTATTGATGGAAATAAAGACTGGTTTTGTTCCATATTTGAAGTTAATGGCAAAAGAAAAATTTGGAGGTTTTAATTTTTTGATTCTAACAGTGACCTCCATTTCCATTGTAAAACCATGAATAATCACTGCTTGAGAAAAGCATTTCTATAACTAATCTAGAAAGTGGACAAAGGAACCCCTGAAATAGTTTCATAAGCAGAAAAAAAAAGCTAAGGAACATGTTTGTGTCTGGTTTTCATCTGCTGCTACAGAAAAACAAGTGTCCTGCCTTTTATTAATCACATTAATTCATTGCATTGCACTTATGTCCTTACCTCTTACAAATATGTTCTTTTTATTCTAATGATGAAACTAATAAGCAAAACCTGCAAAATGGTTAAAAGTGTCAGACAACGTAAAACATGTAAATTCAAAGCCTCCTCCTACTCATAGTGTCATCAAATGTAAAAATACTGTTGGTTTTACTAAATCTGCATAGTAAGGTAAGTATGTTGTACTGGAAATGGAACTTCAATTGTTTCTGTGCCTTAACACCCTCATTCTCCAGCGTTTTCCTCCTGAGTGCAATGCTCTCTCATGGACAAGGAGGCAGTGGACGTGACTCAGGTGAGATTTAGCGTCCTGTGTTGGAGGAAATACTCTATCATGTGCAACTTGTGGGGCAATTGTCCTCTGGGAAAAGCCGTGGCACACAACAGGGATCCTGTACTCTGTTTCATGCTCTGTTTTTGGAGGTAAATCTTCAGAAGAGTGACTTTCTGGGAAATGGTCACAAATGTGCAGATGGAGCGAGACAGGCCATGCACTAACGATGGCTTCCTTTGCTCCAGAACTGATGTGTGAACTGTGCAAGTGGCACTCATGGTTGTCAGTGATTTCCCAGTAAGAGAAAGCTGAGTTTACAGCCCCAAATCCTTGTTATTTCTTCAGCAAAATCATCAAAACGTGGACACTTATTAGGATTATTAAAAACAGTTTTACATATACTGTTTTTCCATTGTAGCTCAGCTTTCCATCCACTTGATAACTTGGAAGGAAAGTCACACACTCAGCGTGGAGAATTTGGATGGCCTGTCAAGGGAGACGATGGGTGGTGGTGCCCTTCACCTTCTAGGGCTGCACCCAACCCAGCAGCAGTGCAGTGCAGCAGGGTCAGGTGTGCAGCCTGAAGCCTCCAGTGATGCAATCCCTATCTTCTGAACGAGGTTTGGACTGGTCTCCTGGATCAAATATCTCCACTGTGCCTCTACATTGTTGGTTCTCAAGGGGCCAGTAAGTGCTTCAGTCTCTTGTGACCACATTTACAGGTTGGACCCCACTTGATGTGCCTCTTGGGCAGAGCTTCCCATTTTATTTTCCTCCAGAAGGCACCTGATTTGCACACTCTCAAACTGTTCCAACCAAATGCAAGTGTGGTATGAGGAGATAGTTGTACAGTTGCTGCAAAATCATGTTATTGCTCCCTACAAAAGCACTAATGTAAAGATATCATAAGCAAGATGTATTACCTGACATGAGTTCCTCCCTTGGGAGAAACACAAGACTTCCCCTTGTCCAGACACCCCCGAAAGTGCTCAGCAACTGCTGCTTTGTTATTGGCACCTTTAGGACATGGGTAGGATGGCTGAACCATTCTCCAGGGACCTTCAGATGTCAGAATGGGAAATAAAGCTTTGTGAATGTAAATCACAAAGGGGAAGGAGAATCAGAGACTTCTGAACCTTATTGCTCCTGCTGGTGTGGAACAGAACAAAACAAATTCATTGAAGAGTGGACAAGAACAAACACTTGGACTATCATTACAGGGTGATAGTTACTCAAAAGACATCGGAAGCAATAGCAGTTCTTCCATTGATTTCCAAGCACATTTGACCAGGAACCTGAAGACATGGTAATATTTAAGAAATAAATTTTAATTTGAGGCAAGGAAGCATAGTTGTCGAATTTTCAGATGCCACTAAACTCTTCAGAAGATTGTGGTTTTTCTGCAAAAAAGTCATAATCCATAAATTACAACAGGATAAAACTGAAGGTTGTTCTTCTATCACTCTGTCCAATTTGCAGAGGTGCTGGTTTTGATCTGAAGGTGACGATGGGAACATGGAAAATGGTGGTAAGCAATAGCCAGCTTGAAAAAGGGAGGTTTGTGTTGGTTGGGTTTTTTTTGTTTTTTTTTTTTTGGGGGGGGGAGATATTGTAAAGCTATAGTGAAAAAGAAACTTTAAGACATGAAAACACTGGAAAAACAACCATTGGCAGTCTTCACTTCTAGTTGTGAAGGTGTCTCACATTTGTCTCACATTTGAAGCAATGAAAAACCATGAGGGAAGCCTCAGAATTATATAGTATTTGGCTCCCGTATTACATTTTCATTAATGTGTCCTCCTTCTTTTCATGGCCATGAGGGAAAGAACAGTGAGATATCAATACACAAAACATTTAGCCACCAATGACTTCTGTCCAGTGCCCAGCATTAACAAGCATATGTTCACTGTTACATTTGAAGACACCAGAGATTCCTATTTTTTCTTGCAGCTAGCTTTCTAGTTTTTGGACAGTTTTACTATGGTTTCAAGTATCTCTCCACCAGAAATATCCCATTTACAAGTCCCACCTAGGACTGCTCCACTGCACAGACTGCCTTCAGCTGGTCTGGAGGGATGCTGGGGTGAAAACCTTCAGCAATTGAGGTGAAAACCCAATAATTTAGAGCGCGTCATTCCTAATGCCTTGCTTGGACCATATTCTTCCAACTCTCACACCATGGTGCTTTTAGTGAGATGCTGAGATGAGTGGAGTTGCATTGTCATCTTCCCAGGGACAGGTTACAAAGGTGCACTCACAGATTTGAGACTAACACAACCAAAGGGATTCAGACTTCTCTGACCCACCGAGTTCCGTACTTTTCCCCTGCATTTTAACACACGTAAGTATCTCAGGGTAAAAGAATTACTCTGTCTGCTTTAGAGTTCTTCATTCTCTTCAATATTCATTATTTTATAATTTTTTTTGAATGCTGTGCTAACCAGAACAGCTTTCGGTGGTTTTCGCTTCCTCCTAATTTGCTGTATTTTATATCTCTACCTCAATTATATTTCTAATCCAGTGTGAACTAAAATGTGTGAGAGATCATGACATATCAGATAAGTTGCCCCAGACAAGCTCCCCACGTAGGAGAAATCATTTGCCTTAATACCTAAAATGCTGCCAAAGACATTTGATGCTAAAAACTTGCCAGCTTGGATTTTTTTTTTAAAAACTTGCCAGCATTCTGAATTAAGAATGTTTCTGTCTTCTGCTTTTCTTGGACTCATCTCTCCAAACTGCACAGACGAAGGATGTTTGCTTAAAAAAAAATGTTCTTTTTGAATGGCATTTCAGGAATTAATCCCTCCCCTCCTCTGAGCTGGAGAACAGCAACACTATCTCCACTTTGATTTGCATTTGATGTTTGAGCTGCTCCAGGATCGCTGAACCTGAAAGAAGAGCTGTGAAGAAGAATGAGGTGATGAAGTGTCACTCTGCCAGCTTGGGTTTCCACACCCTTGGTTTGGGGTCAGTTTATGGAAATAGAAGACTTTTGGGGCTGACCCTGTGGGAACCTGGTGCTGTACCAACATCCAGTCAGAAAGTGGTTTCTGCTCTGAGGACCCTAAGGAGGAGACAGAAGATGGACAATGAAAGACAGACTGAAGGGCTGTGTGCATGCAGAAGGGGTTGCATTTCAAAATATTGTGGCATTACACACTTTTCTCTGCTTGTTTGGCCAAAGACGTGAACTGGGCTGCTACTAGTGGTGAAATGGCACAAGAACCCAGTGCTCCAAGAAAACTCAGAACTTTATTGGACACATCTTTTTTGACATGGTTTAACACTGCAGGCACTTAAACAGCCGGAAATAATAGAGAAATAAATGTATACTAAGGGTCTCACTTATGTCTCATGCCAGCTTTTCATAACTCCATGGCTTCGGGGCAAAGTGTAAATTGACATTGTCATGGTACCAAAAGAGCTGCAAACACACACATGTGCACACACATGCACACAGATGCGTGTTCATCTGTCCCGTGCCCTTCTCAAAAACACCTGTTAGAAAAGCAAGTGCTTTTCCTGACCTTCCTGAGTGTGCAAGCTCTGGTTGTGTGAGCAGAGGTGAAACTTCAAGTAAAAACCAGGAAACAGTTTTCACATTTAGTTTGAGCAGTTAAATGTACATTTTTCTCACCATCCAGCCACAAAGGTGGCTTTCCCTTCCTTTTCATTTACTGCTCAAGCAACCATGACGAGTGAGCTCTGTGCAGGAGAGAGGTGCAAACTCAGCCTTTTCCTCAGACATGGTTTCCCAAATGGCCAAGTCAACAGTGAAACAACAGAAAAATCAACTCAAACCCATGCACCAAACAGTACTGTTTCCTCAGAAGGGTCTATTCCATGTCCTTTAATTCCAAGTGGGATAACATGTGGCTTGGCCAAGTGAAACCAGCACAGCAAGTCTGCAGTGGGCTATTGCTGCTGGTACAACTCTGAACCCCACTGTGTTGTGCTGCCCCGGACCAGGTTTCTCTGGCACCATGATGCTCAACACTTTAGCCTCCTGGTACATGTTAGTTAAGGAACAGACTGAGACTTTTACATTTTTAAACCTAGGGAGATGCTCCACCTGAGTACCCAACACTATTCCTCATGACGCTCAACCCAAATTTGAGATGCTTTTCAGCAGAAACAGGCATTACCCTGCAAAAATTACATGCTGAAAATGCAGAGTTGAGAAACTTGTTAAAAGGCGGCTGGTGATGGAGAGGAATGTGTGTGTAGGGGAGGCCGATGGGACAGTGGCTCTGTGCACACACACAGTTTAGTGGGAGTTTACTGGGGCTTATGCAGGCACAGCTTTACTTGGGCACTGGGGGTTGGAAGGTAATTAGTCTTCATCTTTCCCTATTTTGCCTCCCCTCTCCAGTTCCACACATGCCCTGGTGTGCTGGTGGCAGAGTTCTTCCCTTTGCCCACATTCACATCTTGGCTGCCTTCCCCCCCTCACATGGGAGCCGCAGCAGAGGTAATGCTCCCTCATTTCTCACTTGTAACCATGGCTGGAGGGGACACCAAAGGGACATGTGCAAGGGGTGTTGAGTTTCTGCTGCATTGCCTGTGTTCAACAAGCCCATATAACCAGAAGAAATAAGATCTGAATGTAAAAGAAACACAGAAAACAAGGAACTAGTCTTCAGATCCTCAGCAAACTTTCCATGTTGATTTTTTTCCTGGAAAAAAAAATCTTTGTAAGCTGCCACAGGTATCAGCTACCATTTCAGCATCTTTCTAAAACACTACACCTCTTCTTCTGTTAAATGTGCATCAGTGCAAATAAAAATCTGAAAAATTCAAACCACAAGCCACAAGGGTCAGTGTCAGAAATGCAGACCAGAGAAGATACATTTCATGATCCTAGTAATGTATAAGGAGCTAGGAGAGCTAAATGACAAGATGTGGCAGAGGCTGGACAGGACCTGCAATGCTTCCTAGGCAGAGCCCACTGATGGCACTTCTGGAGCAACCAAGTCTTCTGGAGCAGAATGAGTTGGTCTCAGAAGAGCCCTAGAGTATTGTATTCATCCCCAACAAATAATCGGAAACAATATAACAAACAGCTGAATTATATTCTGCAAGCTGGTAGACTTTATGGGGCCCACAATGGTGATTTTCAGCCTCAAACATTGCATCTTTGTGTGTGTGTGTTTGTGTTTTGGATTTTTTTTTTAGTGTTTCACTGGCATCTTTGGTATTTCTTTGACTTTTTTTTCAGGGAGAGAGAAATATTTCTCAATACTTTGACCCTATTAGCAGCCTTCACCAGGCATTCAGTCTACTTCTGGGCATGCTTCACATCTGATTAGCTGTCATGGATGCAAAGTACTTTTGGCATCTAATTTAGGTTGCAAACACCTAGCTCGAAGGAGTATCTCACTTACAGACATGTGTGGGACGGGCCTGAATACACAGGCACAGGCACACCCTTGTGCTCTTTTTCCCTGTCACACGCAACTAATACAATAATCCACTCTACATTCTCCTCCCTTCAAAGGGAGATTTTACTGTGGATCCAAGCCATGTTACTCTACGAGGAGGCACAGGACCCTTTCTGAAACATGCAGCATCACATAAGTTGTGGAGCTCTTGCCACCACAAACACTGAGCTTGAGGGCTCCTTGCTGTGGCCATAGCCCAGCCATCAGGCACTGCAAAGCAATCGGGACTGTCCCCAGGTGATGCCCTTGCCTTGCCACAGCTCTTTTCAGTGTGTGCGGCGCAGTGGTGGCCACAGGATCAGCAGGCGACCCCCTTTCACAGCCACACACAAATACCCCCTGTGTGAGAAAAAGTGGTGGCAGAGAAAAGGTCAGCAGGAGAGGACGAGGGGCAACGAGAGGGTTATATCCCCTGAGCCGAGTGTGAGGCCAGGGGGATGCTGTGCCTGTCGCTTGTTCTTTGCAAACTTGCTGGGGAGAAACAAATGACTCTGACCCTGGCCTTGGCTCCACGATTGCTGATGCCTTTGGCAATGGCTTGGGAAAGCATGGCAGGAACTCCTGGAGAGCCTCTCCAGCCACCATGGGCACAGAGTCCTGGCTGGTCCATATGGGAGGGTGACTGGCCATGGGGCTGCTCTGCTCCAGAAACCCCAGGCTGGGATGGGGCCCCTCTGCTGCATGTTGACCATGATGAGCCCCCAAGATGGTCCCACCATGCTGTGCACTGCCCTCTTCACTGGCCACAGAAAAGAAGAAAACTCATGTTTCCAAAAATGGGACAATCAGATCCCTCAGGAAAATGTGTTTCTGTTGGGTCATCCACCCCACCAAAGAAGTGAACAACCAACACACAGATACACTCCCTCATCAACAGCATGGCACAAGACAACAGAAGTCCTGCACTTGTGCCTCCTTGAGATAATGCTGTCCTTTTCCTTTCTGACCTTTTTCATTTCCTCTAAGAAACACGTCTGTGCTCTGCTCATCTGTTGCTTAAATAACACACAGTAAATCTATCAGATACTTCCTCTTGCTTTTAAAATCCAACTTTGATGAGCTTGCAAAAAGGTGGTTAGCCCAGCCACCTCAGGTTGTGTGGGAGCAGGTGTGATGGTCCTGGGGCAGGGACAACACAGGGTCCAGAGCCCCAGGAGGCTGTGTCCCCCATCCAGGGCAGTAACAGCCTGTAGTGGTAGCTGGGTTCATGTGTGGGTCCTCTCCAGTCCTGACACACCTGGAGAGCAGAGCCTAAGCCCCAGAGTCTGTGAGATACAAGTCCTGCATCTTTGCAACCTTGGGAGAGACACAGATTTGCATTCACTCTCTGTATATGTGTGTATATACAAAAAATTATAAAAGCTGTGAGGTGTACCTGATGGGATGCCGAACACCTGGGCCTCATGGAAGTTCTGTTAATACTGTATATTAAAGTAACTTTTCACATTAAGTACCATAGTAAAGCCATAAGGCATGTGCAAATAAAATTATTAGTAATCAAGCCTAAAATTAGCTGCCCTAAAACATCTACAATAAGGGAGAGCTGTAGGATTGCTTCCTCCCTGTGGAAGCAATCAGGGTTGCAAATGATTTGGTTTTTGTCTCTGCTGAGAGAGGCCGAGCTTCCCCAGGCCAATGACCAAAGCACAGATGGACCAGCTGATGAAATGTTTGGAACCCTAAAATACCAGATCAGCCCAGGCAAGTACCTGGGCAAATGGAAGAGAGGACACTGCAGCTTCAGGAAGAGGATGAGAGTGAGGCCAAGACTTGTGAGTTACAGTCGCCAAAAAGCACCAAAGAGAGAAGTCCAGAAGTATCCAGGCTGGCCACAGACTCCTCCAAAGTGCTGTGACCTTTACTTCAGAGCAAGATGCCTCCTGTACTGAGAGGTGCTGCAGGATCCTGCCCAGAACGGCAAAACAAATTGGGCTCAGGAGCCTTCCTTCACTGCCTCAGCTCCAAAAATGGAAGTTTTAGTTTTGAGGCCATCGGTGGTAAAAAAACTCCCATCCCTTCTGAAGGGAGGAGGATCTTTCCTGACATTGATTATACTGTTGGAAAGGAAGAGATTTGATGAAATGAAACACAGTGACCGCCCTCAGGAAGAATGAGACAGAAATTCAAGGCAGACATGCTCCAGTCTGGTTTTATTGCTGTAGGACAGATGGTGAAACTGAAAACACTGGTAGGAAGTTTAGTGCCTCTTTTCCTTGCTCTGCCTTTGCCAGTGCAGAAGAGCCTCTGTAGGTGCCAGCAAGGCTGCAGACAGGGATCTGAACTGCATCCTTCCTGCCAGGCCCAGAGATGGCAGGAGAGGGTGTCTATACAATGACAATATTGGTGAGCATTCACCAGGATATTTAAGCTCCTTTATGTGACCGTGCTTTCTTTGTTTGGTCAAGCCAAATCTGTGCTATTTTAATAACAAAACAGACAGAGGACATATATTAGCCATAGTTTTTACCCTTCAGACATTGCTGTAAAAATGAAGTTCTTTTCCTTAAGCAACCTGGCCAGAGTACTACTTGGCAAAGAAGACCTCCTAGGTGCTGTTGTGGGCACGTTAAGTGAACACACCAAAAGCCATCCTGAGTCTGGAGGGTTCTGACATCCTCCCCTCTTCCAGTCCCTTTCCAGATGTTTTTAACCATGAAGAAAAATATTTCAATATTTTCTCTAAGATTGGACATGAAAAAGAACAACTAGAAGTTTGGTTAAAACCTCTTGAGAAGAAAAAGGGATAGTTTGTGCAACGGCTGCTTATTTTCAATTGGTGTTGAAGACTGGGTCTAAGTATTTACTCATTTCTGGGCACAATTAGTCTCCTGACACCTGTATAAATTTCTGAAATTTCTCTACTCATCTTACTTGATTACAACACTGATTTTCCCCCAGCCTGTTCTTTATGGTGAGATTAATTTGTCATTTCATTTTATGTGTCTGTGATCAAGAGACTAGAGCCTCTTAATCTGTGGCAGAAAAAATGCTGTCCTTTTATGGCATATTATTTGTTTCTTTTTTCTAGCCCTGTGACTGAGCAATATGAAAAATTTGGATAAGACACTATCAATCCTATTTGTCGTCCCTCCTAGTTTGATCTTTTGGTGGGGATAATTGGAAGCCTTCATTCATCCAGACTCAGACCTCTTCTCTCACACTTCTACATGAAAAGCTATTAGAAGAATTACTCCATTTACTGAGATAGTGATCTAGCTGAAGAGAAGACAACAAAGACAGCGAGTGAAGATGGTGATAGAGAAAATTATAGACACTCTGAGGAAGTGGAGGAAAATTAAGGAAACTGTCCAAAGAAGGAGTGAAGTTAGGAAACTGGAGGGAAAATTTATGAAATACAGAGTAAAAGGGAACATCTAATTAAGATCTAATGGATCACTGCAGTCTCCCGAACACATTTTTTAACACGCAGGGTTCTGGTTTCCCTACTCTGGGACAGGAGTGGAGTTAAAGGGCTCTGACCTCATCTATACAAGCTACCAAAGGTATCAGAAGAGCAATGATTCAATTGTAGAAGTCAAAAGTGGGAGAAGTCATGGAGTAGAGGGGCTCCTCACATTCTGCTCCTGGCTATGACACTGTGCAACCCCATGGCTTCTGGAGAGTCCATGCTCCAAAGTCTTGCAGCCTCCATCCATGAGAAAAAGCAGCAGTTGAGACAGAGCAGTACAGAAAAACAGCACTAATGGGCTTCCCAGGACACATGCATCTGGGTTAGGGATTTAGGGATTCTCTGTAGCACCAGGCAGGCATTTCTGGTGGGATTTATTTCATTTTAAGGACTTATGAGCTAAGGCAGATGAGTACCTCCCTGCAGGTAACTGTTTCTCCCCACTAACTACAAAGGGAGGCAAGGGTGACCAGCGCTTATATAGACTCCCTCCTCTTAAAACAGCATATTCCCCATATGTCTGTAATATGTATAGTGGAAGGTAACACACTGAGAGGAGTTTATGTACCCACAGTAGAACTACATGGAAAATAAAATTTTACTAAGGTTATTCCATTTCTTATGGGAGGATAAAGAATATTTTGAATGGCTGCCAATAAGTATTTATACTGTGACAAAAGTATCACCTCCCACATGGAAAGAAACCTAGTGTATCTCACCCTTCACACAATGCCAGAGGGCACTGGCTACTGCGCGTGTTCTTCAAAAATTAAAAAAGTACTAAACTGTTCCTTAAGAAATTCTAAACAGCTCACAAATTTGTCCTTTCATAGGTAAGTATTTCACACAAACCACAATGGTTGAAGTTCAGGGGTCTGACAAACTCTGTGGAACTCCAGATGCCCATGAGATCCCACTTGTATTTTGAGGTGTGCTTTCTTGCCATTGAACTTCACTGGAGAAGGGTCCATAACCTGGAACAATGTCTTTCATAGAGCTACGGGAGCACACAGCTTTGGGTTATCTTCCCAAAACATAAAACACTTCTGCTTGAGATCATGTGATGGGCAATATCTCTGAAGCACGATGAAGGGAACCACCTTAGCCCATGATGGGAGGCACTGGGGTATTAGGCTAAAGCCAAGAAGTGAGCTCCTTCAAGAGAAAATTTGAACCTCCTTCCTCATGCACATCCACAGCTCAGCTGTGATGCTGCATACCAAGTACATAGGGCCACAGGAAAGGCCTGTCTTTGACACCACTCTCCAAATGTAGAAGATGAAGATCTAATGGGAAAAAGATGTGAAGAACAAGTCGTATTTGTGAAGTTCACATTTTGAGTAGGAGACCTCCAGGGTCCATTACTGGCCCAGGACAGACTATAACAACTACAAGTCTTGTGTGTGTTGAGTCATTATATTTATAGAAACAAGGAAGTGGAAGAATGAAGTTCACATGCTTTAATTCCATTTGGAAAACACAAAACACGCAGTGTCATCAAGTGTGTTTGTCATACGCTGACTTGGGTATCCATTTTGGTGTTTTTGTTAACTAATGCTTGTTTTGTTTCTCAAAAAAATACTTTGCTTTGTACTAGAAGATTTCCATACAAATATAAGGTCAACAAGTGACTGTGCTCAGCTTCTAGGAAATAATTTCTATGAAATTGCTACTATATGGTCATGTATGGCTGTACACTCACATCCCATGCACTTGACTTTTCAATTGATATATTTAATAATGTAATATACAAGTTCATAACCAGATACGCAAACACAAACACATGTAATCTTATATGTTCTGAATACTCTACTGTATTCAAAAGGGGTTTTTATGTCTTCTAAATGCAATAAAAAGAAGAAAATTATTTTGTTGGTTTAGAGTATTCCTCTTCTTAATCTACTGCCAGGACAGGCAAATTAAAGGAATTAACATACCTTGGCGAGGCCTGCTTTACACAAGCTGGAAAAAACATCTAAGACTATCATTTCACATTCAAGCATGATAAACATTTGAAAAACATGTGTTTGCCAACATTAAAGAAGGAATCAAGCTACACAGTTCTTGTCTGCAACTTTCAGGCTCTGTCTCAACGCCACCAGCAATGGCCAGGAAGCCGTGCTGCAGGCAAGCAAACCTCCCTCTTTTCTCACATCCCTTGGCACTCACCGTGCACAACCTACCAGCCACTGACCCAAAACAAAACACCCTGCTCCATTTACTGCACTCCTTTGGCAACGCTTATGGTGTTTTTCTGCATGTGGCTGTACAGTGGCATTGCAAAACTCTGTAGGGTATGTCCTCTGTGTGTTAGGGGAACTCTGAATGGAAGTTAAAGTCCTCATATTCTTTCAAGCAAAGAGTTTAATCTTAAGTGCCTTTGTTGACTCCAACAGCTTCAGCTCTTTGCTATTCTTTCTAAAATGACTTGGAGAAATTCTGCTGTTTCCTGTCAATCAGTTTCCTGTACAACTTCACTCAGGAGAAATTGAAGAAAGAGCTTTAACAGTGACTGATATACTCATGCACAGACCTTTGTTTGACTCTCTTCCATAACGGAATGCAGTATCCAGATGTTTCATTCAGTAACAACCTCAATCACCGCAGAACCCCTCAAATCTACCAGGCAGGGGATGAGAAGTAAACCCTGAAACAAGTGTATTCCTAATGCCAAGTACACCCGTCACAGATCAGTAAGGTTTGTTGAGTATTTGCCACGTGAATGTGATTAAAACCTGCAGAAAAGTTCATCAGGCTATTGAAAACTGTTCAAATGCTTCATAGAAATAACAGATACAATATAATCTCTTACCATATGAGGTAGAGGTATACCTTAATATACATGCTGTTGAAAGTGATCAGAGGAAAAAGGGCAGGTCCTGGAAACAAGCAGCTTTGATTTGGTCTTCCTGTGGCACAGGTTTTACTGGCGTAGACTAATTATTGACTTGATAGCTTGTGATGAAAACTGAATGAAACTGGATGAACTATGATGGAAATGTTGCAGGGCTGCATGGTGAAGGCCATTGCTGGCAGGCTACCAAATTCATACCATGATAAATTTGGAAATAGATAAGACAAGAGCTGAAGGAAAAGACAGGACAACTTCATGACAAAGCAAGCTGTCGTTGTGCCTTTATTTTGGAATAATTGCAATTAAATACAAACATTGAACCTATGTTTCTGGAAGCCCTTGCGTTACGGACCACAGGAGGCCAGGAGCAAACCAGAAAAGGATCACCCTACAGTTGTCTTTTGCCCATAGACTTCCTTAGGTTTCTGCTATAGCCACTGCTGCAGAGTTATGTCAGTAGATGGGCTTCTGCTCTGATGCAATGTGACTGGGTTTTATTTCTGTTTCTCTGACTGTCAGTGCAAAGTAGAACACTGAGCAAATGATAAAAAGTGATTTATTTTCCTTTTTGCACATATTCAAAATCTGTGTTCTTCTCACCATCTCACTGACCGTCTTCTTTCCCCGAGCTCTGGCTTTGAGAGTGCCAATCACTTCTAGCATTTGACCAAGGTCAGTGCAAAATATATGCACTGAGGTTTTCAGACACTGAGCTTCAAACCAACATAGAGTGACACAAGTGCTCCACAAGCACCGCCTTCTGCTGGTCCCAGCTAGGTATCAGCGCTCATCACTGTGCCTTGGTCATCCATCAGCAGAACAGGGCTTGTTCTACCTCTCCTCTGAGATGCTGTGGAAATAAAGACTGCAAAACCAGCTGGTCACCCAGGCACTGTGGTGTCGGTGTGCAAGATAAGTCCGTAAGAAAACATTTGTTCTGTACAGAGTACAGTGTGGGTCAGGAGCCAAAAATAACATGTTTCGGATATCTGTTCATGCAGTTAGTCCCGTTCAATGAAGCAAGAGGCCAATGAGGAAAGTACAACAGCCACAAAAAAAATCAATTTTGCTGATAAAGCAGTGATCTTTCAAAAATATATTTCTGGTTACTCAAGTAAAATCAGATTCATTTGGTGGACAAGTTAATTAAAGTGGTGCACAAGTACCTTATGGGTCTGTCCATGGATGTGTTTATCCAACGTAAAAAGGCAGAATCTTTGGACAAGCCACCACATGGTATGTGGCTTCAACTTACATTTGTTGTTTGCCATCAGAAAATAATTTCTCAGGCTAGCTTGGGGAATATTACAGTCCCCCACAAATGATGAGCCCTTCTTGGTTAGCTTCCCATGGTCTCTTTGGAAATAGTGATTCTGTCCCACCCCAGCAGGATCCCACCCTCACCTCCTCCTGCCCCTGAGCTAATGCACCTCTCCATGCTCTCTTCAGGGATTGATGGAATTTGCCACCTCCTGCCCCCAGACATTAATGGCAACTACCCCAGAGAGTGAGGGCCTCATCACAAAAGGCAATGGCTGGTCCCCCAAAAGGATGAGGGACCGCTTTCCAGCCAGTGTCCATACAGATGTCCCCAGGCTGTGGCAGTGCGACACCTTCTTCCCCGCAGGCAGCAGTGCTATAGACCGCACAGCTTCCAAGGGGAAAGACATGCCTCTGTCATTGCTAACGCTTTTGCCGTCTCTCTCCTTCACCCCCCGCAATGCTACCTGACCCTCCTTTCATTGAGGGTCCCCCCAGCCGATGTGCACCCTAATACCTTCCTCTCCCCGCCCTCTCCTCCGGGGACTGTGACGAGAAGTGCAGGGCGCAGGGGTAGCATTCACCACCCGGCGTTTCCCTCCCTCCGGAGCCCAAGCCCGGAGGCACCGGGGACCCTGTCCCGGCAGGACGCCCCGCGGGGCAGAGGCAGCCCGGCGGCGTGCGGCGGAGCGGGGCAGAGGCAGGTCCCGGCGGGGGACGCCCGGCAGCCCCGGTGAGGGGCTCCCCCCCGCGCCCCCCGCGTCCCCCCAAGCCGCCTGCAGCGCGTACCCCCTCGGCGAGTCTCTTTTCCCCCGCTCCTGGTGCGCTTTTCGTTTAGCGGCGATCGCTTCGAGATGGCAAACGTACGAGACGAATTTCCCTACTAAAAAAAAAAAAAAAAAGAAAATAAAAAAGAAGGGGTAAGGGAGGCGAAAAAGACGGGGAAATCTAGTTTAAAGCGCTGGGATTAAAGGTCTATGCTAGTTTCAAGCCCTCATAAAACGGCCTGAAGGATGCTATTTTGCTGCAGTCTGGGTTATTTCAGCCCACAGTTGCACAACAAACCATTTAAACATTTCAGCACAAAACAGATTCCATTGTTGGGCTGCACATTAAAAAGTGTTATTCGCTTTGAAGTTTTTGTCTAATGGCTCTAAACTGAAAGAAAATGTTTTCCTATTACTTAATTCAATCATAGCGAAGAGGCTTGGTAAAAAGCCCACGGATTTTGCCCAAAGTGTGACAGAGTTCTCTTTGTGTTTGCTTATCCTCTGCTGTCACACACTTTAATTCGCCTCTCTTTATCTGGCATTCAAAACTTTCTTCAATGACATTCAATAAGGTCCAGCGGCTGGAAAAAAAAACTGGTTATTTTTTTGGATATTCTTTCCCAGTAGCTTTGGGCTTGGTGTGCATTCAGGAGCTGTTAACCCTTTGCCTCCCTGTCGCTCGGAGCCCTGGGGTTCAGCCCCTGGGCAGCGGGAATCCCTCGGGTTGAGACTGAATCAACCCCCCCATCGGTGACTGGCCACTTCTCAGCGGGGAGAGATGCCCCTTCCCGGGCGCCAGCTCCGGGAGAAGATGCTTTAAATTGCTATTCCTTAAAAATAAAACAAACAAACAAACAAAATCCAAACCTCATTAACGCTTTCAGGGGAAGGACACTTGGAAATCCTTTTCAAATCATTTCGGGACTGGGTTTTTACTAGCATTCGGTTTTGTTCATTCTGTATTTTTCACCACTTGTTTGTGTACAAAAATGTATTTCTAGGCTCGGGCATCAACAGTATCTCGGGAAAACTCCCATAGATTTCAGCGAGCAATGCGACTGCAGGCAAGAACAGCCTCTGTACAAGCCAGAGACACGGGCTTATACTGCTTTCAAGGCTTTTCCTTCCCTTCACTTATGAAAACCCATTTGTTTCTGAGGAAGGCAGGTTACTGTAGGGAGAAATCTCCCCACGTTTGACAGGAGTCGGTAGGTGCGTTTGTCTTTTTTTTTTTCCCCCCGTATTTTAAACGGGAAGATCGGGAACGAAAATGTATTCCGATTAATTTTATTATTTTTTTTATCTTATTTGTTATTATTCCGTATTCACCTACAAAATGAAGAAGCTGCGGGGAGCCCAACGCCGAGAGCTTCTGGGCGGGCGTCGTTCCGCTGCCCGGGGAAGCGCCGGTGTGCTTTAGCTCAGCTGAAGGCGCAGAAATCCGCGTTAGACCCTTCTGGAAGTTTTGCAGATCCCTGTGCTAAGAAATCCGGACACCGTCGGTGCATTTAAGCTAATTCTCACCATACGGGAGAAAGAAGCCGTTTCCCTGTCGGTCCCCGCAGCCCCGGCGATTTCCCGGCGCCCTTGTGCGCGGCAGTGGGGTGACAGGGACGGGGACGGTGGATGTCACCGCTAAAACCGGGCGGAAGGGCCAGGTATAAAGAGTTGCGGAGTTTGCCGAGCGCCTCTTCTCCCTCCGTTTAGGAGCTCGCCGGGGGTGCCGCCGACACGGAGCTGTGTCTGTGGGTCGGGGTTCCTACACCCGCACCCGCACACCCGCGCTGCTTGTGGCGCTCCGTGGCCGTTATCCGTGCCCAGGTGCTCACGCCCACGCAGGGGCCGGGCGGATGTGCCGGTCGGCGGAGCCCCCGGCTGCCACATCTCGGTGGTCGGGGGTCTCGCTCGACGGCGGCGACAGCGATAAGCGGCGGGTCCCGGCACCGGGCTGGGAACAAAGACGCGGGGTTGGGGACGGCGGCGGGAGCGGTAACGGGGAGGAAGCAGCCCGGCGGCGAGGGATGAGAGGGGGACCGGCGGGGACGGGGGGCCGACCTGGTGCCACAGGTGGGAAAGGCGCCGGGGGGCTGGCAGGGGAAACCGGCGCGGCTGCAGCCGGCAAAATAAACAAGGGGGAGCGGGCTGAAAGCTGGGCTGAAAGCGAAGGAGAGCGATAAAGAGAAAGAAAAGAATATTAAATCGCGAGAGAATGAGAAAATAACCCCGCCAAAGGGAGAGGAGGGGAGAGGCCGCCTGCTACGGCGTGGGTGGGGTCGACAAGAATAGAGTACATTATGCAGTTCATTTAGTTAACAAGGGAAATAATGAGGGAGCGTGCGGCGTGAATGCCAAGAGAAGAGGCACAGAAAGGCTATTGAGCGTCCCGGCGCCGCCATCACATGGCGCGGGCGCTATTTAAGGCGGGCGGGCGCCGTTCAGCACCACTCGGGCTGGCCAGCGGCGCCGCGCGGGTGCTGCGCGGGCGCTGCGCGGGGCGCTGCGCGGGCGCTGCGCGGGGCCATGCCGCGCTCCTTCCTGGTGGACTCGCTGGTGCTGCGGGAGGCGGGCGAGAAGAAGGGGGAGGCCAGCCCGCCGCCCCCGCTCTTCCCCTACGCCGTCCACCCCTCGCACCCCCTGCCCGGGCTGCCGGCCGGCGCCTGCCACGCTCGCAAGGCCGGGCTGCTCTGCGTCTGCCCGCTCTGTGTCACCGCCTCCCAGCTGCACCCGCCGCCGCCCGCCATCCCCCTCATCAAGGCCTCCTTCCCCCCCTTCGGCTCCCAGTACTGCCACTCGCCCCTGGCCCGCCAGCAGCACTCCGTCTCCGCCGTCAGCGTCGGGCACGCACCCGCGCTCTACCAGGGCGCCTACCCGCTGCCCGACCCCCGGCAGTTCCACTGCATCTCCGTGGGTAAGAGGGGCACGCGTGGGGAAGGCGGGGGTGCGCGGACGCGTGACGACAGGGAGGTGACGGGGGGTCCCCGGGGGGGACAGGACCCTGCCCGAGGCAGGTGGAGCGGCGGGGTGGGTGGGTGTCCCTGCCCTGCTCCCGCAGACTGGACGGGGAGTCCTGGCATCTCTCTCCGCCGGTGCCCCCGGGGGATGGCAGCCCCGAGCCTCCCACCCAGGCGGTGGGAACGGGGGGAGGCTGACCCGGCACCCCAGGCTGCAGCCCGGCCGCCGCTTGCGGGATCAGCTTCCCCCCGGGGGAGGGAGGGTTTGCGGCCCCGCAGAGGGGGCTCGGCAGGGACCAGGGGGTGCTCGACGCTGCGGGGCGGGAGGCGGCGGGACTGGCAAGTCCTGACGGTGCGTTCCGTTCCTCTCCGCAGACAGCACGTCCAGTCAGCTGCCCAGCAGCAAGCGGATGCGCACCGCCTTCACCAGCACGCAGCTCCTGGAGCTGGAGAGGGAGTTCGCCTCCAACATGTACCTCTCCCGGCTGCGGCGAATCGAGATCGCCACCTACCTGAACCTCTCCGAGAAGCAGGTGAAGATCTGGTTCCAGAACCGACGGGTCAAGCACAAGAAAGAAGGCAAAAGCAGCTCCCACCGGGGCGGGGGGGGCGGCCACAGCTGCAAATGCTCGTCCCTTTCCACCACCAAGTGCTCGGAAGACGACGAGGACTTGCGCATGTCTCCGTCCTCCTCGGGGAAGGACGACAGAGGCCTCACAGTGACCCCCTAGTCCCCCGCACGCCCACCCCGGCTCCCCAGGAACTGTGGTGAGAGCAGGAGGGGGACTCCCGCCTGCTCCAGTGCTGACACGCAGCCGAGGGATTTTATACCGTTTTGTATAATCTGTGTAATTTACGAAGGACTTTCTCGGCTTTCTAGACCCCCGGCACAAGGGGACGGGTGTCCCTGCGCCCTGTTGTAAATAAACTGCTCCCTAGGACCCCAGGGGTCCCCCGGTAGTGCTGTCTCACTTGTCTCTCCGCAGGCGCAGCCCCGGACCCGGGAGGCTCCTCGCAGAGCTTCCCCCGCACCGAGACAGGCGCGGATGCTGCGCGGCGGCGGGCAGTGCGGGCCACCTGGAGGGATGCTGTCCCGGGGCTCCCTGCGGTAACTCGGCGGTGCCCGAAAGCGGGCGGGCGGGGATGGTCGGGGGCGGTTTGGGTTATTATCTTTATTTTATTTTTTTTTTTCCCAAAATTGTTCTCGGTTTTGTTTTTGACTTCGTCGCTGCCGGGCGCGCAGCTGTGGTTGTACCGTTCCGTCCCCTTCCTCCCCCCCCTCCCGGGAGATATTTATTTATTTATTTATGTGCAGAGAAACGATGACGGCAATGATAATAATGCTAACAATAAAAGCTCTTTGGTGGTTTATTTCCTTCCTTTCACGTAGAAAGGTATCCGCGGGCGTACGGCGGGAGCGCCAGCGCTCTCCATCCTTCTCCGTCGTAGCCCGGCACCGGGGCTCTCTGCCCCGGCGAGCGCGGATGGCGGGGATTCTTCATTTCTCTTAGCCGTGCTCTCCCCGCTCTCTCGGCCCTCCCCGCGAAGCCAAAGGTTGGGCTGGAGCCCGTCTCGGCTGAACACCTTTCCCTCCCCATCACGCCCCCCTTCCCATTCACAAGCCTGCGGGACAGAGCGAGAGACACCATTTGCACACAGCTATACGTACGGCTATAGGCGAATACATATACCCGGCTGGCGGCTGGGCTTGTCTCTTCTCTCCAGGTGCCCGCCGCCGCTACCGGGGAAGGATGGACCCGGCCTCCAGCTAATCTGCCGGTGCCGGTCCTGCTGGAGTTCCCGCCTGCACGGTCACCGGGCTCCGGCCGCCCCTCTCCGGCCTCGCAGCTTCCCGATGGCGTTTTGCCGTCGGGGAAGGGGAGCGCTGTTTTTTACGCGCGGCTTCCCGGCGGAGAACCCCGGCGGAAAACCAGCCGGCAGGTTCCGCAACCCCGCAACCCCGGCACCTGCCCCCCGGGAGTGCGGGACCCCAGGGGCTCCGCGCTCTCGCCGCCGCTCCGTTTGCGCAGGGAAAAGTCCTTTGTGCGAGGACCCCGCGGACCCGCGGGGACGCGCTCTCCGGTGGCCGGGAGTGGCCGTCCCTGTACCCGCAGCCGGTGCCTCCGGTATCCCTGAGGAGCCGGACGCCGCACCGGCTGTCCCGGCGGGTTTCAAGCGCTGCAACCAGGGGGTATGGGCTTGGCTCGCTGGGCTGCCGTCGGTCCCTGCCCGCACCGGGACGGGACCCGCTTTTCATCCCGGAGCAGGTCCGAAATAGATGTCGCCCCTCCCGGAAAATCCCCGTGAAGAAGGTTCACGCAGGGCTGAGCTCGGTGTGGGGAGCTGTGAGTTTGGGAATCCCAGGCACCTAGAGTGAAAGCAGAGCTGGTAAAATCGATGCTGTCAGCACAGTCTGATGTCCTCTCCGTAAAACAAACATGTCATGTTCTCCTCTTCCCACGTCCCTGCCTCTATCTCTTTGTGTAGCTGTGGGGCCAGGAGACCTACAGAGTCCTACAGCTCCATCCCACAGGCGAGCAGAGACCATGGTCCTGCAGACCACAGGGTACTGTGGACCCCTCGGGACACCCCAGGATGGAGTGAGGTGTGGGGGACCCCGGAGTCGTGGCAGTGTAGAACAGGCACAAGGCAGTACCCGTGCCCTGCCTTGACTGTCCTGATTTGTGTTCCCCCTGGCTGGAAGATGGCAATGGCTTGGTGATATTGAGGAGGTGCCAAACCATGAAGTTTGAGAATGTGGACAAAATGTTTGAGCTACTCCTTTCCTTGGGGGCCTGCCTTCACCCACTGCCTCCTGTGACCCTTAGACCTCTGGTTCCTCCCTCCTTGCTTCTTCCTCTGTTGGCTCCCCACATCGACTGGCCGAGATGAGGTGGCCAGGCAAGCTAGTGCTTAGGACACTTTGTGGCCAGCATCTTTCTGGCTCCTTTTCCCATGGCTGTTTGGGATACACTTCACAGATCAGGAATCAAAACCTGATCTTACTACAGGAGTCACTCACACCTGTCCTTGTGCTTGCCCCATGATTTTCCCTGTGTGTCCTTCTTTCCCCGGTGGCCCAGTTGAAACAGGAAAGACCCCTCAGTGGACCCTAATTGGCTCAGCAGGGCCCTGCAGCCCCTCCAGCACTCGCTTCCCTCCCTGCCCACATTTACCAGATTTGTTTTGAAATCTCATTGTAAAATAGAGAGACAGAAACAGCCAAGTGCGGTTTTACCAACAGGTCTGGCATTCTCTTAAACAGGGCCCTGGCACCAAAGTCAACGAGCACTCATAGAGGCGTGTGTGTGTGTGTGCTCCTTGTGCCTGTTCAGTGGTGTGGGACTGAGCCAGTTGGCTGGCAGTGGGATGTGAGGAACACTAACGCCGGGCAGTTGAGCGATACTATTGAAGGTCTGTTGTGGCAGTTGTGTTGAAACTCTTGATATTTTTGTCTGCCGGCACATTCCCATCATCTCTCTAGTCCTTCATGGCGTGAGCACTGATATATTTTTAAAAAAAAAGTGTCTCCTCATGCTCCTTTTCTGGGGACAGCTTTTCCTGCTTATGACAGGGACAATGAGGCAGTGGCACTGCCCACCCAGCGTGCTCCTTACTCCCCATGAAACCTGGGTAGCAGCATGCAGGCAACCCGGGGGACAAACACATTTTGTCCTGTGGGACCAGAACTGCTGGGCTCCTTCTGGGAAGCATCTAGAAGACTTGCTTGGTGTGCAGGTACAAGTTCACCAGCTCATCCTCATTGCAGGCACAGCAGCCGAAGGCTGCGTGACAGAATCGTGCAGGGACACTGTCCCAGTGGGCGCACACTTTATAGACAGTGTGTGCACACATGTGCCTGTGTCCTTCATGGATTGAGTTTGTCAGCCAGGTAATTTAGGTCTAATCCTCAGCCCTAAAAGGTACCTCATATATGTAAAGTAGCAAAGAGAATTCCCCTGTATGGTATAATTTTGCCTGAACAGCAGTAGAGTATCACAATGGATGCCCCCAACAAGACAGTATTAATATTCTCCGATACACACTGGCCTCTGCTGCAGACCCTGTGTACCTTGCAAAGCCCAGTGGGGCTCTCAGTGCACTTGACAGTCATTATGCCACATCCACATGCAGAGATAATCCCTCCTTAGTTGGGCATTTTTCTAATTTAGTGAGAAATCATTACGGCAAATGCTCAGAGTGTCATTTTCAAGGACTCTGAGGTTGGGCAAATTAAAGTCATTTTGCTGTGGGAAGAGCGTGGGCATCTCTGCTAAAGCGAATGTCATAACATGCCAATTTTCACCTTTCTATCTCTAGCCATTTTGATGGCAGATTTCTGAAAGTTTCTTAAGCATTTTAGCATCTAAAATGCTCAGCCTGTCCTGAATGTGATAGGAACCACATTTGCAAATCCACAAAGAGAGCTTGAATGTTTTCCACTATATACTGTTTTGACCATATTTCTATCTGGAAGTTGATTTTTTTCCTCCCTAGCGTGCAGAGAGGAGACTTTTTGGATGCTATTGAGGCTTTGAAGACTGTGTCCCAGAGAAAGGTGGCTATCCTGGCAGGGGAGAAGGACAGAAGATGACACTGATGTTCAGAGCTCCCTTTACCACCCATTGGCATTGCTGAGTGTGGAGGTCCCACACCCCTTCCCATCATATATGCAGCCACGCTCCTTTCACCAGTCCAGGGACAAAATATGAACATGAATACCAATGAATAACTGAAAAAAAACAAAGGTTTTGAAAGAAGAATCTTTTCAACACTGAATACCTGTGTACTTGCATTTTTTGGCTTTGGTGTTTATGTGATTTTTATCTCTAGACCTCATTTCATTCCACACAAAGATTGCATCAAATAGATTTATGGCTGAAAGCATGCATTGGCATTTTAAGTGTTGTTGCTCTTATCCACAAAACTTATATTGTTAACCAAGGAATTTCATAATTCGGTTTATCTGCAGTTTACCAGTTTAGACAGTGTCAGCTCTGAGCTGGCCCCATGGATCTGGAATTGTGTTTTGAGTAAATGGACTGTTTTCTCTTTGAAATTGCATTGCATCAGGGGTAGCTGGGTGTTTCTTTCACGCTTGGTTACTTGGAATGAATCCTACCTATGAATTTACTGGGATAACAAGGCTTCATTTTAATTTCTAAGTTTCTGAGAGAGGTGATGAAATTTTATTCTGTAATGACGATATCATTTTGTCTGTGAATGTGATTGCTTTAAAATATAGGTGGGTATTAACTAAAGACTCTAAATAAAATGTTTTTGTATGATATTCCTAATGATTTGAAGACAGGCACATCAACAGTAGCGATCTCTCAATTACATTGATTTTGAAAGTGTTTTTGCTATGAACACAAAGTACTCATTTATCAGGATGTAATTATGCAAGATCAGGAGACACGGATGATGACAGCAAATGGCTGGGCCCTGTGCTTAATGTGGCTGTAGCTAAACAGGAGTGACTGCCTGGTGCTGGATAACTGGATACTCTGAAACTTCCCTATATACCCTGTACACTGCATAACCCATATATACACTAGTAGATACAGATTTTTAAAAAATTAAAAACAACCCCCCTAAGACCTAAAAGAAGTAGTAGCAATTATCATAATCAGGCTTGTTCCCACCAAAAGAGTAGATTTTCATCATATATATATTTATATATATTATATAATTAGTTTGAGGAAGGGGAGGCTGAGGGGAGACCTCATCACTCTCTACAACTACTTGAAAGGACACTGTAGAGAGGTTGGTGCTGGTCTCTTCTTGCAGGTAATTAGTGACAGAAAGAGAGGGAATGGCTTCAAGCTCCAACGGGGCAGGTTTAGACTGAACATTAGGAAAGAATTTTTCACAGAAAGAGTGGTTGGACATTGGAATAGGCTGCCCAGGGAGGTGGTTGAGTCGCCATCCTTGGACGTGTTTAAGAGTCATTTAGATGTGGTGTTGGGGATATGGTGTAGGGGCAAACTTTGTAGAGTAGGGTAGATGGTTGGACTCGATGATCCCAAGGGTCTTTTCCAACCAAAATGATTCTGTGATTCTATGATTCTATATTTATTACCTGTCTATACAGACCAAATTGGAAAAACCCATCAAAAGAATCTTAGGATGGACCCAAAATGTACCTTGGGGACAGTCACTCCTGTCAAGTCTGTGTCCATTCTCTTCCCTCAGCCTCAGCTTTCTAATTATTAAAAGTATTAGCATCAGCTACAGACTACAAATAGATTATTTAAGCACTTTTCAGCCAGATGGCTAGCGGCCGCCATACTTAAACACAGGTGTGTACTGATGTTTTAGATCTTGGGTAGGAGTACCTGGTCTGGACTGGCCTCCAGTTGCTGCTCCAGAAAGACCTGAGTCTGCTGCAGGTAGGTCCTTACTGCCGGTCTGGTGAGGACAACATTAGACATGTAGAATAGCACTAATGAACACATGAAATGGTTCTTGATGGGAGAATTTGCACCTGAAGCACAAGGAGAGTGGACAGATACAGCCAGATTGCTGGAGAAAATACATGGTAGCAGTGATTGCTGGTGTAAATACATATGGATGTAGCTCGATTTTAAAAAGATTCAAGTAGTCTGTGTGGAGGGCTCTCTGCCTCTACTTGACTGATCCTGGCCCGGATAGGCTACAAAACTGTGCAGTGTCTTGGATCATTCACAATGCTTAGGGAAATACCAAAGAATTCCAGATGATCCATACAGACCTGTAGGGATCCTGCATATGGGTGCGTGGGTGGTTTGTAGTGCACAAGGCAGTACAGAAAAACTTAGCAGAGCTATGGTAAAATGTATGTTTGTGTGTGGTTTGGTTTTTCTTGTAAGCCATATTTGTTTTGCACTTGGCATGATACAAACCTGGAGGAAATCCACTGGAATCATCAGCTCCGAGGAGAAAACGTCTCCACAAGCCTGGTGATACAGCAGAGGAACAGACAGAGAGGCTGTTACCTGAAAAGTGACACAAATACGTATCCAGGAGCCATCTCATTCAATCTGCTCTCTGGCCTAAGCACTAGACAAGACTCTTTCAGATCAGACCTGATCTGGTGTCCACATCTTGATGACTGTACAGGGAGAGGCAGAGGGTCAGGAGGGCTCCTCATCTACAATGATTGCTAATAGGAGTGACAATTGGGATGATAAGGCTGCAGAAGATGATGGGCACATGTCTGATCTGGTACAGGTGTATCAGACCTGTTCCAAAGTTGTGCTGGAGGAATTAACTGTTGTTTTGCTGACTCGGTATGAGCAGCCCCCAGCCTAGTTGTGCTATGGGCATGAAGGAAAGACAAGGCAGCTGGAGAGTTGCCACTGTCAAGCGTGCTGGACCTCATGCTTTCTACCTAGGTGCCTGTGACTGCAGGGAAATGGTCCTGACCATTCAGAGCTGATTCACTCTCTCCTGACCCAGATCCCAGCTGCTCCAGCACCCCAAAAGCCTGCTCTGCTCCTGCATATCTGCTTAGCACCATCTCCAGGTCTTCCAGCCCTCCACTCTCACCCCCCCACACTGACTGGGGACATCCCCATCTCCCTGGCTGACCCCCAGCTCCAGCTTTGCACACTTTTGGTCATTTTCTCCCATCATTCACAATTCTTGCCCCAGCTTCTGTCTTTTTCCCGGGCTCTATCCTTCCAGAGACCTTCTGGGGGTCTGTTTCACTCCCAGCCCTACCTGCAGAACTGTTGAAGTTGTCACAGATGAGCAAGCAGATCTTCACTTTAGGGCAGGGGATCCACATGAATTTATACTGCTTGATACCCAGATGCATCACTCACCGCCCTGCTGTCTTCCCCGTACACAGTGTCCCAGCTCCAATCCACCAGCTCCTCCCAACTAACACTGCCTTCACCTTACACACCCATCCTGGTCCTCCTGCAGTGCTGTCAGCTCACCCAGACGAGCTGAATCCCTGTCGTGGATACTAATCCACGACATAATATAGATACTAATCTATATTTTCTCACTTCTCTATGTATTTCCATTTTTCTTTCCTGGATTTCAGTCCATCACCTGTTTAAAGCTGAGCACATGCTTAAATACTCTGCTAGAGCAAGCCCTAGATTTTCTTAGGTTGTTTTCCACCCTCTGATAACTACCCCCCTACCCATTTCCCCAGAATATATGGGGACCGTATATCCCACTCTAATGTTTAATTTTACACACAGTTTAGGTTACACTTTATATGAAACGTGCTACAGAAAGTAAAAGACTCGTCTTCTTTCTCTTCCTTTCTTTCTCTTTAGTTAAGCATACATGTAAAGAAACCTTTCAATGGGTTTGCAGAGCCCCAATACAGTAGAGTGACACAAAGCATTCTGGATATTGCTATGCAAATGACATGCCAAGAATGTTTAGACTGTACCTTGAAGCAGTAAACAAGTTGATTGTCATGGTGTCATGGTAACTAGAGCTGGATCCGCTTCATACGAATGAGGTCCCAACTTTCGTTTTTATTTGGATTGCTAAAGCAACTCAGTGGTCCAAGGCTCATCACCCTGTTGGTCCTCTGGAGAGCAAGAGGGACAAGAAATGGCCTCATGTACTGGGACGCCATTTAAAATGAAACAATGAGCTACCCTGACACACAACTTCAGGTCACCGAGGATATTCAAACGTACACAGATTTGAGTCGGGAGCTGCTGTCAACACCACGGGGATTTGCCGTGTGCTCTGGGCGGCACTGCTGTCCCACTGGCATAGCTACAATCTGCAGACATGGGATCTGGGGGTGATGGAGCTTGTGGTTTTTAAACCTGTGAAGGGGTCCCATCTCACAGAAGCAGGGAAGTGTGGAAGCAGAAGGCGGCAGTAGGACTCTTCTGTCAGCAGCATCTCTATGTGGGTCTGTAGAACCAGACTGCTGGTCAGCTGCTGGTATTGCCCACTTGATACATGATTTCTTGCTAAGCAGAGACATGACTGTTTCCCTGGTTTTGACTGGCCATCCTTCCCTGGGTAGCAGGAGAATCGCGCTGGTGACTTAGAGATTACAGAGTCATTTTCCTAACCTTGTAACTCAGGGCTGAACTCTTCTGGGAATCTGATGAGGCACCTCATTTAGCAAAGGAAATGCACTCCTGGAAATTGTTCATCCAAGCTGAGCTGCCATGGGCTTGGTAAGTGCCAGCTGATCTCAGAGCATTCATTTGGCAGAAGAATTTGTCCTTTTTGCACTATTTGTCACTGCAGATCTGGGAGTGAAGGAACATCACAGAGCTGCTGAGCCAGCCTGGTATAGACCACAGGGACTGATTCAGGACTCAGCTTGCTGTGTTTCTCTGTTGGTTCTTCAAACCCACACTATTTCCAAACAGCAGAAAAGCAGCTGGGTCAAGCCAAAGGTCCATCCTAACTCAGGCAGCGGACAAATGCAGAGATCTAGGGATGACTGCAGGAACAGTCTGTGGTTTCAACAGAAACTCACTGGGTCAGTAGGAGGATAGGAATCCTTCCGCCTGCTGGATGATATACCTTCTGGTCAGACTAGCACTTAGTAAAACAAAATGATGTATTGTACATAGGTGAACTAGATGTTTCTTGTGCTGGAGGGTTTCTTTTAACCCTTTGGAAATTCTCTGATTCCTAGCAGATTCAAAGAGATGAGAAGTCAGCAGGGCTGGAAAATGTGTTAGCACCCAATAATTCATTACTTCTCTGTCATTTAAATGTCTCTAGAGTCACGCCGACCCTTTCTGTGGCTTTGCAGGTACTTGTGTCTCAGAGTTGTTGGTAAGGTCAGGATCTCAAAGTCTGGAATCATCTGGAAAGCATCAGACAAAGTAAAATATGAAAATATCAAAGGAAGATAAAATGGCAAAGAAGACCAAAATAGCCACCTAAAATATGAGAGTGTCTCCTTTACTGCTCACCTGTCAAGGAAGTGCTCAGAAGCAGTGAGGACAGGTGGACATCCCCTCCTGAGCTCCTGAGGGTGGTCATAGCACTGCCTGGCAGAGTGGACAGCACAGGGAGAGCCTCCACCCATCTGGGAGGGAAGTAAAATTTTTAATCCATGTTGGAAGGTAGTTAAAAAAGAATTTTGCAAAGCACAGTACACGGAACGAGAACCCTTCATATGCTGAGAAGTGTGAACTTCTCGGCAGTGCACCAAACCTGTCTCACGTTGCCTAAGGCCTTGCCTGCTGTGCATTGGGCTCTTCTCTGTGCCTGTGTTGACTTGAGATGCTACATCCTACAGTCCTATTCCACCTCGTTTCTTGAAGTGGCCTGCAATAATCTTCTAAACCACTCATGTGCAGCTCCCTAACTCACGGCATCAATAAGAAGTCGGGAATCCTCCCACCAGCTGCAGGACCTGCACTGAAGATGCACCACAGCTACTTGGCCAGACTGCCCATCCAGAATCAGGGCAAGAGGAGAAATCCCTGAATGGCAGGAGTTATCTCCTGCTGCAGCACATGTCTTGGCCAGGCCAGTTGAATCAGGCCCTGAAAACCATTTCAATGAAGGCAGTCCAGAAAGAGCAGTTCCAGCGTAGCTGGATGCACTATCAATACCAAGAGGGAGGCAGGGGAACCCCTGAGGAGTTATTGCTCACTGAACTAACTTCCTTAGCTGGAACAACTGCATTTAGGCAGCTGCACTTAAAGAATTCAGTTAGGACTATCAGAGGCAGTAGCACTGCTGGGACAGGATGGAGGGGAAACATCTTCAGCTGGATGCAAAAGTGAGGACTGAAGATATTCCAAATATGGTGAACCAGTTTCATAAATGATGTAAGCCTATTCAGCAGTGCAAGGCAGACTAGAAAGAGATCTAGAGGAAGAATCTCCAGGGCTGTGAAATGAGAATGTCTACCCAGGCTCTACTCATCTCCAGGCCAGAGCCATGGGAACGAGCATGTGACCAGGGAATTTTTCTTCCCTGTTGCTCATCAGCCACTGCAAGGTCTCCTTGGAAGTAGCTCATGGGAAGCATGAGCACCCCATTGAAGAAAATCAAACCCTGGCCTAGGAGAAGGGTGGAAGGGACTTAACCCAATCATCTAAACCTGTTACTGAGGGCAATTGAAGTGCTGTTAGGGACCAGGTTTAACATTAACTGACTACAAAATATCTTCTCCGGCACCTTTATGGTCTTCACAAACAGATCAGTGGGAAAGTCCTGTTCCTTGCTGAAACACTGCTTTTCCTGAAGCAAAATTTGGCCCCTGCTTTATCTGGCAAGTGCGGTTTTGGATGGTTTAGAAAATACAGTAGAATGATTCATGCTGTATTCAGCGGGGCTGAGGTAGGCACCAGAGTCCAGATGAGCTGGAGAGAGAGGTGAAGGGCCATATGTGCCCTCTTCTCCATGCTCTGGGCTGCTCAGTGGAGCTGTGGAGTCATTCCCCAGGAGATACTGACTCCAGCCAGAAACTCTGTTTACACTGTAGTGTGACAAGTGTGTGGAGTTGAAGTCAGCAGCTGACCCTAAGAAGTGCTTTTGGATTGCTCATCCTTGATCTGAGCAGACTGAAAAGCAGGGTGGTGTTTGTGGGCATATAATACTTCCAGGTGGATATGTCACACGTTTCCACTGAGATTTGAAGAACCCTCTGGCAGCTCCTTCTCTAAATCTGCAATCGGTGCATCTCCAGGGAGCGAGAAAGATGTCTTAGCTCTTGGTGAAAAGATGTTCTTAAAGCACATTCTGGCTGGCAGAAGTTCCCATTTATGAACAAGCTCTTACATGTCCAAGTACTACTAAAGACACGGCAGCCTCAGTGTTCAAGCTGCCAGCTCTGATTTTTTCTTCCTTGTTGCATTACAGCAACAGCTCCTCTGAGATGTGAGCATCAAGCACTGAGCAGGTAATAGGAATACCTCTTCTGCCTGAGGATGTGGCCCAAGGCATTTTCTTCAAGAAGAGGTATGTTTATTTCTTCATTCATATTAAATAGTCTGGAGTACCTCAGAACAGCTGGTAAGCTGTCTTCACAGACTTCTGTTTTGGCCTCATTATCTCTGGGTGGTTGTGTTGCTGGTACAGCACAACAGGTTGTTCCATGGGCTGGTATCAGCATCCAGTGTCCCGTCTGGGCCCATTGCATGTATGTGCCATGGCTGAGCTCAGACCCTCCGGAGGCTTCCTGGGAGGTGCTCTCTACCATTGGGAATCCCTCCTCTGTTTGGTATGGGTACACTTTCATGCAGCATCTCCCAGCAGTTTCTGGCTTCTCCCAAGCCCTGAGAAGAAACACAACGCCAACATCATGTCTGCCTACAGTTTTCTTTCCATGACTTGTGTAAAACACTAATCCTGATGGCTGCATCCCTTCCCTACTGCTGTCTCATGGCCCCTTGCACTTCTTCTGTCCCAATTGCCATCTCTGGGCTCTTCTATTCATTGACCTCTGAGGGGAGCGAGATGTGTCCTCTGTTTGTACAGCATCTAGCGCAATAGTTGGTCCATGCTTTGTGCTCTCCTAT
>JAOQGH010000001.1:184765402-184770402 GCA_025769975.1 Gallinago jamesoni | reverse complement strand
TTTTTTTTGAGGGGGGGTGGGGGTGAGGGAGTGGGTGAGGAGGAGAAGCTCCTGGCCCAGCACTGAGCAAGCGCTTCTATCAGACACCCGCGCACACACCCGGAGCCTCCAGCCATTGTGAGCTTTTTTGACCTGATAAATGCGCTTGGCTGGCATCAAATAGTCCAGCTTTGACCGTTCCCATTTAAATATGTGAATTAGTCATGAAGCATGACACAGCTTGGTGAACTTGCTAAATTGCTGGACTCTATAGGAGCAAGGGAGGGGGACGGGACGGCAGAGAAAACCATTCAGCCTCCTGCCTGAGGCGGAGAGGTGAGGGCGGCGGGGCCGCGCAGGGCAGGGCCGGGGCCGCGGAGCGGGTCCCATCCTGACCTCCGGAGCCCTCCCCCCGCGGCCCTCCCCGGCCCCCGCGCCCCCCCGCGCCCCCGGGGCTGACCGGGCTTTGCTCACGGTAGTGTTCGGGTTCGGGCACCGCCCGCCCCGCCGGTCTCAGGGGCTGCCCCCTCGGGGAAAGTTTCGCGTGCGTCCCCCTCCTTTGGGGGTCCTTAGGCAGCGCCGGGGATGTCCTCTCAAACCCCCCCGGCAGGACAGAGACAGCTCAAAGAGTAAAGGGAGGAGGGGGATGTGACCCTGTCGGTTCCCGGTCAGCACAGGGGTGGAGGCGGCGGGGGGGGTACGAAGGCGACCCGGAGAGGCGATGGCGGAGGTCCCGGAATCGGCCCCTTCGCCAGCGGCACCGGCACTGCCTCCCGAGTCTCCCCACACACACCCCAAAGGCCGTCCGAGCACCCCCTCTCCCCGCCGCCGGCGGTGCCCCGGCCCCCGGCCCGCCCCGTCGGGCGGCGGCATCGCGCCGCTACCAACCGTGGGGCCGCAGCGCCCCCTGGCGGCGACAGGAGTTGGCGGCGATTCAGGAGGTGCGGCGGAGTGCCCCCTCCCGCCCCCGCACCCTCCGAACCGCCGCCTCCCGCACTCCACCACCCACCACCCCCCGTGTTCCTCTTTGGGGCAGAAGCAGGCACACGCAAGGTAACGCCACTGTGGGGGCGCACATACGCGCGCAAAACGAACCGAAGTGTGGCTGGCTGGCGGTTTTTAGCGGTCAAAACAGCCGAAGATGCTGTGCTTGTCCAAAACACCCAGCCGATGTCCTGCCCCACCGCCGGGGGCTCCTGCGGCTGCCGGGGGACCTGCTCGCTGCCAGTTGAGCAGCCCCGTGAGCAGCAGCTGGCGGGTTGCAAGAAGCCGCAAATATTGGATCAGTCTCCTGCCAGAGCATCCTCCAAGATAAAGTACCGTGAGTTGAAGCGCGACGCTCTTCCCTCTGCAGAGGAGCAGAAGGGTTTCTCTAGCATGTTGTTTCGTGGCAGGGTAGCAAGATTTGTCTTTGCCTTTTAGGTGTGAAGAGGCTGGTGCCAGTAATGCTTTTTACACAAGACGATTCAAAATTGCCAAATTCCTTCAGGTCCAGGTGCTTTTTCACCAGGATGTGCTATGCCTGTGAGCCTGGACCGAAAATTAGGGCAAACTTCTTGTGGCAGGGTGGAAATACCCAGGGGAGGGTTAAGGCTTAGCTGTCAGCCAGGTGGCTCAGCAGGACTGGAAGAGATAGGGAATATCTTTCCAGCGCCCCTGAAGGTCTCTGTGTCGGTGGCCAGCCAGAGAGGACTGCTCTGTTTATTCTTTAATTTTGTGGTTTGACCCTGTGTGAACTTAGAAGAGGCTCTGGGAAAGCCAGGAGCTGCCTGGGCCAGCTAGCAGCCTGCTAGAATCTGTTACTTCTCATTTCTTCAGCACGCACAGGAAAAATCTCTGCAGAGCTTAAGCATTACTACTTTAATCCTGCTGGAATCTGGATTAAGCAGAACCATAAAGACAGCCCGAAATAATGCTATGCTTAAGGTAAGACATGATGTTAGAGCTGAATATTGCTAACTGCTGCTGAACTGCCATCCCGCTTCTCCTTAAAACCAGTAACACTCCGGGGCTGGGTACCCCATCTAATACAAGCTCTATTGAAAACACATTAAAGAGTTATCTAGAGCTGGGTTATAGACCTGTAAACTACTGACAAAGCATGGAAGGATATTAAGGGACAATGGGACCCGGGGTCATTAATCCTGGGGTAAGAAAGGTGTGAATGTGGCCATAGCCAAGCACACAGTGACTCTGGATAAGGAAACCACACACCTGTGTACTCATAAAGGGATGGTGATTCAAGAGAGATTGTCAATATTACTCTGACATTAAGTCTTCAAAGATAAAACAACTTCAGGATGATGCGTAATATTTTCGGATGTCTGGGCACTGGCCACTCTTGACTTTCAGTAGGATGAACAAGGCAAATGCTGTTTTCTAGAGCAGCTGACTGAAAATAAGACTGGAAATGGTGAACAACAGTTTTTTAAGATCAAAAACAAAACAAACCAAAACTAATATGTTGCAAATTCATTGTTTTTGTTGTTGTTTTGAAGTTGTTTAGCCCATTTAAACTCAATTAGAGAAACTGGGCCAATGTCCAGACAAGCATATTTGGAAATGAAATGTCTGCAAAATGTTCAAATTTAGGGTGGGGCAAACGGAGATTAAATTATTTTCTGAATGTGAATGGAATTTGTCAACTAGAATGGTGTTCGGGGCAGACTTAATACCAATTTTTTTCCCTTCTACGGTTACAGACTCCTGAAAATCCCCCAAATCAGCTAAGTGATGCCACTGAAGGCTCACTATGGTAGATTCACAAAAGCTCTGGCTGATCGCAGTGAAGTTTCCCCTCTGGACTCCTGCTAACTTACTGGGAGTGGCATGAAGGTTCCCCCCATTCCCAGTGCTTGCTTATTTCAGAAAACAGCACATCCTAATTTCCCATGGCTTCTTTTATACTCTTGCCACATCCTCTGGACTGTGTCCCTGCATGGGATGACCTTTGATGGCTGATCGTTGTCATGTAACCCCTTTAGGGCACACAGCATGCAGAGGAAGGGATGATCTGCCCTCTCCTTGCCTTCAGAGTCTGTGCCATGCCATAATGAGGGTTTCTGAGGCTCTGCATTTGCAGCTTCTTCCCCCCTACATACACCCCATGGCCACACAGGCGCTGCAGCAGGTTCCCCACTCCACTCAAGCTTTTCCCTCTTCTTCCCCAAAGCAGCCCTCGTGAACTGTCCCAGCGACTGAGCACGTTTTGGACTTGCTGCATCTCTTACCCCTGCCACAGCCAGGGCCTTCTCTGTACAGCGTGGGAAGGGCTGACTGGAGCTATAGGTCTTGGAGCTGGAACTTCTCTGCAGATGCCTGAGAAGACCACCTCCTAGCTGCTAGTTCACGTGTTCAAGTTTTCCTCCTCAGAAACTCAGGGACCATATTGGCATTCCCTTAAAAACAAAACAAAACACAACAAAAAACACCGTAAAACCCAAACCAAACCAAATCCCTGAAATTCCAGTGGGATGACCTGAGTGAGAGTCACATTTCACAGCACAGACTGGCTGTGACGCTGTAGCCATTGTTGAGACCCCAGGGTTAACATGTACACTGTGCAAGGCCATCTTTCAGCCCAGTGTCTTGCACAGCCTCACCAGTAAAACTTTTTTGACCATGTACTCCCAATCTATCTATTTACAAATTATGTACATGTGCTACTGTATTCATATATTATGTGCATTATAAAAGGCTAAAAGAGACATTAAAATGGATGTGATGAAGCTGAAATAAACACTGTTCTTACAATTCTATTTTATTTTATTTTATTTTATTTTATTTTATTTTATTTTATTTTATTTTATTTTATTTTTTATTAATGGTACAAAAATTATTTTCTTCTCACAGCCCAGTCTTGCACACGCCTCACTTTGGGGACCACTGCCTTAGGCTGTTTTATGTCACTTATAGCAATGCTACTGACCCTGACAAGGATAGCAAAATTTGGGTTCAGTGATCACATGAGATGAAGAACCATCAGTTCCATGTCTCTTTAGATGTATTGTCCCAAGAGGGTTTGCAGCCAGTCAACTCAGTTCAGGTGCAAGGGATCATAGCACAAAGCATGAATCCCATTTATGGCAGTGGGAATTTATGTATAAATCAGTGATAGGACTGTGATGAATTCCCAGTGATGAAGATTCCCAGGCTCTTGTCCTCCAGTATTGGATGTCCTGGCATTCATCTGCAAAACCACAGGTGCCCAAGGATCACAGTGTCACCTTGAGGTGACTACTCTGCCTGTGTCAAGAACACAAAAATCAGGTGCCCAATCCGTCAGTATGACCTCTACTGCCAGGGATGGCCATCTAACCTCAGGAGTGTTTTGAATAGCTAACTCTCTCTCTCAACCCATCTAGTCTCTATTATTTCCATCAAGGTAATGAAGCACCGGTTGGCTCCAGAGGTGGGCAATACTACATATTTAGCCTGTTTAAATTAGGAAATAGCAACAATTCCACAGGAACTGTCATTTCTCTTTGTGTTGCTAAAGAGGATACAAACCCCAGAGTGCTTCACTGCTGTGAAGACAGATGGAAATTTACAGAGATATCAAGACATTGCAAAGACCAAGCAAAAATAAACCAGTACAACATGGTATTGGAATGGAGGCTACGCTGGCTGTGGTAGGGTGATGGAGGGGGCATCTTTGGACTCCTCAACACAGAAAGGACATGGACCTGTTGGAATGGGTCCAGCGGAGGGCCAGAAAGATGATCAGAGGGATGGAGCACCTCTCCTATGAAAACAGACTGGGAGAACTGGGGTTGTTCATCCTGGAGAAGAGAAGGCTCCAGGGAGACCTCATAGCAGCCTATCAATATCTGAAGGGAGCCTACAGGAGAGCTGGAGAAGGACTCTTTGTCAGGAAGAGTAGTGACAGGACAAAGGGTAATGGTTTTAAATTGAAAGAGGGGAGATTTAGATTAGATACAAGACAGAAATTCTTTACAGTGAGGGTGGTGAGACACTGGAACAGGTTGCCCAGGGAAGCTGTGGATGCCCCATCCCTGGAA
>JAOQGH010000001.1:184754428-184765302 GCA_025769975.1 Gallinago jamesoni | reverse complement strand
AAGGGAAGGGAAGGGAAGGGAAGGGAAGGGAAGGGAAGGGAAGGGAAGGGAAGGGAAGGGAAGGGAAGGGAAGACCAGCTGAAGAGCAAAGTGGAGCAGAGGACAGAGGAGTGTTGCAGATAAGTGGAAATATTTGAGGCTACATGGATCCTTAACATGACTAAATTACACTTGAAACATTTTATTATAAATAAATAGGCAAGCTAATAGAAGTTATCCTGCACAATAAATGTTTAGATTCTTTTATATACACAAGAAAAACAATGCAGCTGAACAATCCATGTTATTCAATTGGTTCTGCTTACTTCTGTGTTTATGAATTAACTATAAGAAAATTCTAGTTTCTTTTCCTTCATTTATTAAAACATGAGAGGCCCTAAAAAGTTTTCAGAGGGCAGATGTCTCTTAATTTAATAATTTTTTTAATTTAAATAATTAAAATTCAACCTGTGTTAATAACTGATAATAACTGATTGGACATATAAAGTGTAGATACATTTCTCTTCCTTTGTTGGACAATCATAAGAATTAGGCCCATTGCACTGTATTACACAGGCAAGGAAATACCAGCAAGATGGTTGACAGAACAGCTTCAGTTGATGCTGATGTCTGCATACTGTGAGACGTGGTATTTTGTCTCCTGCCCTCCTCCTGTTCCTTTCCAGGACTCCTCTCTCACTTATAGTATGTTATAGACTTAAACCAATTCTGCATTTGTTTTACTGTGTCTCCTGAGATGTTCAAGTCCAAGACTTATTTACTGCAGATTTTGTTACACCTATGCTCAGAGGGGACAGGTTTCCTCTAGCACTGGGCTGTGGGGTCTGGGAGGTTCACAGCACCTCCAGGACTGATGAAGTCTCAGCTTACAGAAGGGAGAAGGAAATCTGGTGCCTGGTAGACCTCCTACTAGACCAGGTTGCTCAAAGCCCCATCCAGCCTGACCTTGAACACCTCCAGGGAGACTGTTCCAGTGCCTCACCACCCTCACAGTGAAAAATTTCTTCCTACTATCTAACCTAGATCTCCCCTCTTTCAGTTTAAAACCATTACCCCTCATCCTATCACTACGCTCCCTCATGAAGAGTCCTTCTTCATCTCTCCTGTAGGCTTTCTTCAGGTACTGGAAGGCTGCTCTTCTCCAGGCTGAACAACCCCAACTCTCAGCCTGTCTTCATAGAAGAGATGCTCCAGCCCTCTGATCGTATTTGTGGTCTCCTCTGGTCTAGCTCCAACAGGTCCAGATCCTTCTTGTGCTGAGACCTCCAAAGCTGGATGGAGGCTCAACTCCAGGTTGAGCCTCACCAGAGAGGAGTAGAGAGCCAGAATGGCCTCCCTCAATCTGCTTGCCATGCTTCTTTTGATGCAGCCCCGGATATGGTTGGCCTTCTGGGCTGCAAGTGCACACTTTCAGGTTGTGTTGAGCTTTTCATGAACCAATACCCTCAAGTCCTTCTCCTCAGAACTGCTCTCAATCCGTTCTCCCCTCAACCTGTATTTGTGCTTGGAATTGTCCCAATCCACATGCAGGACCTTGCACTTGGCCTGGTTGCATTTCATGACATTCACATGGGCCCACCTCTCAAGCCTGTCAAGGTCCCTCTGGATGGCATTGCTTTCCTCTAGCATGTTGTCCTGCAGTTAGTACCACAACTGCAACGCACTGAGCTCTCATTGAGTCCTGAGATCTAGGGAAGGGATCTGTTTGCTGTAGAAAGAAGTTATAAAGGGCTTGGCTGCCAAGTTTTAAGATGTATCTGTGGAGCCTGGGTGATGTGCAGCAGTTCAGAGTTTGACTAAACGTAGGGTACTTGGCACAGAGAGATTGGTCTAGAGGAATATTACTGTGGGACAACATCCCAGCAGAACTTGTAACATACTTAAATCCAGCAAAGAAACCCAGCAGTGAAGAAAATAGGGTAGGAAAATTCTGTATAGGATTGCTGTCTCCACATGTCATCTATTCCAGTCCTCTACTCCAGTTTGGGATCAGCCATAGGCACATAGCTCTTGTTTTCAGAGATCTGCAGCGGCAGTGACCCCACACCCACCCCATACAATCAGCCCCAGTGCGTCACTGCTTCCCAGCTTTGCTTTCAGACCAGTCCAAACAATTTTAAGGAAAGTTTCCCCACATGTTTGGTGAGAGGCGGAGATACAGAATGGAAAATTTCAGCCCAAATGGTTGAAGTCCAGCACAGTTACAATGGACAAACAAGAGGGGAGGGCCATGGTGAGAACTGCCAGGTGCCACCTGCTTAGCCAGGCTTTGGCTGAGCCCAAAACCTGCTCTTCCCCGAAGAGCCTGGTGTCTAGGGGAAATTGCAAGCAGGAGGAATTCTCTCTGGGTTACAGTTCTGCCCTGAATTCCTCTATCTGTAACTATCTGAATATATACATATATATATTAAAAAAATAAAATTCTACTCCTATCTGGTGTAATAAACATGAAGTGGAAAACAGAAAGTTGTGTGGGGCAGACAACATGAAATTGCTTTGTTTTCAGTGGAAAGGTTCAGAGTATTTTAAAGTGAACCCTTGAATTCTTGGAATTCAAAACTCTTGAATGCGTCTTACAAGGCAATGAAATTGTGCTTCCCTGGTGCTAGGCAATATTCCTATCACCAGAAAATTAAAGTGTGAATATCAGGGGGAAAATTAAAAGGTATAAAAGAGAAAGTGTAAAAAGAGATTCCGCTTGTAAGAACCTCACCTGTTGTCAACCTTTCCCAAGGCAACTCTCCTACAAATTTCCTGGACAAGGCCTTACCCAAAATGGCTTTCGTAAATGTGTCTTCATGCAGTTCAAGACGTGGCACACACCTGTGGTGTGAAGGAGCTGACGTGTGCTGGGAAGAGCAAACTGAAGTTGCCGTGTGCGATTGCAGAATCACTCAGAGACCAGAAAAGATTCTTTGCCAAAAAAAAAAAGAAAAAAAAAGCTGATGAACCAGTGTTACTTTAAGGCAGGTGGAATAGTTCATGCTCTTGTTTTTATCGTTGGTGCTAAGAGGGAAAGACAGCTTTGTTTTCACATGGTTATTGATTATTAACCAGCTTTGTGAAAGGTTACCTTTCTGTTAGATACAGCCGTGGCAGGGGGTTAAAAATCAATCCCTGGGAAAGCTGTGTTTCCCAGTTGACTTCTCCCACTGCCAGCCCTTCCCATGGATACGGTTTCACTGTGCTGGTTTGAGCATGGCTGGGAAAGAAAAAGAGATTATTTTGAGTATGTTCCACTCACCTTCAATACTTCTTTTCAGTAAAAATACTGATTGCAGAAAAGCACTTGAGCACCAAGAAGTCATCAAATATTATGCAGATATAGAAAATCAAACCAGATTACTATTAGGATGTGTGACTGAACTACTTGCTGTTTTGCACTCTAGTTAGGCAGTCAGGGATGTGGGAGGAAGGATGAAACTACCATTGGTCACAGAATCATAGAATCATTTAGGTTGGAAAAGACCTTTAAGATCATCAAGTCTAACCGTAAAGATCAGAACAGGAAAGGGAGCTAATTGAGTAGAGGTTCACAAACTATTTGCATTGAAAGACAGACAAATTGATCCTGCCACCTTTCCTAGGAAAAAACAAACAAACAAACAAACAAAAAAAACCCCAAACAACAAAATTGCTGTGTCCAGATGGTTTTACATTTCATTGAGCTCAGCAGCCTGCAGCGATGTCTGTCAGGCACTACTGGGGAGACATGGACAAGACTTTCAAAACACAGTGACTCAGGTTAAGTTCCTAAATTAACTGTTTAAGATAAGATCATTGAAAGTGCCATTGAATTTCAAGAGGTATGTTGTATATGTTGCCATACGTTTTAAAACCACGTAGATAGCACATTGGGTATGTGTCTTTCCAAAGGACTGAGCACTCAGCTGCATTCCTATTATATTGTAAAGTTTGGCTTCATCTAGAGAGCTAACCATGCAGGCAACCTCTTCTCTGTCAGGGAAACACAATGCTAGAAGAATATGATCAGACCTTAACAAATCCTTAAAAGACACTTGAATCCAATATAGTAGTCAAGTATTGCAGTGTGGTTGTTGCATGATCTTACTGTAGGATGGCAACAGCTGAGTACCTAAAACATCTGTTAACGGTGGTGGAATATCTGAATTCTTGCTCTTGTGTTGAAGATAAACATGCTTGCACCGCTTAACATTACTGATACAGACTCAGGGATTCATTTTTATTTGACCCCTTGGAATAACAGACTTGCTATAAGGATTTACCTTCCAAGTAGACATTCACAGCAACTTTAGCGCGAGTGTTGAATAGTCCAGAAAAGTCTCCTCAAAGGATTAAAGTGCCGTTAGAGGAAACAACCTGGATCTGTTGAGGTTCTTCTCAGCATGAACTACAACTGGGTTAATGGTTGTGGGACCATGCATATGCAACAGACAGAATGCAGAGCTGGAGGTGTGAGCTTTCTAGCTCCACACATGAAGCTGGGTGATCTAAACATGGCAGCCATAGATATCCCATCTTCTTATGGACCCTTCCATGGTCCATAAAAGTTTCCTACCACAAGTGAAGTACAGGATCTCCAGCTGAACTGCTGCATACATCCAGTCAGGCTTTAAGATGAAGATGAATCTACCCAACCCATTGCTAATTTGTTATAGTGTGCAATATGTCCCTTTACTTTTCTTTTTTTTCCAGTGGGTAAAACTCTGTTGTACATTTATCAAGGGGAATACAGGTGTTTGTATCAGCTGTCTTTCCTTTGCATGGTTACCTGTAGGCTGAGGATGGCCAAGTTCCTTGACACTCCAAGCCTGCCAAAACCACAGACCCGGGGAGTCATAGCAGGGGAAGTTCCCATCTGGGGGATGACAATGTAGTCCCTGGGCTCAGTATTCCAAGTGTTCAAGTGCTGCTGGCCTCATAGAGGCCCACATATGAGCTAAAGAGGTAATGCCGCATCTTTTAGTTTTTTACTTTGCGCCTACCCATCTCAAGGCTCTTCTAGTTGGACAATTAGGGCTGAATAAATGCAACCAGGTGCAAGGTCAGCAAAGGGTGGCAGTGTCTCAGTCGGTGGCTGCTAGTCTGGGGAACACTTTGGCACAAGAATTACATAAGGTTGCATGGGAAGCTTAAGGAGGAATGAATTGAGGACTATAAATTGAGGAAGGAATTGTGGAGGAATGAATTGAAGACTATAAAATCCACACGGCTCAAAAAATGGTCGGAGAAGAAAATTCTGGGAGTTTGGGAGGCGACCTGAGTGTGATATCTCATGTGCACACTGCTGTGACTGCCCAAGGCGATGTGCACGGACATCATTTAGGGGGACTTTTGCCTCAAGTCAGCACAGCGGTGTTTGCAGAGCCTGGGGCTGGGGCAAGCGGGGCTGCTCCCATCACTCCCACCCACCTCCTCCATCGCCTCCATTCCCCACACCAAGTGGGCACTGGGGTGGGACCCACTGGGAGCTTAGAGGGTTCACCCGGGGACCGACAGCTGTGGAAAGGGACTTCAGCCAGACCTCAGTGACTGCAGCCCAGGAGGAGGAGGCAGCAGGCAGCCTTGATCTTTGGGCTCGGGCTCCGGCTGGACTCAGCTTCCCATGACGTGCCCCCGCCCCGGCTGCCGGACATCCCTGCACCCCGGGCCCGGCGATACCGGGGTCCCCAGTGCCGGGATACCCAGCGGGACCCTTTTCCTGCGTTGCAGCTCTCCGACGTGTTGTTAGCACGGCAAAGCGTGCCCTTATCGCCTGCTCACGCAGGCAGAACGAAAGAGAATTAGCTCTAAATTATACGAAATTCATTTGCTTTGGAGGGGAAAGTGTTTGCTCTATTTAGAAACGTTCGTTATAGAGAGAGGACGGCATTAAGACACCGGGTAATGGTCCTGCCTGGAGATGAATCAATTTGCTCTGGGTTTTATGGCCTCGCGTTTGTTTATCCGCGCCGGTTCGCCGCGGAAAACCGGGGGCTGTAAATGCTCCGGGGAGCAGGTCGCGGGGGGGGGAGGGGGCTGTGTTTCCCGGCACGCAGCCCCCAGCCCAGGGGAAGGGGTTGGGGGTGCTGGGCAAGGGTCGGTGCACAAGAAGTCTCCGGCTCAAAGGACACCTGAGCCTCCGAGCGACCTCGGGGGAGGCATCGCGGGCACCGGGGTGCTGAGCAAAGGTGGGGGACCGCCGCTGAGGGAGCCCCCCTGGCTCGCCGCATCCCCTCCGGCCGCACACCGGCTGCAAGCCCCTGGCAGGGCGCGTACCCGCCCGGCGAGGCAGGGGACGGAGAGGGAGGGCGCCAGGCGGGGGCAGCCCGAGCGGCAGCGATGTCTCTCGGTAATTCCCGCTAATAAAATACTTTTTCACTATCCGCACTATAATTGGTTTACAGCCTCCTTTGTTTATTTATCCATAAGAGCTGCTGTTAAATGGCTTGGGAAAGCAATCGCTTAATGGCTCAATATTGAATCAAAGGCTCAGTTTGCTTTCTAAGAGACGGGGGATGCGCGTGGGTTAAGAGCGGAAACCCATTTTAAGTGTAATGGACTGGGAGCGTTTATGATCCCACGGAACCGGGCGCAGGAGCGAGGTACCGGCAGCCTTCTGCCCCACCGGCTCGGGGGATGCATCGCCACCGGTCCCGCCGAGCCGGGCCGGGCTTAGCCCAGCCCAGCCGCCCGCACCCGGGCCCGCCGCGCCGCTCCCCGCGGCCGCCCTAGACGGAGCGGCGGCTCCGCGCCCCGACGGCGGCGGCCGGAGCCCCGGTGCCAGGGCTAGGCGCCGGGGGAAGAGTCGGTGAGAGGAGGCAGACCGGGCAAATAGGAAGCGTTCCTGTCCCCGAGCCGGCGAGAGCGGCCGCCGGGCCGAGCGCAGGGAGGCAGGGAAATGATCTTTGTCCCTTTCGGTAGCTCTCCGCCTCCTCATAGCCTCGTCACCAAGTCAACCGGCACCAGCTCGGAGCAGATTATCTCCGAGGGTCAACACATTGCAGCCCAAGCCGCGGGGAAGGCTCCCAAATTTACCCTTTGGGCAAACAATCTGCTGCCTATCGCTCGCTCCGGTGATAGCATTGTGGTCCCCGCCGGCCGCATCCCCCCCCAGGACAGGGGAGAAGAGCGCAGAAAGGCGGTCCTTGCCTCCTCCTGGGGTCTCGGCACACCGATGTCCCCGAAGGAGAAACATCCGGAGCACCTTGACCGCCCCTGGGCATCCGCATCCATGGCCGAGATGCTTCCGCAGCCAAAAGTCACCGGGTGCCAAACACTTCCCAGGAGCCGTGTGTCCCCCGCCCCGGCTCCCCGAGGGTTTTCCTTCTCCTCAGGGGGGGTGGGGGATGAGCGGCCCCTGGGCGAGTGGGATGGGGAGGGAAAACGTGGGTTCAGAGGCCATGCCTTCCGGAGCGCCCCACACGTCGGAGCAATCCCCTGACCCCCTCCCCGACCCCGCAAAACCTCCACCGCGTGGCTCCTCGGCACGAAGCAAGGAGCGGCGGGCTCGGGGGGTCCCGGGACCCGCTCGGTTAAGGGGAGTAGGGGGTTGCGTGGCCGGGGCCAGCCCGGATGGCCTCTTATGGGTCGCGCCCCGCCCAGGAGGGCTGCGGGAGGGCTCACGTGGGGGGAGCGGCGCCTATGGGGAGGCGGCGGGGCCCGGCGGGGCGGCCAGCTGTCAAAGAGGCATCCTGGGCGCCGGGAGCGAGAGCAGCCCTATGTGTCCCTAAGCTGCGAGATCCCCCCTTTCCCCTCCCCTCCGCGCCGGCCCCGCTCGCCATGAACGCCGAGGAGCAGTATTACGCCTCGGCACAGCTCTACAAGGAGTCGTGTGCGTTTCAGAGGGCCCCGGCGCAGGATTACAGCCCCAGCCCCCCCGCCTGCCTCTACATGGGCAGGCAGCAGCAGGCTCCTTACCCCAGCGCCTTAGGAGCTCTCGAGCAAGGCAGCCCGCCAGACATTTCACCTTACGAGGTGCCCCCCATCACAGAGGATGCCGGGGTCTCCCACCTTCATCACCATCACCACCACCACCACCCTCATCTTCCTCCTCCCCACCAGGACGCGCTGCCTTTTGCGGACGGGGCGGACGCGGGGGCGACAGAGGAGCCCCGAGTGCAGGTGCCTTTCGCCTGGATGAAGTCCACCAAATCGCACGCCTGGAAGGGACAGTGGACCGGTAAGACCCGCCGCTCCCTTCTGCCGCTGCCTCCGCCGCTTCGCTCCCCCTCAGCGGGCAGGAACTCTCCCCTGCACCGGCCCCGCTCCCGCCGCTCGGGTGTAGCCTGGCGAGGTCCTGGAGGGTCGCTGCCCTGGGTCGCTCCTTCCCCCCAGCCAGTCGCCCAGTACCCACTGCTGTGGGGCCGCTACTGCTGGGTTGAACGCCGGGGTGGGATCCGTCCCTCTGATCCCCGCCGGCGGGCTCGCCGCGCCCCACGCTGCCCAAGCCCTAAGCAATTATTAACGAATTATTTTTCACGAATTAACTAATTGTCGCCAAGTCGAGGAGACGTGCAGCGCCTCCCGAGCGCTGCCGCCCCGCCGAGCGAGGGGTCTCAACCGCGCAGCCGCTCCGCGGGCGCGGTGGGCTCCGCGCAGGGAGAGGCTGGGGGGCGCGGAGACACCCGCGGGGTGGAGCGGGCGGGGAAGCGGCGGGCAGGACGGCCAGGGCAGGGTACAATCCGGCGTCCCTAGGCGCAGCAGCACTCAAAAACGGGGGGCAGCATCCTTGCCCCTCTCCGCTGCTCATCCCCCCCCCCCACCTCCCCGGGCGGCAGAGCCCATCTCCCCTCCCGAACCCTCCATCCCACCCGGCTCCTGCTTCCCCGGTGGGTTTTAACCGTAATTGCACCTTTTTCCCAGTGAAAACCCAGGGACAGGGAAAACAATGCACAAACGAAGCAGAGCTGCCAGCGAGGGGAAGAAACTCGATCTGGGCAGAAAGTTCCGCTGCCCAACAAAATTTCTGCCCCTGCCTGCACAATGTTATCGTGTCCTGCGCCTCCGTCACGCCTATACGGCAAATATTATATTAATGGCTTTGTTCAAATAGACAGTTGAAAAAGGGACCGGAGTATTAAAATCACGGTGAAGCAGTTTGGGGATTGCATGGGGGGGACAGAGGAGGGTCCCCAGCCCCCCTCAGGAGGCGCATCCGTCGGGCAGAGGAGAGGAGCGCTGCTCCACGCCGCGGACTCGGCGGCCGAGATTGTGCCAGGGGAGGGGGGAAGAGGAAATCAGATCGTTTTCCTTGTACTGAATTAATTTAGAGGAAGGAAAAAAAAAAAAGGTGGTGGTGGTGAGGGTAATAGCTAAAGCCAAGCTCTCAAACCAGCCCCCTTTTCCCCCTGACTCAAATACCTGAGGAATTGCAAACCAGGCAGCAAAATGAAACTTCTCCCATAAAAGCCGAAACCCCTTCCTAGCTCTCCCGGGAGGTCCGGGCGAGGGCTGTGCCGTGCTTGGGATGTGCGTGCGGACACACGCACACGTGTTCCTGTTGCGGGTGGACGCCTCACGCCCGGACAGCGGACGGGGCGCAACGCTCTTGCTCAAAACCCGGGATATTTACACTGTTTATATGGCAAACTATAGACCCCAAGGATATCTTATTCGAGATCCAGGCGTCCATGAATTCCGCCGGGAATTCTGCGTTGTTATTGCCAGGGAAAGGCCGCGGCCGAGCCCGGCCCGGTGCCACCAACCTTGCCCAGCTCCGGGCCTCGCCGCCCTCTCTTGGGGGCCGCCGATCGCCTCCCGAGGGTCGCCCCGTCCCGGGGGAAGGGCACGGCGAGGCCGCGACCCCTCCGACAGACCCCTGGTGTTCCGCCTCCCGATTGGCTTTACCGTAACAAACCCATTTTTCAGGTGCATACACACGCGTGTATATACATAGGCTTATATTTATACACATTTTATGCACATACAAATATTTTTAATATATAATTTATATATATATATGCACACATAGGTTTATATACATATGTTTGTAATTATGAACATTATTTATATTAAATCATGGCAATAGTTGAGCGGCGGGAGAGCCCGCGTAGCTCCCGGTTGAAATGGCTGTGTCGGTCTGTCTGGCTGTGCCATGCAGAAGATGATGCCACCAAAAGCGTGCCCGGCCGGGTCCGCGGCCCTGGCCACAGCAGCTCGGAGTTTCAGTGCTCGCCCCCGGCCCCTCTCGCCGCCGCCGGTACCACCCCTGCCCCCGGTGCCCACGCGGGACAGCGGCGGCCGTGCTGGGAAGGGCGATTCCGCTGCTGCCGCCGTTTATGGGAAAGAAAAACCCAAAGTTTCACCAACCTGGAGACACGGAGGAACTGCGGTCCCGCTCCCGGCCCGGCAGACGTGTCTGTGTCCGTCCCGTTGCCTCCCGCGGGGGTCCCTGTGGCCGGGGATGCGCCGAAGCCTCCGTGGGCCCGGGGCTTCTCCGTGGCGATATCCCGCGCCGCTCCCAAACTCCTGTTCCGTGGAATTTCTCCCCACTTTTTTTTGTTTTTACGGCTTCTGCAAAGGACGGAGGCCTGATCCGAGGCCCCTTTGGGGAAAGCCGCCTGCTGTCCGCCACCTCCCCGGGAACCCACTGCCACCGCCTGTTGGCCCTTCCTCTGGCGGGGTGGCTTCTCCTCCAGGTCCTTTACCAGGGAGGTGAGATATTAATTTTTTTTAATATTAATTTTAATATTTTGTTTTGTCGCTTGTGCGTGTCACACAAAACCACTATTTTTCATTGTTATTGCTTTGGTTTGGTTTTGGGGTTCGCTTGGGATTTTTAATTTTTTTTTTCCCGTTTTGCTTTTGTTTGGTTTGCGGTTTCTTGAAGTTGTCCTTTCCTCTTTTTCTTTTTCTTTTTCTTTTTCTTTTTCTTTTTCTTTTTCTTTTTCTTTTTCTTTTTCTTTTTCTTT
>JAOQGH010000001.1:184724942-184739308 GCA_025769975.1 Gallinago jamesoni | reverse complement strand
TTTCTTTCTTTCTTTCTTTCTTTCTTTCTTTCTTTCTTTCTTTCTTTCTTTCTTTCTTTCTTTCTTTCTTTCTCTTCATTTCTTTCTTTCTCTTCATTTCTTTCTCTTCATTTCTTTCTTTTACTCAGGTCCACTCACCGGGCAGTCGCAGAGCAGTAATGTCTCTGCAGAGGGAGAAGTGAAGGGGGCAGGGAAATGGCAAAGCAGAGGAGTGCCGGGTGGCGCAAGCAGCGAGCAGAAGGTAGTTGTGGAGCAGCTGAGCAGCACAGGGACCACAGCTGGACTCTGCTGCAGATTGGAAGAGACCATCTGTGGTCCCAGACCTTTCTAATGCAAAAAGCACACCCTCCTGTGGTGTGTCCCAAGCCTGTTTCAGTTCCACAGCACAGAGATGCTGCACAGAGAGCACTTTGGTGGTGAAGACACAGGTAGCAATTCCCTACAAGAAGGTAAAGACTCAGGTTGTTCTTGGTCAGCGTTACTGGGAGGCTGGAGTTGGCAGATGGGTGCTGGCAGCTGTCCTCATTTCGGCCATTCAGCCCGAGCAACAGCACAGGCTCCATTCTGGGCAGCTTCCTGGCAGTTACAGCAGAAGTCAGTATTGTACGTTCAGCACAGCTGGAGAAGCTACCCCAGTTCTGTTCCTTGTGCCTTCCTGCTGAGGAGACAGGAAAGTGTAGATCCCCTCAGACATCTCACGGTGTTCACATCTCCAAAATTTCTTTCAAAAGCATGAGAAGGAATGTCTTTCCTGAACTGGCTTATGTGATTTCAATGCTATTTATGAATCTGCAACTACACCTGCATCCATAAGCTGAGCATGTCCCAGGTCACTCCGCAGCACAGAGGCCAGCTGTCACCAAACGGCCCATATGCAGAAAACTTCTCTGTTAACCTCTAGGGCCAAAGTCCTGGTCCAAACCACATCCTGGGAACAATCCTTTGCCTCTACTAACTCTCAAACCGTGCCCAGGAGTTCTTTGGGCAAGCAATAGTTGGCCCAAGCCAAGAGCTCACTGTGGACTGTACTAACCATTTATGAGTCCAGCTGATTGAGCTACAGTGCCCAGGAATATTCCCCGGGCTTTTGAATTTATTAGGACAGATATAGGAATCCAGCCTGACCTTTGCTACTATGGTTCATCAAATGGGCCTCTTGACAGCAGCAAGGAAGATTTCTGACATCTGAGCAGGTTCAGGGTGACTTCAGGAAATCTCCATTGGAGTGAATTGTCGCCACTACATTGAACCTGACTTTGTGAGACAATTAGTCGGCTCTTGAGTTTTGATGATGCAGGGTGCCAGAGCAGGGGGCAGCTGGGAGCCAAGCTAAGAGCCTCTGAACAGGGACTGACTTGAATTTGAAGGGCATTGCTGCAAGGGATGTAAGGGCATGCTGATTTGCGAGAAACCAAAATCTCATGTCTTTCGTAAAACAACGTACAGAAAGCGTGATGTTCACAAAGGGAAAATATACTGAGAGAGATTAAACGTCAGAACTGTTTCTTGAAACATTTGAAGCCAGATAAAACCACTCTGCCGATTCCTCCAGCATGAATCATCAGTTTGTGCTGACGTGGTCCTAACAGTTTACGCCAGCCCTTGTTTTTCCCTGGGCTGGGAGGAAAGGACCCATGGGCTGAGCAGGCTGGGTGGCCAGGGAAGTGAGTGGCATGGTGGCACATCATAGTGGAAAGGAGCAGTAGCTGTTGGAGCATCAGTCCTTCCTGCTGGGTTTGTTTTGGGTTTTTTTGTGGGCTCTGCAACCTGCCATGGCTCGTTTGCTGCCTCTCAATAGGGTTTCTCTTTGCTCTGGATCTCAGAGCAAACTGAGCTTTCAGGTGCCCACAGTGGGATGCCTGGGGAGGGATGTGCATGGGAGGAGGTTGAATCCCCCAAGTCCCAGGACCACCATGGACTTTGTTGGAAATGCTGAGCCCACACCGTGGGCTGTCCCTGCTCAGGCAGCTGCTGTTGTTGGACCAGTGTTGAGGCTGTGTTTTCCTGCCCCAGTTCAGGAGCGTGTGCCCACAGGCAAAAAGATAACACAGGGCATGTTTTACCGGCAGAAGCCGTCGGCAGAGGCCAAGCCTTCAAGGATGGAAAACACCTTTGGAGCCATGATGGGAGCTTGGGGAGGGAGTGACTGAGAATGAAAGAGAGGTCCAAAGCATTGCTCTGGCTTTGGAAGAGCAGGGTGTCATCACTGGAAACAGAAAAAGGATCGTGTTTCTAGAGTGAAGTCCTGGAGGAAGAAAGACGTTCTGATAAGAGAAAGTCACTTTTTCTTCTGAGTCACTACATTCCTGGGAGTTGTTGCACAAGATGTTTTTAGAGACCCCTTTTCAGCTCACTGTGGTTACGTCTACATCTATAGATACATATAAGCATCTTGATGAGGATCAAAGAATATCTGAAAAATGAACATTATTGCCAGAGAAACATATACTGTACTTACTATACAGGAAAAAAGAGAGTTTGATTTTTTTCTATTATTGCAATTTAAGATTCATAAAGCAGCACATTTTTATTTTAAACTAGAATAAAAATTCTTTGGTATTGCTGATAAGAGGTGATTGTCATTGAGAGTTAATGTAAATTCCCTCTTGTGTTCTTAAATTTTACTAATCACAACAAAAAAAGTCCCTAGATTAGACGAGGACTGGAATTTCCCTAAAATGTAATTGAAAGCTTGAATCGTCTTTAAAGAGACCTCAATAGTTAACTGTTACACAGCTCTTTATATCAATTCTGACAATCTTTGTGAGAGGGATGGGTTCATTTTCAAACTGCAGAAAAAGGAAGAAAACCCTTGGATGCTATTTCCTCTTGACTCCTGTTTGGTTTGGGAGCTTAATTACCTTTTGAGGCTCAGGCAGCCTCTGCTGTCCATGTCTTGCCCATCTTCCACTCGAGGTACCTGAACGCAGAATTGTGATCTTAAAAATCCTGAGACCCACCTGATTGTGGAGGCCCCTGAATCACACCCCTAGTTTTCCCCTAGGTTTTCAGCAGGACAGTCTCCAAGGCCTTGCTTAGAAGCAAGCCCTTGATGGAAGCCTTAATTGGCCTTTCTGCTGTCACTCGGGGAGGCGAGGGACCAAGCAAGTCTTGTAGCCCTGAGAGATTTTTCTGTTTGCACGGGCAATCCATGGCATGGAAAAATATTCCACAAGCAAACTCGGTTTCCAGGGCTGAATGCTTCTCTTGCTCGCCTGCAGAGGAAGGGATGTCCTGCAGCAAGGAGCACCCCTTTCCAAAGAATGACAGAGATAAGGCAGCTTTTCTCTCACAAAGGTCCTTGGGTCTATACAAGTTATCTGAAGGACAGGCTGTGACTCCATGGAAGGCAGCTAGGAATGTCAGGGGAACAGGATCTGACTCAAAAGCAAAACTACATGAGCTTGCAACAGCTACCAAGAAATACCTGGCTGACTAAGGGAAGAAGAATGCTGAGAGTAGAAAACAGAGCAGTGTGCTCTGTTTGGCTTGTTCTTTTCTTTTGGAAGAGCATGAGCAGAAATGCTCTTTCCAACCCTGCCTGTTACAGCTGGGTGCAGGAGCACTGGGAGGCAGATAACGAGTCCAGATGTTACACTTGGCATCTGACTTGCTGTCTTCAGTTCAAGTGGTAGGGATCAGCAGGCTGGAAATGAGCAGTTAGAATTCTAAACTAAAGGAGGGTATGTCTAGAATATTAGAAAGAAATTTTTTATATTGAGGGTAGTGAAACACTGGAACAGGTTGCCCAGAAGGGTTGTAGATGCCTGTAGATGCCCGTAGATTCCCTGGAAACATACAATGTTGGGTTGGACAGGCAACCTGATCTAGTTGAAGATGTCTCTGTTTGATGTGGGAGGGTTGGACTAGATGACCTTTAAAGGTCCCTTCCAACACAAACCATTCTGTGATTCTATGAAGCACACAAGACCTTTAAGAAAGAAGATGATGCACTTTTATTTATTTGAGGAATTGAATCAAAACCTCTACCTTCACCTATAGGTTGGATACTACATTAGATAAATAGATAGATAGATAGGCAGATAGATAGATAGATAGATAGATAGATAGATAGATAGATAGATTATGTTAGATATTATGTTAGGTTAGATATTATTATAATTAGAGGAAATTATGAAAAAGAGGAAAATTGTTCCTGTTACCTGCTATCTTGCCAATGGTAAATTGGACTGGGGCCTGCTGCATGCCACAGATCTGTATCTAGACATCTGCATGCGCATGAAATAAGAATCATCCACGAGTATTCATCCTCTCTTTTCTCATACTTCCTGTACTTTGAAAGCATCTGCAGGGGGATCCCGTGGGTGTCATTGTAAAATAGATGATACTTCCATTTAGAAATACAGGGCTGGAAAGGGATTCCTGGGTCTCTGGCTCCAGGCTCCTGGCAACAAACTATTTGTTTTAGTGAATAGCTCAAATTTTTCCTGTCCCTTTGCAAGCAAGTATCTGTCCTCCTCTTTCAAAGAAGGTAAGTTTAGCTTCTGAAAGTGCCAAAAACTGAGAATGGAACTGGGGGCTTTGCAGAAGCCAAGTCATTCATTAGAAGAAACTGCCTCTGATCACCTGAGTCATAGTGAGGCAGAATGTGCAGGTGAGAAGGAAGCAGCCCCTCCTTACCAGTGAGGAGAGGGAGAACATCCAGCTCCACCAAGGAGCTCAGATCGAGCAAAACCCAGAGGGCTGCCAAGGCTTCCAGGAGAGTTTGGCCCCATCTGTCCCCAGAGGTTCCTTTTTTGTCATGGCTTTCCCCCAGTCACCAGACCTGTTTCACTAGGGAGCTTCCTAGAACACAATTCCCTGGCACTTGTCCTCTGCTGCATCAGGTCACCCATCTTGTGCCCTCTCATGCCAAGTTGGCCTTTGTTTTCTTGCTGAGCTACCCATGCAGCTGGATGTGCCTTCAGCAGACTCACGTTCCTCCTGATTTTCCTTACCATTTACAAGCTGTTCGCTCCTGGAAGGCCTCCAGCGTTGCTTCTCTGGCATCAGCTCAACTTTTGTTTTCAGCTGTAACTGCTCTAAACTTGGGCACACAGCTCCGTCACCCAGGTGGGACCCAGGGAAAGTACTTGGTCCCTAATTTTGGCCGTGAAGCACTGCATCCAATAGAGCTCTGTCAACAGATTCGTAAACTCTGTGATTTCCTCTTCCGCTCCAGCCACCGATGGAGAGGCAAAGAGAAACCTATGGCCTTGCGCAGCCCTCTGGAGCCAGGATTTATATCACGCATAGCAAAAACCTTCTTGGTTTCTGAAGGATGAGCTCTGCCCTGTTACATGGCTGGGATGTGTGTTTCTGGTCACTGCTTCACCCACAGATGGAAACAACCTGCCTCACCAAAGCCACTTATGTGGGCAAAAAGGAGGCATGGGGAGTGTGCTGTTCTTACTGCTGATATAAGTTGGGGGTTTTTTTACTTTTTAAAAAGCTCACTGTCTTCCTAGTGTAGACCCAGAGCGCTCAGCTATGAGGCTGAGTACACGTAATGTGCCACTAGAAGATACTCAAGATCAGAGAAAGCAGACATTTGCTTTAGATGCCATCCAAGCCCTCTGTCCCAAGCCCGACCTTACTGTTCTCCCTGTGGCGGTCTATGACACACGGTCATTTCTTGCCCAAAAACTCAAAGAGCTTTCTTGAGAGACTCATATTTGGCTAAGAGCTAAGCCAAGAGAAGGGATCCAAAGTGCTTTGTTATTGTACGGTGATAGGAGCAGGAAAACCTGTTGAGAGGGGGAGCAGGGGACTGTCATCCTGCAATACGGGGGCCAAACCTTCTGATTTCCTGGATTTTACCTGTCCTGGGCAGAGGCTCTACAAGGACACCCCCTCCAGTCCGTGCCAGGCAGACAAGGTGCAGCAACTCTGACTCATCGTGCCCCATAGGTTCAGCTCAAGTCACTGCTGCAGGACAGTGGGGAGCCCTGTGAGGGGCAAAACCACCCATGGGCTGGGCAGGGGATCACCACAACCAGCTCACTGCTCCCAAAGGGTGCTTCTGGTTCAACATTGTAGCCTCACCACAGGACTGGTTCAGGCACTTGTAAATATCCTCCCAAATAAACAAGATATCCAGAGTGTGCCTTTTTTACACTCCTTTATGGTGCACGAGGAGTATAAAGGAAGCCGGAAGGTTGCTGGTTTATTTGTTTGGGGATGGGAGGGGGGAGATGTTTGAAATCGGGTGTGGATATAATTTGCTTGGTCGGTTCCTTTTCACACTGAGAAATTCAAGTTCTGCATTGCCATCATCAAGAATCTGAGGAGACCTCAGAAAATTAATGTTTGCTATCAAAGAGGGGAAGAAATCTGTAATGGGCTTGTTCATGTGTCTCTAATGAAGTTTTTGGAAATCCTTGTGGATACCAAGCAGTTCACTTTAAGGAGAGCAACTTTCTTTCTTGAAAGTCCTACAGGCAAGAGAAATGCTTTGGAAAAACAATGGAAATCTTCATACTTTCAGCATTAAAGACAACCAGGAGTATGCTGCTGAGGGGTCAGAGGAACTGTCCCAAATCTTGCCGTGCCCGGGCTGGTGCTGGAGGCGGCCGTGTGCCAGCATTGCGGTGGGGACCCCTGAGCTCCGCCAGCCCCATGCTACCCCAGCCCCACGGGCACAGAGAAATGCCAGCAAAACCAGACCAAGCAGCACCTCTTACACCCCCAGATCCTGTGTGACTGATTTACTTATTGATGGCCTTTCATAACTCCGTGGTCATCTTTTTTTCACGCTGCCATTAATTATTCCTGGAAGCAAATAGAAGGGCCCACCGATATCTCTCCCTCCCTCTTGCCGCAGCCAGCTTTTCCTTAGGGAGAAAAAACTTGTGCTCGTTTGCAGTGGGACAATGCCGACTTTTGAACCTCTAACCACTAAACAAACAAACCTTGCGCTCTGCTCCACAATCCAAACAGGGTTTATTGACAGGCGTATCGCAGCAACGCGTAGCAACTCGGGCAGCAGGCGGGACGGGGATCAATGCTGCGGGGGTGGCCCTGGGCGCCAGAGGGCATCCTCGAAGGGACGGACAGCACCACCCAGGGCTGCCCGTGCCCCGGCTGCCGGCACGGCCACTGCCCCCCAACAGCCCTTGTGCCCTCTTGGGGAGAGCGCAGAGGAAGGAGTGGGTCATGGCGCCTGCAAGGCCCTTCTAGCTTGGCCATCCTTGGTGTAACTGCTCTCTCCTCTCTGGTGTGAGGCTACTGCTGCAGAGCCAAACCCCTCACTCTGGGTGCTGCTCAGCTCTAGGTGTCCCCAGGGGAGCAGCTCCTCAGGAAAGATCCATGAACCCTTTAGAGGCAAAGAAGGATAGATCTGTTTCCTGCCTCCCCCTGGTCCGGAGTGAACCATGGACATTGGACTCAGCAAGACGTGGTGTGTGTCAAGCCCATAACTTCCTGGGTGCTGCACCCATGTCTCCTGGCAAGACCTGCTTCAGAGACTATGCACGAGGCAGAAAATCAAGCAGGTTCCCTGCACTGAAGGTGCTGCCTCCCACCATGGTCTCCCCCCAAGCACAGGAGCCCTGGATCAGGTTTGCATGGCCACGCATTCACTGTCAGCCTGTCAACCAGCACCCAACCCCTGGCCCAGCAAGCCATGGAGCTACACACGGCCAAAACCCAGCACGGAGGCTTTGGGGCTGGTGCTCAACATTTCCCCAAGATCTTCCAGATAGAGAGAGCTACCATGTCCATGAGCCCACGACCTGGCAAACCAATCCTCCCCGTGCAGTCCTGCAGATCCTGCTGACATTTGACCCCTATTTCAGCAAAAAAATGAGAACAGGGTCAGCAAGGTGAAAAACAAAGTGCCCCAAAGAAGGCAAGCAGAATATCTTAAATGAATTTGATGAGAAAAATGGAAAAACATGGGACCAAATGCTGGAGAAGTCAGAAACCCGCATAAGATGTTTGGGGCTGGACAGTGCTGTCACCCCTGCCAGGGTCCAGACCCACATGAGGTGGTCCCAAACCCAGCCCCGGGCACGGGCCATGGTGCAGCTGCCCCAGCCCAGCTGCACAGCCCCACTTCTCAGTGGGGTTTCTCCCAGCTATAAGGAAGAAGAACTCATGGCAACCAGACGGACTTTTCTTGTTTTCATCTCCAGCCAGGCGAGTCGTTTGGTGTCTCTGTCCTGGTCCCCACCATTTAGCCAACATGTGGAAATGGACCACAGCCTGGCCAGGGTGGATTCTGGTGGAGCACAGTGCTCATTTGAGGATTTCTTCTCCCGGTGGGGCTGCAATGAAGCCTACATAAAGCTGGTAAAACCAAGAAGGCTTTGGAAAACTAACTGGAAAAAACTCCAAAGAACCCCAAATTTATAAGGAGGTGAGAAACAACACATCATCTCAATGATGGGACATTCCAAAATGGCACCAGACACTTTGCAGTTGTACTGTGTAGACACAAGCAAGGCTTCTCACTCCAGCATGACAGGACATCTTTTTCAGAGAAGACTTCGTTCTTCCAATTGCTCTGCACTGCGACTAATAAATCTGTCTGGATGACTATCAGCACGGGATTTATGGGCTCTTTTACAAGTGTCTAACATTAAGCAATTCACTTCTGAACGTTTAAACAGTGCCTTATCTTGTCTGTTCTGGCCCTTAGGGCAGGATGAACACTTTGCATATTTGTGATTACAAGAAAAAAATAAAATAAAATATAACATAAAAAAAATGTGCTTTAATTATTTCTTTTTCTGTTAAAATTCATCGTTAGCCCAACAACATTTCTAAGGTCTTTTGGACCGATCCCTGAGATTCACTGGGGGTTGACTGGCAGGCAGTGCCCCCCCATTTTTATCTAACAAACTCCAGGGTAAAAAAAACAACAACCAACCCACCCAAACATAATAATAATAATATTAATAAAGAGATGGCCACGCTTCCCCCGGACGACGAGACACATACACTGTACATCTGTACACACGGCCGGCCCCGCGGGGCGGTGTAGTGCATACGGGGGGGCGGTGGCGGGGGGAGACGCTCCCACCGTGCCTTCCCCCCCGGCCCCGGCTCGGCCCGGCCCGGCCCCCGCCGCGGCCATCCCCTCCAGCAGTCCCTGCGCCGTGGTCCCCCGGCCGCTGTTACTGGGGGGCGGCGGGACCCAGCCCGGCGGCGGCCGCCCCCGCCGCGGGAGCCTGCAGCGGGGGGCCGGGGCTGAGCTGCTCCGCACCGCCGGGCTGCGCCTGCTGCAGCTTCTTCTTGTTGATCTTCCTCTCCTTCGCCCGCCGGTTCTGGAACCAGATTTTTACCTGCCGGGGGAGAAAGAGGGGAGTGAGGGGGGTGCTTCCCCGCGGCCGTCCCTCTCCGAGCGGGGCCGCAACGGGAGCACATCCCGGCCCCACGCATCCCTTCCAACCCCGTGCATCCCAGCTCCGCGCACCCCTGCCCCACGCATCCCAGCCCCGCGCATCCTTGCCAACCCCGCGCATCCCTGCCCCACGCATCCCTGTCTGCCCCGCACATCCCGATCACACGTGGCGGGCGTGGGGAGCGCCACTCGTGGGACAGACCTGCCTCTCCGACAGCCCCAGGTTGGAGGCCAGCTCCGCTTTCCTCCTGATGGTAATGTAGCGGCTGTAGTGAAACTCCTTCTCCAGCTCCAGCCGCTGGTGGTCGGTGTACACCACCCGGTACTTGTCTTTCGTCCTGGTTTTAACTGCGGAGAACAAAGCCGGGGTTGGGAAAGCCGAAGCCAAAGGTGGATGGCGGCTCTCCTCCCCGCGGGCGCAGGGCGAGCAGGATCAGGCCTCCCCGCCATCGTGCTCGCCTCTCCCTGCCCGGGGCTGTTCTGAACACAGCCAACAGAGGGGAGACGAGCAGTTTCACCCGGGGACGTGGTGCGGAACCCCCGGGCACGCCGGCTGTAAGGGCAAGCCGAGCACGGGCTCTCGGCCCCCGTTGTGCTTCGGGCACCTCGATTGTGCACTTGCTGTCGGCTTTCGGTTTTGTTTTGCCTTCCCCACCGAGAATAAACTTCTTACAAAGAGAAGGGAAAAGGGAAAAGAAAGAAAAGCCCCGTTCAGGACACGGCGGGTTCATTTCCAAAGGAGACCCACCAGCCCAAGCCGGGGAAAACCGGGAGCGGCCGTCGGAGGCCCCTCGGGGCCCGGCCGGGCTCCGACCCGGCTCCCCCAGCTTCTCCCCCGGCCGCTGGCGTCGGGGCAGCGCCTAAAGCGACTTCTCGGTGTCCCTGGGAGCCCGGCGTTCAGCTCTCATAAAAAGAAAACCCGAAAACCCAAACCAAACAGAATCCGAAGGGGAATGCCAGCGAGCGGCCGGCGAGTGTGCATCGCCGCAGCGGCTGACCTCCTTCCTCCCGGGGGTTTCTTGTTTAACTGGTTGTGTCCCCGACCCTCCCGTTCCCCAGGGAGCCGAGGCGGGGAGTCTCTGCCCCCAAGGTGCGTAATGGCTAGCAGGCTGACTTTGTTCAGGTAAACTCTCCTCAAACCACAACAAAAGCACCCTGTAAAGATACAAGCCTGATCAGAGAAAACTCCCCAGAGCCAGTGAATAGGGAACACAATCCCAAACAATGCAGGACAAGGAGATCTTATCAAAGAAAAACCCTTCTCAAAGCCTTAATGACAGCCACATTCTGTTTGAATTACCACTACTGAACAAATGGCGGCAGGCGCTTTCATCCCCCCAGCCCTGCACATTAACATAAACACTGGCTCCAAAGGCAGAATTTGAATGGAGACAAGGGACCGGCCACCACCGCACAAGCCCAAACTGTGGGAACACCACGGGCTGCTGTGGGAAGCGCGACCGGGCCTGGGAGAGCTCCGCCGCCATCGCCACCCGGGGCGTAGCTGGTGCCAGCGGCCAGTACCGGGGCTTCCCCCGAGGCGCGGCGGGAGCGGGCGTGGCCGGGACCCCAGCCCACGGCGCCCGGGGACCCCCGCCGGCCCTGCCGTCCGTCGCGCAAGGCAACCGAATGAGAGAGGAATGCCACAAGTCCTTATTTACTGAGAAAGTCACCACCCTGTTTGGGGTTTTTTTCGGCCGCTATATATAAATATATATTTAAAAAAAAAAAAGACCAAAAATAAAAGGAACAAAGAGAAAAGAGGAGGCAACAGTCGTGGAAGGGGTATATCAAAGCGGGGGAACACGCATCTCCCCTGGCAGATGCGGGGAGCGGGGAGGGGAGGAATAAAATAGAAGATCTGCGGGGGTATTAACATCTCAAGGGAGCGCGGCGCCGGCCACGGCCTGACCCGTCCTGCCCGCCGCGGCCGGGCTCCCGCCGCCGGGGCACCGGGGGTGTGGGGGGGGGGCACGCCCTCGCACCTCCCGGCCCCACCGGCCCGGCCCCACCGGCGGCACAGCCCGCAGGGGTCGGCGGGGCGGCCGCAGCCACCTCTCGGGAGGCCCGACCGCTCGGCGCTCTTAATTAAGGGAAGGCGTCCAGTGACTCAGAAACAAATGCGGAGCGACACCGGCCGATGATTTATATGACTATAATTGGTTATAAAAATCTTCTAAGTGGCTATAAGCGGACGAGCGGAGCCGCGGGAGGAAGAGCCAGCGTTTCCTCGGGATGGCGGGCCGTTCCACCCTGCTCCCGCCGGAGCCCACCCCGAGGCACCGGCCCCCCGGGGCCGGCAGCGGCTGCTCCCCGGCGAAGAGCCGCTCCCTGCGGGGCCGCTGTCGAACGGCAGCCCCCTTTCTTCCCAGGACCGGCCCTCCGGCGGTTTTGTTTCGGGGTGCTTCCCCCCCATCTCCCTCCCGTACGGTGACGGGCGCAAGGTGACCGGGGGGGCTGGCGGCGCCCCGGGGGAACGGTCGTCGGGACGGTCCCCCGCCCGCCCGCCTCCCCCCGACCCTCTCTTACCCTGGCTGCTGAGCGGGGGCTGCGCCGGTTTCCTCATCCAGTCGCAGAGGCCGCGGCGCTGCCCGCTGGGGGAGATGGGCTCGGGGGCGGCGGCGGCGGCGTTGGCGGCGTTGAGGGGCTGCATGACCCCGGCGGAGCAGTGGGGCGCGGGTCCGGCGTGGTGGTGGGCGTGCGGGTGGTGGTGGTGGTGGTGGTAGTCGGCGGGGCTGTAGGCCATGGCGGCGGCGGGGGAGCCGCCGTTGAGGCCATGGACGGCGCCGGCGGCCGGGGGGGGCCCTTGGCCGTAGGCGCCCCAGTCGTCGCGGAGCGGGGCGGCGTAGGGCGAGGGCCAGGCCGGGCCGGGCGACTGGGCGCTGTCGAGGTTCACATGGTAGCCGCCGTAGTCCGCGTACTGGGGGGCGCCCACGAAGTTCTGCGCCGCCAGGTTGAGCCCCCCCGAGTGTCGCACCGGGCCGGGGTACATGGGCCCGTCCTTCTCCAGGAGGTAGCTCACGTACATGCTGGCGGGGTCCCGGCGGCGGTTCTCCGCATGCTGCTCGGGGCTCTGGCCGCGGCCCGCCTGCTGCCTGGGGACGGGCTGCCCGGGGCGGGGAGGGGGCAGGCGGAGGGGCCGCGGCCCCGCACTGCGCTCCGCGCTGCCGGCTCCCGGTCCGAATCCAATGGCCGGCAGCACTTACATGATTAACGATTGTTTACAAGGCTCTATTAGTAATGGCCCAGACACACCAAAGGCAGGTGACGTGGAGAGGCGCTGGGTATATAGCTACTACCCCTAAAAGACGATTTGCATTTAAAAAGATAAGGAGAGGGCAGCGACCTGATCACAGCTAAATATTCAAGCCTTTATTGTTTAAGAGCTTCCTCCTTCCATTGCAACCTGGTGCACTTTAACCTCCAATCACAGGTTCAAAGGATGAAATCAAGAGACTTGCAAAAGACAGAGAGGGAGATCTAAGGGTGAGGGTGGGAATATGGGAACCGTGTATCGCGGCCGATCTGTAGGCAGCACTTTAACCAGCTCTTCTCCGTGCTTGGGCTGGGGGGGTGGGGGTGTGGGGGAGGAATGGGCGGAGGAGGAGGGAGATTTGATTAAAAATCCACAAAGCTATTTTGTCGTGGTTGTTTTAAGCAACAAACCCCACCGCGACGGCCTACTGCTTTTCCTAACGCTCTTCCCACCCGCTCGCTCCTACTCGGTCACGGGCGACGGAGGAGAGGTAAGAGGAGAAATCCCCCGCTCCGAGGGCGCTGCCTCCTCCCCCACGCGTGTGCCTGTAGAGCGTCGAGGCCAAGCGCTGCCCACCTTCCCCGGCCCAGCCCGGGCCCTGGTGTCGGGAAGGGACGAGGACTTCCCCTGTAACACCCCCCGCCATCGTACCCTCCGCTGGAGCGAGGCCGGAGCATCCCTCCGAGCGCAGGGACCTGGGTGCGGGAGAACCCACCGGGGGACCCACCCTCCTCTGCCCGGAGCCCGCCACCTCCGGGGTGGGGGGGCGATTCCCTCGCTGTTGTGCGACCGAGCCCACCGGGAAACCGGCGACTTGCCCCTCCACGCATATAGGCTTTTTCCCACCCCGACGCTTTGGAAACCAGCTGGAAATGCTGGCCCGGGAAGGGCGGCTCCCGGGCGAGCGGCAGCCGGCTCCCCCGGGCCAGCCAGCCCCCTTTGAAGAGGCGACCCCCTCTCAGCTTCCCCCCGCCGCTTTTATGCTTTAACTTTTCACCCTGAGCGCGGACAATGCCAGACAACGTTTGCATATTCGCATCTTTTCCCATGACACAGCGAGAAAACCTTTCACCCGCCGAGAAACTAAAAACAAAAATGGAGAAAAAAACCCGCAGCGTCCCCCCCTTTTTCCAGTGCGGTTCGCTGGAGCAGCGCAGCACCGGCCCGTCCCCGACGGTTCTCCCGGGAGCTCGGGGCGGGTGCAGCTGGGTCCCGTCGAGGCTCTCCCACGGGTCCCGCGTGTCCCGGGTGTTTCGTGGGGGGATGCGGGTGGCCGCGTCCCAGGGGTAGTATTTTTCCTTCCCCGTGAGTGGCTGTTCTGCAGACCGAGGAGCGTCCCTCTCCAGGTCACTGAAACGGGGTGGTTTGCAGCTGAGGGCGCGTTTCAGCTCTGCAGAGGCAGATCTCCAGGTCCACACTCCCTAAAAATCTTCTTCTCCTCCCTCCCTCCATCCCTCCTTCTCTCCTTCCACCGGGGTCTTTGGTGCAGAGCGTGGGGCTGCCGCGGAACTATGTTTCAACACGAGTACGACTAATTCAGCGACGATCCCCTCGACGGTCCCGTGGCCCTGGGGGACCGGGGCGCTGAAGGGGAGAAAGACGGAGCATCGCTCCTGGGGAAGAGACCACAGGCAACCCCCCTCGGAACCGCCGTGGGTACCCCCGGCTCCGAGGAACGGGGTACCCCCACCCTGCACCCAGCGGGTACGGCAGTGACTGCGGCCGCAACCGTCACTTGTCGTTCGCAGACTGTTGCTGGCGGCC
>JAOQGH010000001.1:184714767-184724842 GCA_025769975.1 Gallinago jamesoni | reverse complement strand
CACCCTGCACCCAGCGGGTACGGCAGTGACTGCGGCCGCAACCGTCACTTGTCGTTCGCAGACTGTTGCTGGCGGCCGCGGTGGCGACCCTACGATAACAGCAGCACAACAGCAGGGATGCGGGGACGCCTGCCAGCCGCCTTCTCTGGAGGGGATTACTCTCCCTGTTTCCCATTCCTACTATCACGCCTTACCCCCCCCCCCTCCCCAGCCCGCGGGGTAACGCGGAGAGGGAGCGGGGCTTGCACCTCCCCACGCTCCCTGCCGCAGGAGAATGAAATGTAGCTCTGGAAAAGACATGCTGCATCTCTTCGGTGTAATCACCTCTCCCGATAAGCACCCACACAGCCGATCTATGCGGATGTGAATTTGATGATGCCATAAACGGAGGAAAGGGCCATTAAAATGACAAAACTCTGAACCGTGTTGTATTAAACCGCACCAAAACGCTGATAAACCCCGAACCAGCCCGGTTCGGCGTCTAAGGCTCCATCCGAGAATCCCCGGCAGAGCAGGTGGCAGCGCTTTAGGGTGAGAGCCGACCTGGTGGGGATGGGGGCGGACGGGAGCCCCGGGGCTCCGGCGGAGAGCTGGACAAGGCTCCGGGGCAGCACCGCGCCCGCCCGGCCTCTGCTCCTGCCCGGCTCTGCCTTTGCCCGTCGGACAGTGATCCCGACTCCCCTCCGAGCAGGGGGAGGCCGGGCCCTGCCAGCCGTCCCTCACCCGCAGCGGGCGGCGAGGGGGACACACGGTCCGCTTCCCCCCCAGGGGGATGCTCCGCAGCATCCCCGGCTGCGCAGCCGCCCCCCGGCCCAGTCCCGCCGCAGCGACCTGCCCGGCTGCCGGGGCGGGGGACGCTCTGCCCCCGGGACCCTCTTGTCTTAAAATAAGAGGGACGCCGCGCACGCTCCGAGCCTACGAGCCTGGGGACTGGCCGGGCGCCCTTTCCTTGCGACTGGGGAAGGATTTGTCCCCCCTCTTGCCCCCCAGCCATCGGGGCTTCCCGAGTGGGTTGGGGAGAGGGGGTGTCTCTTTCAGCTGGGTTTCCCCCCTTTTCCCCCTGCGGGACTGGAAAAAGAGACCAAGGCGGGATGTTTCCCGAGACCGCTCCTTCCCTGCCTCCGCCTCCAGGCTTCCCCCGACCCGGGCCCAGAGCCGTAGCACCGGGAGAGGAGACCCCGGGGCCGGACCCCGACACAGGAGCGCGGGCCAGTTCCTGATCTCTCCTTCTTTGATTCCCTCCTTTTTCGTTTTTTGATGATTTTTGTTTGTTTGTTTGTTTTGTTTTGTTTTCCTATTTCGTTAGCTCCTGAGCTGGGAAATGCGATCCAACGCCTCTCAAGCTGACAAGTGCCTGATCGGGGCTATTATTTGCAGGGAAATACATTTTTTTTTTTTTTCGTTTTCCCCTTCCCATCTTGATCCCGGAATTTTCACCCAAGGGCTGTTTTATCCGGGGACCCGGGCCGGGCAGACGCCGGGCTCCTCGCTCTCAACCCCAGCTTTACTTCTTGAGTTGAAATAATTATTTCCCAGTGAATCTGCCCTCCCCGGGGGGAGTCAGGTCAGCGGCACCGAGTAACGCCGGGGGCAGGATGTCCCTGCCCGCTGCCGAAGAAGCCTGGGGGGGTGGAGGGGTGGGATGTGGGATCCTCTCCTCTCCCCCCACCGTAACCACACGGAATGGGGAGCTTTGTTTGCAAGGTTAAAGAAAAAAAAAAAAGCCTGCTTGAAAGCCCTTTGGTGGCCGAAGAGAGAGAAGGGAAGGAGGAATCGTGTGTTAGTTAGTCCGACCTGTGGAATTTATGACTCCCCCTAAGCACAGACATGATAAGGACTTAGAAAACATCTTGGATCTTTTCAAGCCGGCAGCCCCCGAGGCTTTGATGTAGATTACGTTGCAGAATACTTTTATCGTGGGGTTGATACTCGGCTTGTTTAAGCACATGCCTCTAGGAGCGGGTTAGATGCTAAACGCTCCCACCCGAGCGGATCCGCGTTGCTGGGAAGGAAGCAGAGCCGGGGAGGGGGTGGTGGCACCTTGTGCCAGGCTGGGGCTCCGCCGCCCCCCTGAGCCTCCTCGCACAGGTGCTGTCGGGCCTGAGCTCGCATCTTCCCGACTCCCCTTCGGGAAACAAGAACGCAAAGAGAGAAGGGGGAAATAAAAGCCAAATTAGGCCTAACTTGCCCCAGCCGCTCGGGTCCGGTGGCCAGACCTCCCCTGGAACACGCTCGGTGTGTCCGACGGGAGACCAAAGGCTGATCCCTGTCGCGCTCCCTGCCCCTGTTTACACGGACTGGGCTTTACTTTGCTCCCTTAGAAGTGGCTAGTGGGCCACCACCGGAGCCCGCCCGGGACTCTCTGCTGCCCTGTAAAATCCAGCCTTGGCTAGATTTTTTATTTAAATACATTTTTGTGTATGTTTTTAAATGGCAATGGGCAGGAAAGCCGCACCAGTCGCCCCGGGCCGCGGTGCGTGCCCCGGCCGCCTTTCTCGCCTGTGCCCGGTCCCTGCTGTCATGTCCCGCCGGGGAAGGCCGGGGCCTGATCCGGTGACAGGGCCTGATCCGTGAGTAACTCGGCAGCGCGCACCCGCGGCGCGGCCCCGACGGCGCGGCCCCGACCCCGGCGGGCGGGGGCTGCGGCGGCCCCGCTCCCGGGGAGGGAGCCAAGGCTCGGCCGTTATCACCCCCTGCCCGTCGAGGACACCACCCCTCCCGCTCCCTCCCCGCACGGACACTTCCCGGAGCACGCAGGGCCGCTGTTATCTTCCCCGGCTGCCAGCCCGGCCCCGGGGAGGACGTGGTGGGAGCGTGGTGCTCTCCGGCCGCACGCTTTCAGCTGGGGACAGCCCGAGGCAGGGGTGTCCCCCGGCACCTCAACCCTCGCCCAGAGCCATACTGCTCCCGGGCAAACCGCACGCCCCGTCCCAGGTGGTGGGATGGTGCTGGTGAGGCGCGTGGTTGGCTTCTCAAACACCAAATGCCAGCTGCAAAATGGCTTGCACGCCATCAAATGTACACCTTGAAATGTAACCTTGAAATGACCTTCATGGGGAGGTCATGCACGCCCTGTGCCCATGTCCCCCCACGTGTCTCGGCAGCACTAGTCCTGCCGCTGTATCCCCACCAAGGGCCTTCCAGGGCAAGAAGTCGTGGGGTGGCTGCCCCACACCACCGTCTCCCTCAGCCTGTGCTACGTTGCAGGCCCAGTCCAGCAAACCTGTTCAGACAGCAAAGGCAGCGCAGGGTGGCTCTGTCCCACGTAGGCGGTTTGTTGTTTGCAAGGTTGAAGGTTTCAAAGGCCATAACTGTACACATCCCTGCAGGGCCGTTGGCGTTTTGTGGATAACATTCCTTGCTAGGCAATGTGGGAGTCCAAGGCAGGGAAGTGCCAAGCACTTCCTTGACTTGGCAGGGAGCAGGCTGAGGCTCCCATGGGACCTTTCTTTATTCTGAGGCTGTAAGAAGGCAGGAGAAGACTTCTTCCTCCATGGCAAAACCTGTTCCCTCCAAAACACACCAACCAACCTCAGCCCTCTTAGCCCGAAGGAGAAACTGATCGCTGACTGTTCTACACAACCTCCCATTAGCTCCCAGCTGTCTTCCAGTTCTTGGGAGGGAGGAGGAGTCTCACTGCAATTTTTTCTGGTCTGAAAAGAGGCCCCAAAAGGAGTGAAAGGTAGGGCCAGGCCCAGATCTCCTGGCTGTGGCCCACACTGCCATCCTCAGGCCACTTGCTTTGTGGCTCAGCTCCTGAGAACCAGTACCAGCTCTGCCTGTGTTTAGCTCCTCAGCTCCTCTGCATTCAGGACAACCTCAGCCCGCTTCCCCTGCAACACAAGACTTTCCAAAGGACCTCCTAGTCCACATCAGGTAGCTAGTAATTTCTCCAGGAGAAATATGGTGGAAACTAGAGCTAGGCACCATTCTGATCTCCAGAATGTGTGTCTTCAAAAACACTCCTCAGCTGAGGAGTGATCCATACCATAGCCCAGGGCCCCTCACACTTCTAGGATTCTGCAGGGAATGTTGCTCTACCAATTTTCCAGCATAGCCATAAACCCATACATTTTAATGTGGCAGTGGCCTGTAAGACAGAACTGAGCAGCCCCCCCTGTTTTGTTTCATCCATGGGAAGCCTGTCAGGAAGCATGAGTCTGGCTCAGGACTCAGAAAACAAGGCTGGAAAGTGCTGCTGCCCCACCTCACCACAGCCCAGCATGAGGATGCTCTCTGAAGGGTGAGAAGGAGCTGGGCTCAGGTCCCATCTCTTTCTGAAGTGATTTGTGGCCTCCTCAACCACAAGCCCGGCTGGATCTTTTTGTGCTTCTTTTTGAAGCTGTTTTACTTTGCATGGATTAATTAATTAGCCATTGATGGAGGAGTGGGGAAAGGAGGCAGTGACTCAGTAATGCAAGCAGTGCATTTAGCTGGGAAGAAGGAGCCCCGTGGCACTAGGTACTTCACATAGTTCAGTGTCTGGGAGAAGTGTCTGAGATCTGGTGTGCCCAACTGCATGGCAAATGCCCATATCTTCAGCCTGCTTTGATTTTTGCACCCCCAAAATATTTCCCACCAAAAGTGTGGACTCTTAAAAAGGACAAATCTGCAAATGGCTCTGTAGCAAATATGATTTTGGATTTCTCCATCACCTGTCACGTTTCTCTGTGAACATGTGGACTGAAAGCCACTGCTAACTTGCATGACACTTCTGCTCTTCTCTTCTGGTTCAACACAGGATTAGCCTCAGCTTCTTCCAAAGGGACCTCAGAGAGTCCATCCCAGATATCCCAAACCTGACAGTGAGATTTGTGTTGGAGAAGCACATGCAGTTTCTCTTGATCTGGATGGAGAAGGGTCTCCTATTATTTTAGTGTGTGCTGTCTGTGAGACACGGGCATGGTTGTTTGGGCAAATGGACTGAGGGAGGGGTCTGCCGGGTTTGCACTGGTACTTGGCTCATCCCGTCAGCTCTCCGAGGTTTTGGCTGTGAATTCCCTTTGAAGCCCGGCACCTTCAACCCCTGTCCTGCTCCCCTGGGTCTGCTGGAGCTCTGGTCCATACACCGCGGCTCAGACCCTTCTGCTGGGCACCAGCCCGGCTCCTTGTCCACTTCTCTCCATCCTCTCCGGCATCCGGCTGCCGCGGTCGCGGAGCTCCACCTAGTGCCGGCTCCGGCAGCGGGCCCGGGACCGCGGCATCCTGGGGCCATCCCGGGGCATCCCCTGGGGAAGTCTTCCCGAGACCGGGCTGCACGTCCCGTGGTGTGCTTTGGCAGAGTAAAGGGAAAGAAAATTAGGTCTGATTCCTCAACGCGTCTTGTCTTTCAGTTCGGCCTGTCAAATATTTGTTTCCTGTTCGTTCTTTCTGTTATTGCTAACAAGGAGGTGCGGTGTCCTTTGCACTTGTAACTTACCTAAACCCTTTCTCTCCCTCTTCTTCCAGGCTTAATGATTACTGAATCTTTGTCAGTCTCTACCTGACTAAATGTATCTAACTTAGACTAATGACATCTCTGCTGGAGGTTTTTGAACAAGCTTAACTCTCCCCATTCCCTACAGGGGGAATTTAGCACTTTCTCCAGAGAACCTGCTCCCGGATGCACAGGTCTGGATCCTAATAAGATAAAAGTGGGCATTTTCCTTCAATAATCACAAACCTGCTCCTTAAATAGCACTGGCTGTGGCTCTGCACAAACCTCAGGAATGAACCAGCACTTTGGTAAGTTGTGTTGGAAGCATCCTGGAAAGGAATGCTTTCCTACAAGCACCATTTCTTCACTGAATACCTCCTGTAGCTTTGTGACATCTCTCCACTCTGTGGAGAAGCAGACACACAACCTCCACATGTTCAGTCCCTAAGGAGGGTGTTTCTCCTCATTGTACTTCCTCACAGGGTGCACGGTTGCCTGAGCTGCTTCTCATGTGTGCATCATGAGGAGTTTGTGTGAGCTCCAAGGTTCTCTATTTGCCTTTATATTCCTGAGTCTCAGCTCAGTAGCGATGATGGGGCCAGACGACCTCTGTCCACTCCTTTTTTAATCTTGAAGAAAAGGATTTGACACAACTCCCTGACATGTTTTAAAGCGCATGGGATTCCTATCTTCTCTTCTATGAGCCAAGTCCACATCTGTTTAGCTTCCAGGGCCAGCTAGGCTTGGATGCAACCAAGTTAAGCTCCTCTAGCTCTGAAGGCTATAATGGTCGAAAACTCCTCTCTGCACAAGACACTCAACTCTTGCTTTCGAGCTGGTTCAGGCTGTGTGGTAACAGCACTGAGCAGTGACATCTTGTTGCTGAACATTTTGAAATAGTGTTATGCAAGTACATTAAAAGACTTACATATTTCCCAGAAAATGCAGTGGTAAAGTTTTATGTCTATCTTTATATTTCCAAATTATTCTTCAGTGGTTTATATTTGATTAAACAAATGAGTGATTCATTGCTATATTTCCCAATGTTAACAAAAATATCCAATTCACAATTTCTGTATTAAAACTTTATTTATTTTCAGATAATGTTAGTAAAGAGCACCTCAGTTTATGTAACAGCACATTCTGTCCAACAGTTATTAATTTATAACACTTGGCACTGGAAATCCTAACTGCAGATAGCATTTTGTAAAATGTAAAAGAAAAGAAAACTATTAACCAATATAATCTCATTTTGATTCACTCAGATGTAGACAAATGTATCCTTATAAAAGCTGTATTTACAAATTTCCAAACATCATCACGAAAATAAGTCTTCTTATCTATATTAGAAAACCATCAAGCCTCTGATTACTGTCCTGGGAGTCTGGGAGAAAGCTAAAGAGATGTAATCTCATTTTATTGCAGCAAGCAATACAGCCAGGCTGATTTGTGGGAATTGGGAGTGATGATATTACATTCTTAAATTGCTACAGAAGATACTTTCTTTAAAATTAGACATTTTTATTTGTTATGAAAATACACAAAGCCCAAAGGCTGGGATTAGTTATAACTCAGTCAAAGTGAGTCTTCCAGCTGGGGGCCGTCACCTGGATTTTCAGACCAGGGAGGCAGAAGGTCATCTCCAAATATTACTCCTCCTGCTTGTTTTGGGTGCTTATTTTAGGTAGAAGGAATCAGTTGCTGTAAGTGCTTAGCTCTCATCAGTGAGTACAGAATGTAGCCTGGATGATGGAGACCACCCAAGTACCTAAAGCTTGATGAAATGAACTCACCTGAACTGGAAACCTATTGGTCAGTTCACAGCAATTGAGATTTTCAGGACAAAACGGTTGTACACACTCAGGTTTATAGTTCCCTGAAAAAAAAAAGGCTGGTTTTCCAGCAGTCACTGACACCTGGAGATGAAGATGTGAGTAGCATTTCTGGAAATCACACCAGTTATCTTCAGATGCATAGTCTGTGCTTGTAAACATTGACTAAAAAACCATGTGTTTGCTTGCAATACGGCACAAACAGTCTGAATTCAATGCATTGATTAGACACTGTTTACAAAAAAAAAAACCCCAACCCATACCAAAACCAGGAAAAGAGATATCCAGTTGTGGAGAGACAGCAAAAAGACCATCGCTTTTCTCTGGTGATCGATGTTTTTGCTGAATTCAAATAAATGAATTGTGTCTTCTCCTCAAAGTAACATAAATATGGACTGGCCCATAAGAAATGTGAATATAGCACCAGTTGGTAAAATTTTCTTTTCTTAGTGGTGATATGAAGCATATATGCCACACAGAGTTTATGAAAATACTGAGATCAAATCCAGAACCCAGATTATTTTTCAGCCTGAGAGTCTTCATGCTGGAGCACAGTTGGGGATAGCAGAGATTCCTCATTTCTGCTGACATGTGGTTTGGTTTTGACTCTGGAATTGTGTCTAGAAACATTTTTCTTCATATTCTGGTAAACCTAGAATTGGGAAGAGGAAATAAAAGATATCTTCTGTTATTACTTACTGCACTTGGTAAACTGCTTTTCTCCCTGTGAAGGAGGCACTTGTAAAGTACAGCCCACTGCCTCTTGAGGGAGAATCATACTCGTATCTGCTCATTACTTCCCATTGACTCCAAAGAGAATCCGGACAACTGCCTAAGCAAGGTGAAACTTATCCAGCCAAAAAGAGTTGGATTAAGGAAGGGCACTGGACCACAAAGGAGTATTTTTTCTCTAGGTACAGTACTTTAAAATTGCTCATCAGTTTGCTTCTATGCTTGGCAGCCTTTGCCAGGCTAACAGCCTGCAGAGAAGCTCAAGGCTGCAAAGGCAAGAGTCATTCTTAGCTTCCCACATCCCCAAAGATTCACAAGGACATTGCATTGGGAAATAATGTCTAGCCCAGAGTGGATATTCAGGTAGGAATAGGTAGTTTTGAAAGGAGTTGCCTATCCTCCCTGAGCAAGAGATCATAGTCTCGTAAGGATGGAATATGACTTCCTCAGATCCTGTTTATTATTTTGACCTTTGAGAATGATATACGGCCCTAAGTCTGTGAGGACATGGCAGCACATACCCATGGTGGTCCCTTATGAGATCCCTGGAAGTTGGCCTGGGCTTAGCTCCCCTCTCGTGGCAGTTATCAACATCACCAAGCCAACTGCATTGGCTCCTACACAAGGGAAGCACGTTCCCATAGCACATGCTGAGAGATTTCAGCCTCTCAGAGTCCCAGTGGGATTAGTGGGAGGAAAGAAATCTTCACCAGGGAGGTCAGGATTCCTCCTGATGTCAGAAAAATCTTCCATGAACTCTTACATGGATCCCTGGGGAAGAGCTCCAAGACACAATAGCACACTTGAATAGAAACCAGAAGACTATTTCTCAGCTAAAATAAAAAAAAAAAAAAGAATTTTTTTTTCTTCTTTCTGTGTTTACTTACTGCTCCTTCTGCCTCAGTCAGCTGACATGCAAGAAAGGAAACCAGCCAAGAAAAAGAGGGTCTTTTTCTGGAGTCAAGGGCCCAACAGGACTGCATCACACGATAGCTGCAGGAGCAAAAGAGGTGACACAGAAAACATATTATATGTCGGAGTTGCTGTAAATGATTACATGGAAGTGCAGAATTTGGAATCATGGGGCACCAGAGTGATTTTATAGAAGAGGCCAGATTCAGCATGTTAGATCAGAGGAAAAGATACAGAAATATGAGAAAAATGGTGAAATGAAGGACTGGATTCCTTAGCAAAATCCTCCCCATAGGGCTGGGGCCAGGATTTCACCCTGGCTGGCACATACTGGCATGCTAACCTTGTTTTCCAGCTTACGTAAAAAGAATGGTAGAAAGACAATTCCTCTCTGACTCTGGGGCTGAACACGCTCCTTGTGGACTCTCTAGTCTTGAGGACATTTTCCACAGTGAGTCTTTTTGTGGAATTTGTCAAATTCCACAAAAAATCTTTCTGAACACCACCGTAGAGATTTTACAGTTTCATCAGTGCAGTGCCTAGTTGATAAAGTCCCTTGCGGACTTACCAGGTCAATACATTCCCTGGTATTTTTAAGTCCCACAGCAATCTTTCTCAGGTAAATCTGTCAGATTCACCTGTACCGTTAATGCCGTTACAGTTTCTACAATGAGATGAGTTTCTACAATGGTACAGAGCCATACCAAGGCGCTGAGTCCCTCGGCCATCTATGAAAACATCTGCCAGAAGAGACGACCTAAAATCCTTCCCTTCCCTCCATGCTCAAGGTCTCGTAGCTCCCCATCACCTTCTCTTCTGTTGCCCTCTGAAGTCCATCTCTGGGCAGGGTCCACCCAGGCACAGGCTCAAAATCATGTGCTGAGAGCACAGGAATAGCTCCCACCAACCCTTCCTTGCCAGGGTTTTTCTCTAAGAGGATCCCAAGCCTCCTGTAACTGAATCAAACACACTAAAGCTCAATTAAAAAAAAAAAAAGTTTAGAAAAAATCATCAAAGATTTTGCTAATATCCAAAATGAGTATGGTATAAAATAGCATTTACAAAAAAGAAAAGAAAATTAAAAAGAAAAGGAAAAGGAAAAGGAAAAAAGGGAAAAGGAAAAGGAAAAGGAAAAGGAAAAGGAAAAGGAAAAGGAAAAGGAAAAGGAAAAGGAAAAGGAAAA